>JZKD02S1674412.1:484919-499237 GCA_000966675.3 Picea glauca | reverse complement strand
TGGGTTGCTTGATAGCATGTGAACTAAGCAATTACAAGTCATAGATAGACTTGGTGGCATCTGAACTAAGCAATTACATATCATGCACAAGTTTCATGCTTAATTATGAGCTTTTACCAACCTATTATGAAATTTTTTCTCAAGTTCCATGCTCAATTATGAGCTTTTACAACTCACTATGAACTTTCTTTTCAATTATGAGTTTATTCTCAATTATGAAATAATTCTTATTTCATAATTGTGAAATTATGACAAAACAATTATTTCCTTGTGAAATAATTATGAGAATTTTACTCAATTATGTAATTCTAGCCTCATAATATCGAATAACATGCTTGCACAACCTATGGTGGAAAATGCAAGTATAATGCTTGGAGAGGCCACATTATGCCTTGAAAGTTATATAAACCCTACTTATGGGCTATTTGGGGGTTAATTCTTTTTGCTTGATTGTTGTTGCTTCATTTTTGTGGTTGTTTGTTCATTTTGGACACCCGAGCCTTGTTCATCATTACTTTCCTTCTTACTCACATTGGATCTTGTTGTGGGTATGGGGAGATGAGTTGTTAGTGTTAGTGAGCCATGGTTATTGGCTGTAGGAACTATTGGTGTTCAAACAAATATTTGATTCATGTGTGGATGAAAATGTTGATAGTAATGCCAACACTGTCTACAACCGAGAATCCTGGAAGTTTATAGCATTAAGATTTCATGACCAGTAGCATTAGAGATATGGATAGAGGTGAAAAATCTAAGGGACTGTGTGGAAATGAAGGGTGTTCATCCTCTTAGGTTGTGTAGGCTAATGGGAAAGAGAGATTGTAAAATGGGATTGTTGTATGGTTGAGAAACTATGAGAGTTGATTTTCCAGAGTGGTTTGGAAAACTAGAGTCAACCTAGGACCCGTCCTTGTGGATTCATAGCCCTAGCTCGACGGTGACCTACTGTTGAGTTCTAGATTAGAAGTGTCTAAGGTTAGGTGGAACATCTGACGCCTACAACTAGTTGGTGAAACTCTTTTAAAAGATAAGTCTCTTTTTGTTTCGTTGTGATTTTATTCCATTGTGTATTTCATTTATCTATATGATATGTTTAAGACATGATAGTTGTTATTAATTGTTGTGCATGACCAATTATGCTATATTTTTTTAGTCGTGCATGTTTCTTGTTATTGCAATTACATTATTATGTCCATTATTTTTGTAATAAAGGTATCATAATTTTGAAATTGTCTAAGGCATGCAAGTTTTTGGGGCACCTCGGTAGTGGAGTGTGTGACAGTTTGGTATTAGAGCTTGTCTGCAGCGCATGGGGTACATGGGCCAGCTATAGGTTGAAATTGCTTGCTGTGCAGGGGCCTAGCTAGTAGGGTGCTAGGTGACTGAACCATTTTTTGAAAACCCTAGAAAATTTCATATTTTTTTCATAAATATTGGAAAATAAATAAATCATATATACAATGACATCATCATGATTATGATCCACATGGTGGGGTGACCTGGTAGATAGCGTGGAGTCGATGGCATTTTTTCCCTGTGGAAGGTCATGGTGGTAGAAGTTGTGGTAGTAAGGGATCTGGGCATCTGGGGGTCCTTGCGTTTGTTGTTGTTGTGAAGGGATGGATGTTGGATGCCATGCGCCTCAAGTTGGAACTGAAACCCTGAGTTCATGGAACCATCACCATTCAGAGATCCAACATCTAGAGATTTCCTTATGCACCCTTTTTCTAAAACATCGGATTTGTATGTTGGAACCATGATTGTTGAAAACTCGGGGTGTTGTTAACACTCCTCCTATTTAAACTTCCATGACTGATCTCGATCATCAATCTTTCACTCCACCATACGATTGGGAAGACATGTAGGTTTGTACAATCAAAGGTGCGGGGTGGGACACACACATCCCCACAACAATATGAGTATGCCATGGGGTCAAATGAAAGAGTGTTGGGTGGACTTGTTAGGTGGTGTCGTGGAGGCAACATGGTGGGAGTATTGGAGAAGCCTGGATGGGTTGATGCTAGATGCAGGGCATTAATATCCAGGCATCCAAAGGTCCTTACAGATTGTTATTGGTGTTAAGGGCGTGATGTCAAATGTGGGGATTGACATATGGACATCTGAAGTCCCTAGAGGCAAGTTTTATTGTTAAGGGGTAGATCCATATTTCTTTTTAAGAGACATTTTGTGAAGAACCAAATGCCAAATGATGGAACTAGGAGGTGGAACTGGGACCATTCAAAGATCCAAAGATTTGAAATTTTGATAAAGGGTTTTTTCCAAAGATCCAGACTCCAGATGCCATGTCAATCATTACCATGTCAGTAGTATGTCACATCAATAGAGTGTCACATCATCAATATTCCACATCAATAGTGTACCAAGTCAACAATTGTCACGTCAGAGTGCCACGTCACGTCAAAGGGCCATGTTAGAAGTGTACCTATTAGTAGGCCATGATGGCATGTCATGGAGAGGAAGACTGGATGACAGAAACTAGGGATGATTTTAAGGATGGAAATTTATTTTAAAATGTAGAAACCTTGGCGAATATTACTAATCCTTCATATGTCAACTATAAATGTTTGGCGATATGTTTTTAAAAATATTCAAATTTCTAAGTATTTTATATAGTTTTTATAAAATTTTGGCGATTTTTAAGGTAAAATAATTTTATCCTATAGAATTTGGGCGAATCATTTTTAAAATAGCGAATCTCGTTTTTGGAAAAACCATGGAAAATTAGCCCACGAGCGAAATTTAGCCCCTAAAATCATCTATGATATCTGGATAAATACATGTTTACNNCATCCAAAAATTCGGAGATCCAAAATTCCTAAGATATGGAATTTTGCAAAAAGTCACATGTTGGATTCCTGAATGTGGAAGTAGACAGGGAGGAACCATGATCTCAAGGTGGAAGGAAGATGCCAAGTGGATGGACAAGTCATCCCGACATGGATCCCATGTGATATGAACCTCATACAATGAGACCAATTGGAAATTTGACATGGGAAGGCCACGCAGAAGCATGTCATTGGAAGCATTTTAATGGAGCTGGATGAATGTTTGGATGTCGCGTGGAAGTCTAGTACAGGTGGAACCTAGTCGAATGGAATCGAGACCATCTAGACATCTAGGCATTCGAAGGTCCTTGTGGTTGCTATTGTTTTGGAGGGCCATATGTCGAATGCCTTGCACCTCAAATTTTAGGAATGGAACCTTGTAGTGAAACCCTTAATCATCCAGAGATTTGGGACATCCAGGAAGAAAAACCTTGTGCGAGAAATCAATGGGATGCTAGATCTAGATGAAGGAACCTTGACCCATGGAACCTTTACCATTCGGGTAGTAAAGAATCCGGGGATTCATAATTTTGGAAAGGTCTAGATCTGGATTCTGTCAGCAACCGATTAATGAAGTGATGGTAAAGTTAATGTTAGTAGATGGAAATTGCATAGTAATTGTATTTTGGGGAAGAAAAGGGCACGTTTCAAGAGGCCATAACTTTTGGCTCTGATATCATGTTAAGCATGGGAATAGTCGTTGGAAATCTAATTCAAAGGAGAATAATATGGAATTATCAAAAGTTGGAGAATTGTAATATAATTATTCATAAACTGAGAAGAAGAAGCACCTATAACTTTAAGTGACAATTTATTTTGTATAATATTATGCCTAACTATAACAAAATGGTTGCTTGCACATGCATAATTAAAGGATGTAAGCCTATTAATTCAATCCAGGATTGTATATTGAGGAATGGATGATGGAGAGGGAGCATTTAGTCATGAGAGAGAATCCAAAGGCCAACATATTAGTGTTGGTAATGTAAAGACAAAATCTAATGGACACAAGAACAGAGTGGAACCAACAAAATTGGAAGAGACTATGAGAAGCTTGAGGATGGAAGTGTAGAGTCATAGAGTTGATAATGAGAATATGATGAGAGAACATAACCAAATAAATGCTTAGATGATGTAAAACTTAAATTAGTTATAGAGGTAGGTGGAGAATGGATCGGGTCCAAAACATGAGGAAGAAGGCAGACATCATGTAAGGAGGGATAACTACAGAAGATCCAGTCACACAAAGAGTGCTAGTAGAACCTAGAGACAACATTCACCTATTCATTCGATCAATTTTTTTATGCATCTAAAGAGTGAAGGAGCAGTCTAGAATTGTCTCATGTTAGGCATCAAAGAAGAATATATGAGTTGGAAAGTTTGAAAGGAGAGCTTAGGAAGCTTAGAACACCATCTTTTTATGGTGAAAGAGAAAGGGAAGATGATGTTGAGCCTGGTTGCTTGGAATCATGGAGTATTTTCAGTTGCAAAACTACTCATCCAACCTAGAAACCAGGATTGCCACATACCATTTGCATGGAAAAKTTGTARTGTCRTGGKATTAGTTGAAAAAATATAAGCACCGTGACAAGAGTAGGATTACTTGGAAGAAATTCAAGAAATTCTTTTAGTGGGGGTATCTTTCAGAGCACTTTTATGAAAGGAAGATGTAAGAGTTATTTGAAATATATATATATATATATATATATATATATATATATATATATATATATATACACACCCTTGTGTATGTCCTTGTATGTCATGGTGTTGGGACACCCGAATCTAATAAGTCTCATAAAAATAGGATGATATGGATAAACCCTAATAAAACCATGGAGTGCCTTGTCCAAGCGCGAGCACCCTTGAATCTCGGTAAGACTTGTGAAGGACTAAAGGAAAGACCATTGTGAAAATGGAAAAGTCTGGGCTTGGATAGTTAAATCAGTGGAAAAGGCCCAAATTAGTTTCAGATGATCATGACTATTGATTTGACATAGGGGTTAAATATGGACCCTTAATTGAAACGCGGATGAGACACAATATCAACCATTGATCTGAAAGGATGGATAGATCATGAATCTCCATTGACGTTGAGTGTGAATATCATGGTGCGAGTGCTCTGAAATCAATAAGGGTTGTTGATATATCAGAAGATGTCCATGGATGATCTTGGACCATTAGATCCCTTGTGGGTGACACAGATGAAGTTCCCTGGTTGGGATGCCACATGGTAGGGAGAGATTTGATGACCGTGTAAACTCGAGATTTTTGGAGATCATAACTTCCACTCCAGATCTCTGTTTTGATCGAAATTTCCATTGTTGGAAAGCTCTTGACGAGCAGAAGATGATGGTGCCCTTGCGAAGAGGTTTTTAAGATGATTGAGGAAAGTGAAATTTTAATACCCCATCCACAAAAGGTGTACTTAGGGGGTCGAGTATGTCACAAGTGGTATTAGAGAAGGAAACCACACATGACCTTCTTGGGCTCACCTAAAGAGTCAAAGGAATTCATTGTGCAAATAATCAAACTCGAAAATCACAAGACCTGATATTAACCCTACATTATTAATTGTGGGAATATTGTTAAAGATTTATTACTGGAACGAGGGACATAATCATATGTTTTTTTACAAAACTAAATCGAGACAGCAGGGTGTTGTTGATTACTAAACTATTGAAGCAAAAGTCTTCATTTACATTTGTTTTTCACCTAGATTGTTTTTTTTGTTAATGGACAAACAAAATAACATACAATTGTTGACCCTCAACACTTAATCAGTCAAAGACATCCCAGATAAGCCATAAGTAAAGGTATGGTGACCCACCCTAAATGCGAAGAGAGTTCCCATAAAAAGGAGGAATAATCTGATGAAATGAGAGTGGTAGAAACCCCTCCAAACCTAGTTGAGAATATGAGAAGTCTTAGGGAAAAGTTACAAATATTTAAGGCCGACAATGATAGGCTAATAAAGGAGCAGGAAAAATAGACTGAGATAAATCTAGTCCTTCTATAGATCCTATCAAACATACAAAGATAGTTTCAAAATGGGCCAACGACCAATAACATGGATAAACCCTAGCCTGAGAAAACCCAAAGTCTGTCTGAGATGAAAAGGCACAGAATTGAAAGCAACAATGCAAGAAGAAACCCTCCCAAGAAGGCTCAACATGGAGCAAAGAAGCATTCCAAAACCAAAGATTCATCTGAAGATTCCTCCAACGAATGAATAGAAAGCTCCAAAGAAATGTCTAGCAGTGACATCGGTTCTCATTCAAAGAAGAGAGGGAAGAAGAGGAAGCACTCCAAGGGAAGTGACATTGAAGAATTCATAAAATCCAAGCCACCTAAGTTTTATGGATAAATAACAAAAGGGGAAGAGGCAGAAGCTTCGATACTAGGTCTGAAAAAGTATTTCAGAGTTCATAACTACTATGAGAACTTGAAAGCCCGAATAGCTATATTCAATTTGAATGGAAAGGAATCCATCTAGTGGGAGGACCTTAGAAAATGTAAAAGCGATATGGAAAAGGAATTATCTTGGAATAAATTTGAGAAATAATTCAATAAAAAGTACCTTTCTGCTAGGTACTACGATGAAAAGGTGAAGGAATTCTATGAACTCAAACTAGGGAAACTCACAATTGATGAATATATCAACAAGTTTCTGGAACTATTGAGGTATGTAACCTATATAAAGGATGAAAAGGTAAATATTCAATGATTTCTTAGTGGGAATCCTTAGTCTTTTTGGAACATAATTGAATTTGATGAACCTAAAACCCTGGAAGATGGCATTCATAAGGCTAGGTACTGTTACGAACAATTTAACCACAGGTATAACACCCCAAGGAATGGAATAAGAAAGGTAAGATGTAGAAGCATGGATGCCCTTGGAATACACGGTGGCAATTTCCAGAAGTAGCTTCAACTAGGGAGTGATAATTTCTAAACAATTGAGCATCTGTGTACAACAGGCTTAGACGCTGAAAGAAGGGGAAGCACTCACTTTCTACATGGCCTCGTACTTGCTTGATGTCATTTGCACAAGAAATGTCTTCATCGACATGAATTTAAGTTGACATGTTACGGAGCTCCCGGTCCACGTTTATTTCAGCATACTATGGGAGAATATGTACACAACATCTTATTCACTCATCTGCTATGAATTCATCGCCCATATTCATTTTATTATTTTCAAGAAGGAATGCCCAAGATTATCCAAAAAAGCCAATAAAATGGTAGCAAAGGTAGGCCATTGGAATTTAGAGGAACGCTCAACCTATATCAGGGTGTTCGGGGCCATCGGAGCACCACATCTCCTACCCGCTCATGTCCCAGATTGACTCGTTGTGGGAGAAATCTGTTATCAGACTATCCTGCAGGGCTATAATGCCACATTAGTCAAGGACATGAAGCGGGATTTCATACCCTACGGTTTCCATGTGGTGTTTTATCTAGTAAAGGATATTGCTTAATCCAAACAACAAGGGTTGAGACAACTTGAATTCAAGTTCCCGACAAGCGAATTCCTCAAGAACGACCCTAAAGGCCTGGTCCTCTAGCATGCTTCACAAGTATCATCATGTTAGTCATACACTCATGATATGTTTGAGGATGAAATTTTCACAGAGTGTGCTTAGGACTAGGACGAGGTGGTACAGAGAATGGCTGACCCAAATAAGACCAGGTTCAAGGCCATGAGCATGGATGAATAGGTGGAAACAATAGAGCAGTCGACTCAAGAGGCCCTCAAAGCCAGGGAAGAAATCAGAGTGGCAGAGACAACAGAGGCACAAAGAAGGGGATTACTCTTGCTATAAGGGGCACAAAGAATCATTGATCAATTGCAAAATGACCTCGATCTGATAGAAATGACGAGGATTCTCGTTGATGACCCAATCAGAAGCCGAGGAGAACCAAGTGGCCTAGAGTCAATGCAACTTGAAGAAATCACCGGGTCAGAAAACCATGAAGTTCCACCAGCAGAGATAAGATCACCAGGGGAAATTTCAACCCAGCCTGAGATACTAAGGACAGGGAGAACAAGTGTACCAAATTCCTTGTTCGATTTGATGACCATCTATGATGATGAGGAGAGTTTGGAGGTGTCCCTAGTGACTCCAGTGCAAATTACAGAGGAGAAAGAACCTGAGAGAGAATCTACCCCGGGTCCCAATGCTCCATTTTAGAGCCGTCTTCAGAGCAAGAATGAGGTAGAAAGTGCCTTAGACACTGAGGCACTCGACGTACCAAGAACCCCAATGGACAGATCGAGGGATGAGCTAGGACCGGGCAGATAGGAAGAATAAATTACACAACAGGAAATCAACATTTCAACAGTCGATTACCAAGTAAGTATCGAACCTGCCCCTGGTTCCTCAGTTTTGGTCGATACCTTACCAGCCGATGAGAAACAACCATAAGTCTAGCCATCGGGACATACAGAAGAGGTTCAAGAACCCAACCTAGAACAGATATACACAGTCGGGAGCCTGGGAAATAATCTAACTTGGGGAGAACAACAAATCCACGAACCTGTTGATGAGGTCACCGATATACAAGCAATCGCCTATGACAAAAAGAGAAAAGCCATCATGAAGAGAACCACCAAGAAGAGGAGACTTACGTTGGATAACTTGATTCTCATCACCACAGAGGAAAATATGATCAACACGGAACATGCCAAGACATCTGAAGTTATCGACATAGGGATGGCTATCACAGATACCACTTTGGATAAAGAAAGAAGAGATGAAAAGGAGCTAGTCGTTGCACTAAAGGAGTTGGAGTATCTGCGCCATTTGGAGAAATACTATCAGGAATCCACACAAGCCATGGTGTTTTTGAGAAGTGAGTTCCAAGATGCCTATGGTAAATTCACGAATGAACAACACCTTTTCACTGCAGGGACCGACTTCCAAGAAGACACCCTAATGGCACTAGCGACCTGGAAGGACATGGAAAGATGGTACTAGAAGGCTCACCAAGTAGTGGAAAGAATTGATTACATCAATGCGGTTCAAAAGGGCTGAGATGCCAAAGAGAAAAACATTTGGGTGCTAAGGGACAACATCATAGATCAGATTAGGAAAGAGGCCAAATACTAGGTGAAAATGGCCCAGCAACCTCAGCGGGAGATTCAAGAAAATGGGCTGATTGCAAAAGGAGCTAGGTCAAGATTAATTGGGAGATGAAAGACGTCGGCCTCCCAAAATTTATCTCACCCAAGGACTTTGTCGACTTGCATGACACAGTCAAACAACATGCAAAACAAGACTCGACATGGATTGCAGAGATAGAAAAGGTGGCGAGCATGGCGCCAGGTCAAGTACAGTAGTTCATGGAGCACCCGATCAAGGCTTGAGCAATATTGCAGTAGTTAAGTGTCGAAATAGTTCAGTATCGGGCACAGGCAGTAGAAGTAAAAGAAATCCTTTCGGCCTCGATGGACCAACACAGATTCCTGTATACCAACACATGCGAGGAACTCTTCGTCAAATGGTCAGAGTATGAGAAGAGTCATCCACTTCAATGAAACTATTTGATGAATCTTAGAAGACAAAGAGATGGAAGAGCCATGTGGCGATGTTTTGTTTTACTTAGCTTGCACTTTTGATAGTTATTTTTAGTTAATGATTCGTTATAAATAAGAGGATCGACCTTTTAGAAGAGGTCGATGGTTTTTGCAAAGACGCTCATTTTTGGAATTGTAAAGAACTATTTCTGAACTACCTTAATTGAGAAATCTTGTTTAGGACTAGAGACAAACTTCCATTTTTTCATCAAAGGCGTATGTGATTGGATTTGAGAAGGAATTACTTCCGACTTTATTTCATGAATGGATGATGTAATGAGTAAGAGTTTCTGAATCTATTGATAAGTTAGTTGTTTCAATATTTTTGTAGTTCTTGTCTCTAATGATGAAAGAAAATCGTTGTGTTAATGTGTGATTAATGCTAGAGATAAGGAAACTATTTTTCTTGCCATCAGTCTATTGCATGTATGTTTTTATTTCAATAATTGTATCTAAGTCAATAATTGAAATACCAACAAGCTAATGTATTAGTACTAGGCTTGTTATAGGTGTGAAAATATTTGTCTGCATGCTTGAGCACAAGGGTTATCCTAAGCTCATCCTTATTCAATAGTTAAGAAACCCCCCTTTGTTATCAATTGGTTTATACCAACACCCATCTTCTAATAAGACCCATATAATAGAAGAAAATACAAAAGGAAACATTTAAACGGAAGGAGGAACTTTCATAAGAAGATATCTTGTCAATCACTACGTAAATCCCATCGATTATTTGGCCAGATCGAAAGATCTGGAGAACCATTCCACTGACAAACTCACAGAGTCTAATTGGGCCTATGTGGCGTGTTTGGTTCCTGCTATTGAGTTAAAGGGATTTAGGACCCCTCAACAAGCTGTTAGATTTAAAAAATTTCAAGTTTTTCCCCTTGAAACTTGACCTGCAAAAATCTGGATTGTTACTTCCGGTACTAGTTCTAGTTTCCTGGTTTTTCTGGTTTTTTGGTTTTCTGGTACCAATCAATACTAGGGTTTGAATTTTCAGAGGCTCTGTACACTAAAAATGTGTGGTTAAGCTGTAAAAAGATTCACTAGGGTAGGGAGCACTTTTCTAGATGGTTTTAAGGAAAAAATTAATCTCCAACAAAAAGTCCTAATTTTCTTGTATGACAACAGTGACATTTTTCTTTATCTAGTGAAAGATGCTCTCTTTAGTTTAGCTCCGATTCCATGTTAAGTTTTGAGCTATTATTAGGCTTCTTTTCAATTTAATAGATAACAATAACATAGGTAGGATCACTGAGAGAAACACAATCACAAGATACACAACATTTATCCTAGGAAACCCTCATGGGGGAGAAAACCTAGCAAAAATTCCTTAATATAGATAGCCAATACAATGCCAAGACAATAAACAAAAACATTAGAGAATATCCAACACTGAGAAATGTGCCTCTCTCTTCCTTATTCTCTCAATGGTAGCTACCAAACTTGTGCATTTGTTTAGCGAATGAGTGAGTGAACAAATGAGGCGTTGACCTCCTTTATTTATACTAGCTGGTAGGCACTGGAAAGGTGTCTCTTCACTGGGTAGGGCTGACTTCTCTTCTTAGTGGTTAAGACCACTTTAATTAGGCCTAGAGGCCTACTTCTTAATTAGGCCTAGGGGCCTACTTCTTAATTAGGCCTAGGGGCCTACTTCTTAATTAACATAATATAGTCAGGGTTTGACCAATCCACAAAAGGGGATTTGGTCATTTACAATGCCTGACATGATCAATCCACAAAACAAGATTGATCTAATTAATAATGACTCGATAATAAATATAATACTCTTTGCAGTTAAAATATTTCAACAGACGATGGTGTGAGATTTGTAAAACACATGGGCATGATCCATATCATTGTCCAATGATGCAGAAGTATAAGATAGTTCCAAAAATCTCTTACTACAATTTTTGCAAATCAATGGGTCATGATGATAAGCACTGTAGAACGCTGGAATTGAAGACAAAAAGAACTTGAGACACCTATAGGGTGCAAGAAGAGTTAATGACAAGCCAATCTACATCGCAGTTCAATAATGTGAAACCACAATTCAATCCCACGCAACCACAATACAACAATGTGCAGCCACAATATAATCCTACGTAGTATAACCATGTACCCCCAATGAAATGCACCATGAGGAGCTAGATTCAGAGGTGGAGGTCGAGGTAGAGGAGGATTTGGACGGGGCATAGGGTGAGTAGTCAGCCACAACTTTCAACAACCATGACATTATGCAAGAGATTGTCCACTTCCACCTGTGACATGCATGTATTAGCGTGCAACAGACCATGACACATAAGTCTACCCAATGCTATTGGGAAAAATATAGGAAAAAAGGAACCGGAACAATCAAAATGTCCACTGAATTTTATCATAGTGTCTAGTGGATTTTGACAAAAGCCAGGGATGATGGGAAAAATATCAACATAGATACTCGAGGAGGAGCCAAGATGGGAGTTGATGCAGCAAAACAAGATCCAACTCGACACCAGTGGGTCAAGAAGAATATTGAGCCACAAAATTACTTTGACACGTGGAAAGAAAAGGAAACATTTAAGGAATCGAGACAGGAGATTCTAAAAGAGAACATTGCATCTACATCGATTGTGCAACAAACTCAGGATCCACCAATGTATGAGATTCCATATTCAATGGATCACACCAACAAAGGACAACCTTTAGAGAAAGTAAGTAACATAAAGACTTTTCTGCAATCCTGTGTTAAGTTATTGAATGATCCATCATCCATTAAGGTCTTACATAATTTGCTAGAAAGATGCAACACATAAGTACAAGGGAAGTTAGAATAGAAGACAATCAATCATCTCCATACAAGAAGAAGAACAAGTAGGGAATTCAGGCTAAATGCCAACATTGGGGATTTCAATATGGGAGATATCATACTTTATTTTGTTGAAATATTGTAAATTCGAAGAATATTCTACCTGAGAAAGAGTTGAATAATATTATTATATTATATTTAATTAGGCCCTATTGTGCCTTGATAAAAGTCGGCCCTATTGTGCCTTGACAATTACTTGTAAATCAAGAGGGTAAAGTGGCAGGTCGACCCAGACCTAATTATAGGCTAGCCAGGCCACTGTTTATAAGAGAGGTCAATGCCTCATTTGAACACATACACACCTAGATCTGCAGTGCGCAAGTCTTGGAGGAGAAACTATTGCAACTAGGGTGACATCAAGGAGGGTTTTTGGTCTATCTCTTGGTATTTCTTAGTCAAGTGGTGCGCTACTCTTCCTAGTGAAGGAGTAGAGGAGGATATTAAGTTCGGTCTTTGGTATATCTATATTGAGGAAGTTTTGTTGGGTTTTCTTCCCCATGAGGGTTTCCGAGGATAATATGTGTGTCTCTATTGTTTCTGTGATTAACTCTCTTTCAATGATCTTATTTATACAACTAATATGCTAAATGATTATAATAATAAAGAAGAATTGTAATTGCTATATGTATAAGTAAAAATTCAACATGATATCAGATTAGGCTTGAAAGAGACCAACTCATAGTTTATAAAAAGTGACTAGCCTCAGCATGCCCTCTCCAAATCCAGTTTTTAGTATTGTAGTTGTTGTAGAATTAGGGTTTATGCATAAACTCTAAGTGTGACATTTTCCATGTTTAAGGAGGGCGTTGGGGGAAGTGACCACATCTAGGAGCTCTCCCTAGGAAGGTGCATCTAGTCCCTGGATCAAAATTCCAAAGTTTGAAGTTTGAGAAATTAGGGTTTCCTCATAAAACCCTAAGTTGTAGTTGCAGTGCTAGTTCCTTCATGCCACTTGCAACACCAGTTGCAATGCCAACACTAGTTGCAGTGAAAGTTTTTTGTGAAGTGTTGAGACTGAGTTTTATTGTCCTAGTGCCCCTTTCCCTAGAAAATCACTAGCTACCTTGAAATTACAAGTTGCAACACCTTTGAAGTTTTAAGGGTTTGTTATTTATTGTCGCTGCTTCTAGATGATTCCACTACCCGTTGATACTGTCGGAGGCATGTACTTACGTATGTTTAAACCGTATCATTATTTTTAAAGGGTATTTGCAGGAGAAATGATATTTTGTATAAACAACAATCGTAGATCCAGAGGAATCTAAGATCCAACACATTTAGAGGAACAATGCACCCCATGTTTGATCAATTCAATATGCCTCTATTTGTTATGATCTTATGAACATTTAGATTGTATTTGATCTATTGAAGTTATGACAATCATACTAACCATTGGTCAAAATTAAAGTCAAAAGTATTAGATTCATTAAGGTTGAGATTATAGAGTTTATTCTCTAACTCATATTTCTATCAAGAAAGCATATTATCTTAGTACATAGGACAGGTTGAAGAGAATACTTGTCATCTTGAGTGAAGGAGACTTGGAAGAAAATAAACAACACTCATTCTTGAGGACAAGACTACAGGTTCTAGGTTTGATTGATTAAGTTGATAAGATTAACATTTGCACATGTCAAGTTTGATATCTTCCTCATTACAAGTAAAATATTGGTTTACTTATGGGATGACCCAGGTTCTAGCTAGAGGATTACCAAATTCCCTTCTGCCATCGGCCCTTCTGGATACTAGAAGGAAACACAACGCACAAAGTGCACTGCACCGTCTCACCCGAGATGGCTTCTATGGGTGGTCGCAGGACTCAGATGTCTACAACCATGGGATGGGATGTGGTTCTCTCAGAGGCATTTAACCTACTTATTGTTAACCTTCAAACCCTCATTAGATCGTATTCCAGACCACTATCAAAACTATTCTAATAGGACTTCATTAACCATTATAGCCGCATGTGTTCAATGACAAGTATTTATCTACTGTAACACAATATTATGATCTAAACACTAGCTATACCATTTATTTAGAG
>JZKD02S1674412.1:434744-448583 GCA_000966675.3 Picea glauca | reverse complement strand
TGTTTATTTCTTACTGCTCATTATTGGATAATAATTCTACATTGATATAACATTTGAAGAAAAAGGATTATAATTACGCTATTACTGATTCACCCCCCCTCTCAGTAGTCCAACACAATGAACTCTTCTGATTATAACCGGGGTCCTTCCAACCCTCTTTCTCCTTCCCCTTCTACTATCTGTATGTCATGTGGGTTGTATTCTACTTCTTCATCCTTTGCAACTTAATAACAATAAACTAATTGTTTAAGTGTTTCTTTTCTATAATCTTTGTCTACTGTCATTGTATCTACCCCATATGATTCAAATATCTTCCTTTGGATCCTCTATAATGCTACATCCACCCATGGATTCTCACTTTCAAATGAAAAGATCCTAATAAAGTTTTGTTGTACTGTGCCCCAACTCACAGTTTCTTTGCACAGTTCCTGCTCCTTGTACCAATTACTAGTTATCCCTTCTAATGTATGAATAAAGTAATGCATCCATTCCCATGGTGGTACCAATCTCTAGTTAGTACTACAATCATTTATGTGATGTCTTGGGTTGCCTCTTCCATCATACTTATGTAATGGTCTATCCTGCTGACTCCTACCAAATCTTGTCCGCATCAGTCGCTTACATTGATAGCAGTCTCGAATTACCTCCTTATGTGCACCCCACCATAATGCAGGTGTGTCCCTCAATGTTATATCCAACACTAATAGTCTTTGACTATCCAAAACCTCTAATTCAAACTCTATTAGGAAGTTTTCTAAATTTTCCTCTTCAGTAAATATGGGTGTTGGCACAGGGGCAGACCCAGGGTTCAATGCTACAATAACACACCGACAAATCCCTAACTACCGACCCTTTCGACGACACCTGTGAAGTAGATGAAGTCTCACCCGAGGTAGAGGCAGGGGTGGTTGCAAGACTCAAGTGTTTGCAACCTTAGTTGGGACACAGATCTGTGATTCTAATACTTAATAAAGCACTTAGCACCATCAATTCCTCAATATATAATCAATAACTACTTCGCCGATAGAACATGGATTCACAATATTCACACTAATATATTGTATTTAAGCACTTAACATCAATATTTAGGTCAGATCTAGCAGATCAAGCACTCTACACATCCATATAGATCCGATCTAGCACTCTTATACATTATTAGCACTGAGCATAAGTAGATCTATTTAATCATCATAAATCACTTAGCAAAAGAAGATATAAACATGTTGGCATAGGGGTAGACCTAGGGTTCACTCCAAGAGCACACCAACAAGCCCTAGCTACTGGCCCTTTCGGTAGCACCTGCGAAGAAAATGCAGTCTCACCCGAAGCAACTAAGAGGGGGGTTGCAGGACAAAGATGTCTACAACCAGGGGAATATCAAGTGGAACTAATACAACAACAAGGAAACATTCATATATCTCTTATCAGCTAGATCTACTCTGCATAGCTCTAAATCAGACCTAACACAATAATGAAAATAACAGTATAAAAATGACAGAGATCCAAGCATCAATAACACATATGACACAAAATATACATGGTTCACCCTCTCTCTAGGGATACATCCACATAACTGCTCTTATGATATATTAAGGTAAAGCTTATAGTTTTGATCTGCGCTCTTAGTCAATAAATATTCTCTCTTCTTTTCTCTGTTTCCCACCTTCCTACACACCCAGATGCAGGACTTGATCTTCACACCCAGCTGAAGATATTACAATACTAGAAGGCTCTCACTCTCAACACTCCTCTCTCTCACATTACAATAATCTCTCAACCAACAACAATCAATACTCCACACTAGTACCGACAACTACCAACTACTAACCCCACCTAGGTCCTCTTGACCTTTATTTATACATTATAGTCCCTCACCGACAGCCTTAGGTCGAAACCTAGGTGTCAAAACCCTAATTACCCAAAACCCTAGGTGTCTAAAACCCTAGGTCAACTTGAACCACCTTTTCAGGGCTTCTCCATCCTGTCTTTCCTCCCTTTTCGCGTGGTGCTCCAAAGCATCCAATGGTGGCTTTCTCTGCTTGTTGAGTTGTCCTCGATCCATCTTCCTTGCTGATCTATCATCCTCGATCTCCTCATCCAACGAATTTATTTTCCGTACTTCGCTTCAGCTTTTTTTCTCTCTTGCTTACTTCGACCCAGTGACATTCACTATGTCTCCCACGCAGTTCGTGTTTGACATTTTATTCCTCGATCTTTGCTTCCTTCCATAACTAAGGGCCAACAAGCCCCCAACACTCACTTGTGACTCATCCCGAGGCACTTCAGATCTGATTCTTCCATTTCACTTCGACTTTGGACTGCATAGTGCAATCTTTTCTTTCTACTTCAGGTCTCCTTCCCATGCTTGTGCAGACTGTCTTTTCTATGTTTGGTACCCAGTTTCAACTGCACCTGGTACCTAGACCCTTTTCTTCCTTGATTTTACTAAGATCTGCGAGGCAACTGGTTGTCATAGTACAACTTCATCCGATTCCCATTTACTAATCCCTCTTTCCATTCTCCCTTCAATGTCTTCAGTTGTGTAGCTCCTCCTTCTGTACATAGGCGATCTCATATGGTCCAAGCCAATGTGTTCTGAACTTCTTTGGATGTCTTATAAATTTAATGTCATACACCAATACTAAATCACCTTGCTTAAATGCCTTCTTCTTGATGTCTCTGTCATGATAGGCCTTCTCTCTTTCCTTCTGTACATGCTGATGGAATCCTGCCATAAATCTGTCTTCTTCTAGTTCAACCATCTGGGCAAGCCTCTCACGAACAACGCCAGTATCATCCATGTCTGTAAATGCAAAAATTCTTAAGCTCGGTACCAAGTACTCCATTGGGATAGCAACTTCAAGACCATAAACCAACTTGAAAGAGGTTTGCATTGTTAAATTCTTGCAAGTGGTTCTATAAGCCCAGAGTACTGTTGGTACTCTTAAATCCCTGTCATCCCTGTTCACACTGCAAATCTTTTCAATGGTGTCTCCAAGATTTTGTTGAATTCTTCAACCGTTCCATTTTCTTGTGGATGGTAAGGTGTAATCTTCTGATGGTGAACTGCAAATTCTTCAGTTAGGGCTTCAATTGTTTTGTTGATGAAGTGTGTACCTTGATCACTCATAAGGACCTTAGGGCATCCAAACCTGGTTATTATGTCATCAAATATAAAATGCACAGCTGTAGTTGCACTACAGTCCTTGACTTCTCTTGCTTCGACCCATCTAGTCAGGTATTTTGTCGCAATGATAATATACCTTGCTCTTGTGCGCTTTCCTGGTGGGTTTCTAGGTCCCACGAAGTCAATGGCCCATTTTTCAAATGCTTGTAGGGTCATCTGCAGTGCTAATGCCATTTCATCTCTTCAGGATGGTTTTCCAATTCTCTGGCATACATCACATGCTCTGGCATACTCTTTAGCATCTATATGTAACGTAGGCCACCAAAGGCCAGCTCACAGAACCTTTTGTGCAGTTGCCTTCCTTGCGTAATGTCCTCCTGCAATGCCTTCATGAGCCTCTGCGAGGATCAATGGGTGCTCTACCTCCATCACAGATCTTCTTAGTATCTCATCAAGTCCCATCTTATATAGCTGACCAACTATCAGTGAAAAATCTGTAGCGCGCACCACTAGCTGTTTCTTCTAGGAAATTGTATACTCACTTGAAGCCATTCCCGTTGACAAGAATTGGACTATGTCTGTGAAGCGGTCATCCATATTCCTAATGGCAAGAAACTGTGCATCCAGTAGTGTATCCTCCAGACTGGTGGGTTCTTTGCCATGTTCCAACCTCGACAGGTGGTCTGGTCCCTTATTCATTCTTCCCGGCTTAACTGTGATCTCAAAATCATATTCTTGAAATAGGAGAAGCCATCTGCATATTCTCCCCCCCAACACTAGCTTTTTGACTAGGTACTTTAGTGAGGAGTGATCAGTAACCATTTTGAAGTGTCCTCCCAACAAGTAGTGGCGGAATTTTTGTAGCGCGTACACCATGGCTAATCCTTCTCTCTGTGTAGTAGTGTAATTGATTTCAGTTGCAGATAACTTTCTGCTAGCAAATGATAATGGATGATCAATGCCCCCTTCTCCAGGTTGTGCCAGTACTTCTCCTAATTCAATAGAAGATGCATCAACATGGACATGAAATTCCTTGCTCCAATCTGAAAAGACCAGAATAGGCACTGTAACCATCTTCTGTTTCATTGTGTCGGAGCTTTGCTAGCATTCATTTGTCCAACCAAACTGACAGTCTTTCTTTAATAACTTTTCCATTGGTGCAGTAATATGAGCATATCCTTTGATAAATTTTCTGTAATAGCCAGTGTGTCCTAGCATAGTGCGCAGTGTTTGACTGAAGTAGGAGGTGGAAAATCAACTATAATTGCAATTTTTGATGGATCAACCAGTAATCCCTGCTTGCATATAATATTTCCTACTAGTACTCCAAATGGTGAGAAGAAGATGCACTTCAAATTTAAAGCAATTTGACATTGCCTGCATTTGTCCAACATTAGTCTTAGACATTCAATATGATTTTTTAGCAAACTAAAAATAGTCCAGTCATCAAAATAGGCTTCTAAGAACTTATGCAAAAAGTCTTTGAACGCTTCGACCACCACCCTAGAAAATATGGTTGGGGCATTCTTCAATCCAAATGGCATCACAGCGTATTGGTAGGATCCCCATTCTGTGGCAAACATAGTCTTATGATGGTCCTCCTTGGCAATGCGGTTTTGATGGTATCTTGAAAACCCATCTGTAAAAGAATATACTTCCTGGCCTCCCATATTGTCTAATACTTCATCTTTGAATGGTGTAGGGAAGGGGTCATGCAAACAGGCATCGTTTAGCTTTCTGAGGTCCACACATATTTTTATCTCGCTTGTCTTCTTGTCTTGTACCACCATAGGTATGATCCACTCCGACTCTTCGATAGGTTCAATAATCCCTGCTTCTAACATTCTATCGAGCTCATTCCTTACTTTTTCCTTATATTTTGGGTTCAATTTGTAGGGTCTTTTCTTGACGGACTTTGCATTTGGTTTCAAAGGTATTCTCATCTCTCCCATAGGTCCTTTGATACCCTTCATATCAGTGAACTTGGTTGGAAACAAGTCCTAATACTTGTGCAGTAATTCTATAATTTTGTCAATGGTAGCAACATCCCAGTAATCTCCGACATTGGCAAGCTTCAGTGTCTCCTCTGTCCCAATATTAACTTTCTTTATCTTGATCGACTGTCCAATGAATGGCAGCTCAACTCCTGGTCCTTACACATTCCTGTGGCCTTCTGTCTCAACAATGTTTACCTTCCTCGGATCATTATCTTCATCGGCATTAATGTTGTAACATCCCTGTAGTTTCTGGAATGGCGCAGTCCATTCGTCCTCTTCTTGCTCCAAAGGGAGGCTAGATTCCTCCTTAAATACTTTTTGCATCACAATCTATAGTGCTTGATCTACTGAGGGAAATTCACTTTCAAATAAAAAGGTGGTTACAAAATTCTATATCATACCTTCCCAATTAGAAGTGACGAGGTGCAGCTCCGCTTGAAGGTACCAGTTGATAGGAATCGTGTCCAACGTGTTAATGAATATGTGTACTCATTTTTCTCAAGGAATGTCATTCTAGTCCTCTTCGCAGCTTTGTACATGGTCCTTTGGGTAGCTTTGACCTGTGTACCTCACTTCACAGCTTCCTACTTGTGCTAAGAATCGTGCTGTTATCAATGCTTGACATTGTGTCCAGTCTGTAATATTTCTTTTTTGCATCCCCCACCATCTTGCTGGTGTAGCTTTCAGGGCCTCATCCATAGCCAACAACCTCTGTTGTGCTGGTACAATTGTTTCAAAGTCCATCAAGAAGGATTCTAAAGGATTCAGACCATCAAAGGTAAGTAAGTTACTTATTGTTGTACCAATCCAACGAATTTCTCTGGTTAGACGAGCACATCTCCTTGTGGATACTTCATACATCTGGTTCTACCAATTCTCCAATGCTTCTTCTGAATTTGATGAACACATGTTGTCACTTCACTAGCTTAGATTCCCATCGGCAGTAGGGTTGATATAATCCTATTGTCTGGCTGTTAATTTATAGATGTTTTCCAGCTCATATGCATGGTGTTCTTCTCTGGTGGGTTATGTATATCTCATACCTTCATTTGGATCTAAGTGTGTAATGACCCTAAGGCTAGTTCTTTCAAATGTCATGCATCTTTTCTTTAAATCAACAACAATAGAATTTTCAAACGCCCAATCAATGCCTAGCAATGTAGGGTAAGGGAAACTATCATCAACAATTTCAATTACCTCAAAATCTGAAAAGGTCCTAACTCCATCGATGTCCACAGGGACATGCTCCAATCGTCCAAATGGGTCGGCAGCTTGCTAATTAGCCATGCGAAGCCTGATAGGGGAATATATCAGCTTGGCTTTTCTTATCAGTGCCCAAGTTTGCTTTGTCACGACGTTGACCTCCGACCCTAAGTCGAGGACCACATAGTCTATATCATACTCTCCTATTTGAGCATTCAGGTGTAATTCTTTATTTTCCCTTCTCCTTTTTCCAATTTGGTGCATTGCCCTATTCAGTAAGGGGTCTATCTTTCCTAGCTCATACTACTTGATTAAATCTTGTAATTCTTGTACAACACTTTTATCTTGAATCAAATTAACACAAGTGCACAAAAATTCCATGAATTTGCTTACCTCTTTCCCTTCTGATGCAGACAGATCAAATGCCTGAGGCATGCCATATTCTTTGATTTTTGGTTGTCTCTTTGATGAAGACCCTTCATCTCCTCTGAACTCTTTTCTTGCCTCCTTAAATCTCTGTCTTTCTTTCTTAGCATCGAACATTGGGGTATTTTCTGTAGATTTCCTGACTCCATGGTCATCTTCAGTCTTTCCTTGGGCTACTCTGTCTTCTCCTGTAGCAACGCCTCCTTGAGTGATAACAACGACTCTAGGTTCCACTCCGAGAGGTTAATCATATATCATTTGCACTTGCGAGTTTTGCTGAGGTCCTCATCTTTCCTGAAGCTTAGCTAGCAGCAAGGGGCAGTCCTTGATGACATGCTCGAAGGAGTTGCAATAACTGCAGGTTGTGAAAGGATTCTGACAATCCCTTGCCAAGTGTCCTGGCTGTGCACAATTATAATAGATTATTTTTTCTTGACCTCGTCCCATACCTCCTCCTCGTCCTCGTCCTCTGTATCCACCATGAGGATTGAAGTTTCCTCTCCTTGGAGAGTTGTACTGTAGAGTGTTTCCTTCTTTCTGTACTTCGCGTTGAATCTTGTATATGTCTCTCGACCTCTCATGCATGAGATCGTAAGCTCTGCAATCTTGATCCTCATGCCCTACTGATTTACACAATGTGAAGTACAATTTTGTGGGTGTCTGAACATACTTTTGCATATAATAGCACTCACCTGGGTGATTCCTATTTCTGCACACATCACACCAGGGCAGGTTAACTTGCTTCAAGGGGTTCAGCACTCCTAAGGCCAAATACTCATGGAATAAGGGACATTGTTCCTTATCATGACCTTTTGATCTGCATCTCACACACTAGACATCTTCCCTTTTGTATTTTCCCTTATCCTTCTTCATATCCTCGACCTGCAGAGACAAATTGGTTAGCTGACTCAAGATCTGGCTCATGCTTGAGCTCGATTCTCCCATAGGTGCTGATTCAAGATTCATGGTGATTTCCAAAGATTTTTCCTGGGATGCAATCTTCTGTTGCATCAGAGGGACTTTGATGTGTGGTAACAGCGCAACGATGAACCGTTATTTTTTCTATTCATCGAGGATTTGAAAAGTTAATCGGCCTGTTAGGGTCTTGAATCTCTGGTCAAACTCCCAAACAGGTTTTTCTACCTTTTGTTTGATCTCTTTTAGATCTGTAATACATTGTGACTCCAACTTAGGTTTCTTAAACTTTGCAATCAGTGCATTCTTGATATCGTTCAGTGGCTTAGGCTGCACCATTCCTTGGACGAGTTTCATGTACCAACTCAGTGCGCTGTCCCTTAGCGTATTGCTAAACTGGGTTCTCTTGATGGCTTCGTCGATGATACTTTTGATATTCCATACGGCTTCACACAGAAACCAATGCTGATCTGGATCTTTAGATCCATCTCCTCTAAATATAGGTAGCCTCATTTCATCTGCCATAGAGATAACTAGGCTTCTTGTCCGAGTAGATGCTGAGCTACCAGTAACAATGCTCTGAGGGCTTTGGTGGTTCTAACTATTCTATCTACTAGGTATTGTTGAGATAATAGGAGTATTAATGTTACTTACTTTGGTAGTCCACACAATTCTTGAGGATTCTGGCTCGCTTCGGCAAAGTTCTTCAGCTTCCCCTTCTTCTGTTTTGGTGGGCTCTGAATGTTCTTCGTCGGTTAGATCTACCTCTTCTCCACTGTAGAAACCCTCTTCTCTGTAGTTTTGCTTAAACAAGTTCTCAAGGTGAATCCCTTGGAATACTTTCCCACTGCGCGTATGTCCCGCTTCTATGTCGCTGCCATTGTTCGAGATCTTGAACATTATCCTTTTTCAGGTCCGACCAATCTATTGTATCTTCAAGATGTGGGTTTCATGCAAGAACATCTTGACTCTTAGCTTCAGAAAGTGAAAGAATTTTCCTCTGGGTCCTTTGAAAAAGTATCTCTTGGCTTGGCTATACAATTCTATCCTATCAATAGCAAACTCGGTGATATACCCTCCAATGGTACTATCAAACCAATGATCTACTTCTCTGGATACAGCGTTGTCAACTCTCTTGACCTTTTGGATCAGTGTTGGTGTCCAAACCACAAGAGGTCTAGATCTGAGCTCGAACTGGGTATCGGCTAACCTAGCCAACCATTCAAACAACTCCTGGTGGATTCCCCCAAAGAAGATCTCGTGAATGTCGGTGAAGATGTATCTTTGCAGCCAATATTCAGTACTCAGTTTAGGGTTCCTGTTCTGGGCTTCAACGAAGTCCCTCTCTTGATCCTCTATCCACTTTTGAATCTCTGTCTTTTATGGGAACCACCTTGACATTCCCTTAAAAATATTCCTATCCCAGCAATGGAACCATTTGTTGGCACAGGGGTAGACCCAGGGTTCACTCCAAGAGCGCACCAACAAGCCCTAGCTATTGGCCCTTTTGGCAGCACCTGCGAAGCAAATGCAGTCTCACCCGAAGCAACTAAGTGGGGGGTTGCAGGATAGAGATGTTTACAACTAGGGGAAGATCAAGTGGAACTAATACAACAACAAGCCAACATTCATATATCTCTTATCAGCTAGATCTACTCCACGTAACTCTAAATCAGATCTGACACAATAATGGAAATAACAGTATAACAATGACAGATATCCAAGCATCAATCACACATATGACACAAAATATACGTGGTTCACCCTCTCTCTAGGGCTATGTCCATAGAACTGCACTTATGATATATTAAGGTAAAGCTTATAGTTCTGATCTGCGCTCTTAGTCAACAGATCTTCTCTCTTCTTTTCTCTGTCTCCCACCTTCCTACGCACCCAGCTGGAGGACTTGATCTTTGCACCTAGCTGAAGATCTTACAATACGAAAAGGCTCTCACTCTCATCACTCCTCTCTCTCACAGTACAATAATCTCTCAACCAACAACAATCAATACCCAACACTAGTACCGACAAGTACTAACTACTAACCCCACCCAGGTCCTCTTGACCTTTATTTATACATTATAGTCCCTCACTGACAGCCTTAGGTCTAAACCTAGGTGTCAAAACCTTAATTACCCAAAACCCTAGGTGTCTAAAACCATAGGTCAACTTGACCCTCCTTTTTAGGGCTTCACCAGCCTGTCTTTCCTCCCTTCTCACATGGTGCTCCAAAGCATCCAATGGTGGCTTTCTCTGCTTGCTGAGTTTTCCTCAATCCATATTCCTTGCTGATCTATCATCCTCGATCTCCTCGTCCAACGACTTGCATTTCTGTACTTCGCTTTGGCTTTTTTCTCTTTTGCTTACTTTGACCCAGTGACAGTCACTATGTCTCCTGTGTAGTTCATGTTTGACCTTTTCTTCCTCTATATTCGCTTCCTTCCATAACCAAGGGCCAACAAAACACATTAATACAATCACAAAGCAAGACAACACATTGTTTACGTGGTTCACCCCCACCCCGGGTCTACGTCCACTGATTCTTCTTCTTTATTGTCTTCAGTCAATCGGTTACAAGCACAAAGCCATCAAAAACCTTACTCCACATAGGACGGAAGATTTGCGCAGCTCACTAGATCCTTCTTCCTTGCATTACAACACTAAGCCTTCTATAGTCTCGCACAAGGTCTTGCACTCAGCTCTGCAAGTCTTACATAGAATGCACAAAGCCCTGATCACACAGATCCAACTCTTGGCACTTAGCCTACATCACATAGATATACTATTCGACTCTTCGACTCTTTCTTACATTGATTATCCTTCTATTTATACATACAAAATAGGCCTAAACATGGGTAAACCCATGGGCCGACATCCCATTCCCGTTACATATTCCCCTAAACCCAAAAAGGATCCAAAAGTGGGCTGAGATCCCGTGATCTCTGCTTTGTCTTGCGCTCGTCCTTCGACAGGCGATCGAAGTCCCAAAATAGGTCAACATGACCAAGAAACTCCAAAAACTTGGTCAAGGGCCAACATGCCCCCAACACTCACTTGTGACTCATCCTGAGTCACTCTGGTCTGCCTAGTTCTGCCTTGAACGCCTCGAGCTTGGCTCAAGCTGCTTCGACTTGCTGCTTTGCTGTGGCCTCTTGTTCAGTGAACTCCTGGATCACTACGTCATTCATTGGCCCTTATAGGAATTGTTCTACTGCGTTAATGACCTATTGTAGCTCTGCTCCTTGGCTTTCAACCTCTGTAAACAACTAACATGCCGTATCTTTCACAGGTTGGAGCCTTAATTAAATCTTGTTCGATATGTTATGGCACAGTCTAACGGTCTAATGACAAACCTTTTTTGATTTTCTGCCTGTTCGAAGCGTTGATAAAACGATTATGATATCCCCAACAACTATATTGCTTCGCCATGGTGAAGTTCCATGTGTCACTGTTCTGATATCCCGACGAAGCTCCAATTCTGCAAATTTTCTATCTTCGAAGTTCCCTTCTGCAACTTAGCTCTCTTCTTACTTTGCTTTATAGCTTTCTTTCCAGTGAGCTTCATCTCGGTAGTTCATTTTCCATTTTGATTCTTATCTTCTGTGGTTTTAGTCATTTTGCGCTGTTGAGATTCTTCCCTAGGGTTTTGGGATAATACTTCTTCTTTGTCTGGAATAGGTACTTCAATATTCTATGGATCTTCTAATGTTCTTGCAGTTTCGACATCTGGGTTGCTAGTGTTAAATAACTTCGATTTGCTCTCCTGTTCTTCAATTAAGAGTGCGATCCTCCTGGTCATGAAATATTTTAACTCTTGTCTCTTCTGCTTCCTTCCGTCTGGCTTTATCTTTGTCAATCCAAGGTTTTCCTATTAACCTGGTGAATGGGGCACTGCCTTTAACAAATTTAATAATCTCAAAATCTTCCTCCATCTAAGTTCCATTGACAGTCATAGGTACCTGGTCGAGCCTTCCACACAGGTTTACCAATTTTCCTCTGAATAACCCTATTCCTCCTAATAAGGGAGTCATAGTAGGTCTCCCTATAGCTTCCCATGTTCTCTTGGTCATGACATTCACCTGTGTTTTCTCATCTAGAACACAGTCAATGTCAAAGTCTCCTATTCTTTCTTTGATGCATTCTTTTTCTTTGACAATTTCGGATAACCTAACATGTCGGTGGTCATTCAAGGTTTCTTTCATCTGTAGAAATACTTTTGTTGATTAAGGTTGGTTGTCATTGATTTCAACCCTTGAAGAAAGACTCGTAGCACAAAGGTTTGGGTAATGGACCAAATATTGTTTGATGTAAATATGATTCATTATTGTTTTGTCATTGTTGATAAGAAGTAAATATGGATGAACTCCAAAGTGGTCCCCTTATGGTGAAAGCCCTCACAAGAAGACGCTTTGTGGAGTAAGAGAACCCATGCTTAATTGTGGAATAATGAGATGAAGGAAAGTGAATTTGTTAGGGAAAATATCCTAGATGGATAGTGCTTGTCATGTGATTTTCGATGGTATGTGGAACATCACATAATTCCTCATGGTTAGAGAGTTATGGCCATGAGAAGTTGAAGACCCCAATTTTGGGTAATGGGCCCAAGTTTGTTTGATGGGTAACAGTATGAGTTATGATATATTTTCAGATAATACTATTCTATATGGATAAGACATGTAATGCCATTTCTGGTGGTATGTAGAACGTCACATAACTCCTCATGGTTTGAGAGTTATGGCCTTACGAAGTTGGAGGACCCTCACATGTCATCTAGAAGCCCCAAAAGGTCAACGTAATCAAAGTGGTTTAAGAGATTTTAAAAGGTAAATGTTACACATCGAAATTACTCACTTCAATAGTGTCGCAAGTGTCGTCATTATAAGTGTCGCAAGTGTCACATTTTGCTTACAAGTGTCACAAGTGCTAAAGAAAGCATATTTCCATGATGCCTATGTCGTGCCTATAACGACATGAGAAGGACACTTGAAACACCTCAAGCATTTGATTTGGAAGAGGAGAAATGAGTCAACAGGCTTATAAACCTCTTGCCATCTGAAAGCACCCAAAAAACTAAGTTTTTGGAGGGGAGCGCTCCCCTATAACTATCTCAGGAGTGATGGTGCCCCCCCATAAGCCATTAGGGAGTGTTATAGTGTTGCATCATCCCTTTTGCAGGAGCACTCCTACCCTCAGGAGTGCTGGCGCTCCCCTATACACTACTAGGGAGCGTTATAACGCTCTGAGTGCCCTTTTGAGGGAGCGCTACCTATTCTGGGCAGCAGTTGATTTGTTGAGAAGAATGGGGGAAGGATCTTTTCATTCTTAGAAGGCAGTTGAATTCGAATCCTCAATCAAGCCATGATCTTAGGGCAGATCCCTAACTGAAGGAGGAAAATCCTCAACTCACCCCAAAGATATCTCAAGTTGTTGAGCCTCTCTAAGGCTATATAAGCAAGCTTTCTCATGGTGAAAGGGAACTGGAAAAGGGAGAATCACACCAAACTTATGATCTTATAAGTGGTGCTGGAACAGAGGTGATTTGGAAGAAAGAGACCTATGATCTCATAGGGAGCAGTCAATGAAGCTATCATCATTCAGATCATGGATCTTTCGAGCAAGGGGTAGACAAGGAGGACTTGATGAAACTGCTGCAATCCATCTACGACTGTAAGTAATGTTTTGTCCTCATTAATATAATTTGATTGGCCTATTTCTTTCTAATTCGTGTTCAATCTCACATGAATTTGTCTCTTTAATAGATAGACCTATTTCAGACTAATCTTGATAGAGTAGGAAGTGGTCGTACTTTGTTTGTCTACAGGGCTTATCAAGGAGCGAAAGATTGGAGCTCAACTCAGAGCGTGCAGGGACAAACACCGATAAAAGGTACTTCTTTTCTCCTTCCTCTTCACACACTAGTCCACCTAGATCTAAAAGGAAGTCAGTGACCATGATAAGCACTTTCTATCTTAGAGTTAAGAGTCTAGCTCTTTGAGGAGATCTACTTGTCTGCAGGGAGATTTTCCTTCAACAGTAAATAATAAAGTGAAGTGATGAGTGTATTATAATTCAAAGTAAATACAAAATAAGTTATTTCAATAATAAATTTAATGGAGAAATTAGAAGTGGACCCAACCCTAAAATAAGGAAAGTGGGCCAAGTGACCTAGAA
>JZKD02S1674412.1:415142-434694 GCA_000966675.3 Picea glauca | reverse complement strand
TTTTTAAGGAAGCTACTTGGAGAGTATAAATAAGAGGCAAGGCTCTCTCATTTGAATCACACTTGAGAATATTGAATACCTATATGTGTCTGAGGTAACCAAGGATATCTAAACCAGAATTCTGAGTGAAGGTGAAGAAAAGAAGGCCGAAATGCAAGGATAAATTCTTTTGATGGTGCTTTCTAAGGTATTTTATTTACAGGTCATCTCACCATTTTCGCTATAACTTTTTTTTCTATAATGATTCAGACTGTGAAATTTCTATGCAAGTGAGAAAACATATCCAAGTATCTATGGTAAAAAATTCAGCTTGTGGGTCATTGTATTTTGGGACAGACTCTATTAAACATACCTAGATCCATACTTTAGAAACAAAAATTTCCACTTATCTTACTTCTACAGAGCACAAAGCTTCCAGATCTAAAACTTTTAACTATTCTTACCTTTATAAGAGCACGAAGCTTGCAGATCTTACCTCTTTTAATCATACGTCCTCACTTTTACCTTTCTTAGAGCACAAAGCGTTCAGATCCGACCTCTTTTCTTCAGATCGGGCTTCTTTCTTTTAGATCCGACCTCTTTTCTTCAACACAAAGCTTTATAGATCAAGTAGAACACTGCGCACTAGGGCACATATCTTCTCAGAAGGCTTTCAGGTCAACTTTTTGCAAAAAAATTCTTCTTCCTCACTTCCCAGCAATCATAGTTTCAGGTCCCGACAACGGAACCATTTGTTGGCATAGGGGCAGACCCAGGGTTCAATGCTACAACAACACACCAACAAATCCCTAACTACCGGCCCTTTCGGTGAAACCTGCGAAGCAGATGAAGTCTCATCCGAGGTAGAGGCAGGGATGGTTGCAAGAGTCAAGTGTCTGCAACCTTAGCAGGGACACATATCTGTGATTCTAATACTTAATAAAGCGCTTATCACCGTCAGTGCCTTAATATATAATTAATAACTACTTCACTGATAGAACAAGGCTTCACAGTATTCACACTAATCTATTGTATTTAAGCACTTAACATCAATAATTAGGTCAGATCTAGAAAATCAAGCACTCAACACATTCATATAGATCAGATCTAGCACTCTTATACATTATTAGCACTGAGCATAAGAAGATCTATCTAGTCATCGTAAAACACTTAGAAAAAGAAGATATAAACACATTAAGACAATCACAAAGAAAGACAACACAACGTTTACGTGGTTCACCCCCACCCTGGGGCTATATCCACCAATTCTTCTTCTTTATTGTCTTCAGTCAATTGGTTACAAGCACAAAGTCATCAAAACCCTTACTTTGCACAGGACAGAAGATCTGCGCAGCTTGCTAGATCCTTCTCCCTTACGTTACAACACTAAGCCTTTTATAGTCTCGCACAAGGTCTTGCCCTCAGCTCTGCAAGTCTTACATAGAATGCACAAAGCCCTGATCACACAGATCCAACTCTTGGCACTTAGCCTACATCACATAGATATACTATTCGACTCTTTGAATCTTTATTACATTGCCTATCCTTCTATTTATACATACAAAATAGGCCTAAACATGGGTAAACCCATGGGCTAACATCCCATTCCTGTTACATATTCCCCGAAACCCAAAAAGGATCCAAAAGTGGGTTGAGATCCCATGATCTCCACTTCATCTTGCGCTCGTCCTTCGATAGGCTATCGAACTCCCAAAATAGGTCAACATGACCAAGAAACTCCCAAAACTTGGTCAAGGGTCAACAATGGGAAATTGTCTTACTTCTGCCCCAACCCATCTTATTGTGCGTGTAATTCTGGCGCACCTCCTAGTAGAGACTTCATGCAATCTTTGCTTCCATTTTTCTACTCCAATATTCGAATCTGACATATTGGAGTTGATACTCTTCCAACTGAGCACTTCATCTGCAGTTGGATTCACACAGTCTTCTTCTCATGTAGTATTTCTATACAACTGGTTTACATCATCCTCTAGAACACTGTGAGGCATAGGTTCTACATATCTTTCACAATCTGAGGGATCTAAAGGTGATATTACGCTAAAATTCCCAACTTCAAATATCATCTTCCTAGTCTTAAAATTAATTATGGCCTGATTATTAAAGGCCCAATCAATTCCCAATAGTGTTGGAAATGGTATAGACTCATCCACCATATCCATTACTTCAAAGTCTGTTGTGGTGCACACACCATCTAGATCCACTATTCTATTCTTCAATCTACCTATGGGAATCACTCTTTGCTGGTTTTCTAGCTTCAATTGGATATTGGAATACCCTAGTGTAGGTTCTCCCATTGCTTCCCAAGTCTTCTTTGGAAAAATGTTGACATTTGATCCTTAGTCTAGGATAACATTTCCCATGTTAAAGTCTCCTATGTTCGCATTCAATCTGAACTCTCTACTAGTTATTTTATTTCTATGGACATGATTGATCTTCTTTGGTTTTGTTCCTAACCCTTCTTCTATGCTATATTTCTCAAGGATATTTTTAAACAAATCCATACAATTCTTATCATTAAGTAATTTAAAGCAAGATTCTAGGAAATTCTTTAAGTTACTTACTTTCTCTATTTGCTCTCCTTTGTAAGTATGATCCAAATACCGAGGCATATCAAAAATAGGAGTATCATACCTATGTGCAGTGTTCGATGTGGAGGCTTCATTCTCCTTTAGGAACTCCTTCTTTGCTTCCTTGAAAGTTTCCTTTTCCTTCTTTGCATCAAAATGTTGTTGTGGCTGAGTGCTCTTTTGAATCCAGCACTGAGATTCCTTCTTCTGATCACGTCCATATGATCTTGTCTTCACTCATCCTCTAGTCACTATATTGATGTTCCTCCCGAGGTCCCTTATTTATGCAATAATCCACTGAACATTCTGGTTATTTAAATTCCTCTTCTCCTGGATCTTTGTCATTAACTTCGGGAAATCTTCTGTCACGTGATCTATTGCACGACAATACATACATGTTGCTGTTGGTTGAGGACAATCTCTGACATAGTTTCCCTGTTGTTGATAGTTATGGAAGATAATAGGACCTCTGCCTATGCCTATTCCTCCTCTTCCTCTTCCTCTAAATCCTCCTCTATTCCCATGTGGATCCATGTTCTGCTGATGATACTGTGGAGCCTGATTCTACTGCGGGGGTTGTTGAAACTATGACACTTCTTGAAATTGCTACATGTTGCCAACATGTGGCATAGACTGTCCTGTCATCAACTCAGCCTGCGTCATGTATGCATTTGAGGTTCTTTCCTTCATTAACTCCAGAGTTCTACAATTTTTTTCTTCATGCCACAATGATTTACAAAAGTTACAGGAAGTACTATTCAGTTATGTCTTATACTTCTGCATCATAGGGAAGTGATAAGGATCATGCCCATGTGTCTTGCATATTTCACACCAAGGCCCTCCTATAGGAAATGGATTTAGTAGCCCTACTCCCAGGTACAACACAAATGTCAGAAACTCATTCTTGTGATGTCCCTCTGATCTGCACAGGGTACACCACACTGCTTCTCTTTTCTCCCTACTTTTATTATGATTTAATTGTACTATCAAGTTCTTGAGGTCTTCCTTCAGCTCCTCTATAGCTGGATCTGTCTGCTTGTACTGATTCTCCTCCAACTGCATCGCTACTTGTAGTGCCTCTACCTAGGTTTGAAATTTATGTTGTCTCAGTGGATATTTGAAGTGTGTTAACAGAGAATTTATAAACAACTCTCTATGTTGCATGTCAGAAATGGGATACTTCAATTTACCTTTTAATATCTTGAACTTTTGATCAATGTCCCATACTGATTCTCCTAGTTTTTTTTCTAACCTCACTCATCTCATTCATAAATCGATCCCATGATTTTAGCCTCCTATGATTTCAGCCTCTAAAACTCAGTGATCAGTGCCTGTTTGATCTTTGCTACTGTTCCTAACGCACCATGTGGATTGTTTATTGCTAGGTTTATGTAGCAATCCAATGCGAAGTTTCAGAATGTTATTGCTAACTATGCTACTTTTGCTGCCTCATCAGTGATTCATTTTGCTTCCCATATTCACTCACACATGAATATGTGCTTCTTTGGTTCTTACATTCCATCCCCATGGAACTTTGGTAATCTTATCGTTGGATCTACTCCTGCCATTGTGGAATGTGTTGTACCTGCTCTACGTGGTACTACTATCTGTATACTATTGTTCAGACTTGAACTCCCATTGGTATTGCTACTGGTACTTCCACTTGTAGCACTATCGATAATGTTGCTGGTACTTCCAATTGTACCCTCACCTCTATTTTGATCTCCTAGATTCCTCTGACCATCAGTCACTAGTTCTCTAAACAACTCTTTCTTTGCTGATGTGTTAATCGTACATGGGGTTGTAGGTTTTACACTGATTTAGATCTGGATAGGGGTATCTGCTTCCTCATTAGATCTTGCTCCTCTAGTATTTCTTTCATATGTGGCGCACAATATCTCTTCAATGTGATCCATAGCATGGAGATCCTCTACCTCTTCTTCATCACTCTCCAAGCCTTCCCTCTCATATACTGCTCTTTTCTTCCTATTAAGCATATATTGGTAGAGTTTTCTACTACGCATCATTCCCGCCTTCTCCATAATTTCCTAGATCTCCTCTTGATCCATCATAAAAGGATCTTTCTCTTTACTAATCTCTTCTCTATCCATTTCCCCCTCCATCTCAAACCTTCCTTAGGTTTCCCCTAACTCCCCCATGCACACAAGGTAGTTTAGTTGTATGATTCCATGCTTAGTACCCCTTTATCATGCAATAATCTCTTGATAGAAGTGTACAATGATCTGATGTACCTTCCCCTTCGACCCTTAAGAAACTCATGCTCTACTATATTGTAATACTTCGATGTATCTACTGCGAACTTAGTGATATAACCCACTACAATGTTGTCTAGCCAGAAATATATTGTGTGCATGAATTTGTTATTCACCCTTTTCAACCATGTGATGCTTTCTTTTGTCCACTCCACTGATCTAACACAATTTTTCGAATGGGTATATTTCAACCGTGTTATCCACTCCTGCAATAGCATGGGAAACTCACTAAAGAAACTCTCGTGTATTTCGATGAATACGTATCTCTCTAAATATTGTCTTGGCTTAAACTTAGAGCTTCTATTATATTTACGGGCAAATTCTAGTTCCTGAACTGTCAAGCATCTTTCAATATCCGCTTTCATGGGGTTCCAACATAAAAACATCCCCTTTTTTAATCCCTCACACTATATTGTGTGATACATCCCTCCTGATCTAATCTTTTGAGTTCCAACTGACAACATAACCATTGTTGGTTTACTTATGGGATGACCCAAGTTCTAGCTACAAATTACCATGTTCCCTTCTTCCATCGGCCCTTCTGGATACCAGAAGGAAACACATCGCACATAGTGCACTGTGCAGTCTTAACCGAGATGGCTTCTATGGGTGGCTGCATGACTCAGACATCTGCAACCATGGGATGGAATGTGTTTTTCTCAGAGGCATTTAACCTACTTATTGTTAACCTTCAAACCCTCATTAGATCGTATTCCAGACCACTATCAGAACTATTCTAATAGGAATTCATTAAACATTATAAATGTATGTGTTCAATGAAAAGTATTTGTCTACTGTAACACAAGATTATGATCTAAACACTAGCTATAACATTCATTTATTTAGAGCTATTCTGCAGATTCCATTAGTTTATTCTTAGTGCACTGTGCTATTGCTTTTATCATTTAACATGTTCATCATAGAATTACTAAATCTAATACAATCAGAAACATTGCATACATTTGCACAAAACACAAATATACCGTGGTTCACCCCCCTGGGGCTACATCCACAAATATTTGTTGCTTTGGCTCTTTATTCATCTTCATGCAAAATATAGTGTTGTGCATTGTACAGTCCTTCCTTCAGTACAACTGATCTCCACATATTGCATCATTCTCTCAAAAATACACACTCTAACAAAACGAACAACCCTCTTGTCATCCTAATACATTCTACTTATACAAAACTGGGACAAGGCCCTTATAAAAAACCTAACCCTAAAAGGATTAGATTTGTCCACTTTCCATTTGACTCATTCATGGTTGGTCCTTGATCCAACCGTTCTCCATGCTGACACTTGTCCATTTTTCAACTTCTCCGCAGTAGTTTGTCCACTTTGTTACTTATTTTCTCAGTGCGTGTTTTCCTCTGTTTCTGGCACACTCCCTTATTTTCTGGCATTGCTTTGATTTCATAAAAACTTCCTTGATTCTCCCCAAAATTGGCTTGCACCAACATAAACACTATAGTTGTGATAACAATCTTTGAAAAGTTTTATACTTGGTAGCATGTGAGAATTATTGAGATAAATGCTTATTGTAATCATTTTCTAGATATAACTAACATCTCCTCTAGGAGAAAATTCTTTTTTATTTCCAGGTTACCATGGAGGAATGATTGATCACAACACTAGAATATTTTTTCTCTCATCCCTTATTATTGTATTTCTTACTTTTTTGTTTTAGGAAGGTCACAAGTGATAGCTCTAAAGGAGCTATTGTGACGATTTTTCTCACTATTGTTTTATTATTATTACAAAGAATGTTATTCTTGTTTGTTGTTTCTCCCTTGTTGTTCTTGTTCCAGGCAGGTCACAGGTGATAACCCCGAGGAAGCTATAGTGATGGTTGCAGGAGGCAAGATATTAGATGAGACATGGAGAAAACTACCCAAGTTGTATACATGACCGTATACATCCATGTACCAAAGAAGATGAAGAAGAAGCTACCTTTGATAGAGAAATTATCTCATATGGAGATTGATTGTACGGAGTAGAAGGCTCCAAAGATGACTAAACATTAGAACAGAACTCACAATAGACTTGGTCAATGGATAATGAAGCCACCTTGACATGAAGCATAATTCATTTGAATTCTAACTCATCTTTTCATATTAAGACTTGGTATTCAACACCAAGTATATCCTGCAGAGACTATGAAGTTCTTATAGACTCAAAAGAAATCAAGACTCAGAGTAATCCAAGTCTTAGAAAGGATCAAATGGGAAAAATTGACATATTCCAGGACTAGTAGATAGATGCCATGAGTTGAGAAGACTAGATCATAGCTTCAGAGACCTCTAGTGATCCAGATGGATCTCGGTGGCCATCCACCTTTTCCACTGAATCACCATTTTGATCCTGTGGTTTTAATAAAGCATGACATTCACCCTTTTGATGGGGAATGTAATGTAATGTCATCTTCATTTGTTAATCACATAAATCATGTAATGGTTTTATGTACATGCCTGAAACATAGCATTAATGCATCGGATCCCATTAGAACTCCATAGTTAAGCACACTTGGGCTAGAGTAGTATTGGGATGGGTGACCGCTTGGGAGGTACTAGTATTTTACATGCCTATGACATTTTATAAACTTAGTCTAATTTATCCCACATGAATCATGGGAATTGTTCTCCTCACACTCTCTCATATATAATTGAGGTGAAGGAGGCCCTTTAAGCATGCAATGGAGTGTGATGTAAAGCTTTTTGTGAATGAAGCGTAGCCAACATCTCTTTCTTTTTAGAGATAAGCTACCCCATTTTTCCAGTTTGTGTCCTACATTGTTTTTCTATCTTATTCAGTAATAGAAGTTGGGTTTCACTGTATTTCTGTGTTCTCTTCTATATTTTTGTGTATTTAATTGTTATATCTTGGTTATATTTCTTCCTTCATGTCGTTCTCAAAATAATCTGGATGAGTGGTATCAGAGTAGTCTGCTCCTTGTCATTTCTCAGAGCAGGTCCCCGACAAGGTTAGGGTATAGAGATTTGGGTCTCGAGCTAGTTTCTCTTGAAGAAAACCACTCTCGCTAGCACAAGTGACCTCCCATGCTGGAAGAAAAGAGAGATGGCAGAGCAAGAGATCCTTTCAAGACGTTGCTCGAGGAAGCCTTCGTGTGACAAAGGAATGAGATGATGGACAACTTCGCTTAGATCCTTCGAAGACTACTGGTGGCGGCAACCGAGGCATCCTCAACAAGCAACCATTTTGCAAGTGCAACACCCTTCAAGGTACAAGTCAATTTTGATATCACCTTATTTGAAGGCCAGATAGATGCAGATGCTCTAGAAAAATGGTTGAATCTGATATAAGGTTATTACTGTATCCAAAAATTTTCCGACAGTGAAAAGATCACCTTCACACTCCTTAAATCCATTCCCCATGTTAGAGCTTGATGGTAAGGTTACTGGGAGAGGTACACCGTGGATGGATCTACACTATTTGGGAGAGAAAGCACTTGAGCGGCCTTTGTAGATTCCCTAAAGGAGGAGTTCTACCCTGTCGAAAACTATGATGACCAATACATAAGATGGACAACTCTACATCAGAAAAGAGACCAGACGGTGCTGGAGTACACCAACATCTTTCATACCTTGTGCTCAAATCTAGGTATCAAAGACTCAGAGCGACACCTGGTTTTGAAGTACCGCAGTGGTCTACATAAGTACATCCAAACATAGATGGATTTCTTGAACATCTCCTCACTAGGAGTTGCTCATCGATATTGTTATAACCCTATAATTCATAGTATCGTCTGGTGATTGGAAATTTTTTCACTCTGGGTGTATTTTGGTTTGCAAATAATATTTCATTTCTGCAAATTATTTTCAAGGAAAGGAAAAGAAAAGAAAATTCATGATTGTTGACGCTGAGTGGTGTTTCCTAACCCCATGGAGACAAAAGCAAGGGAAGTAGCGCACAAAACCCACAAAAGCACTAAGCCTAAGTTTTTGCTGCATTCACACCTGGAGGATAAAGAACGCGCTTAGATCGATGGTCAATCTAGCGATGCATAGATCAACGGCTGACAGTGGATTTTGGACCCCCTCGATTTTTCTGCTTTTAACGGTGGGGGGTCCAGAATGGTGATTAAAAAGTGCACGCAGATCTATGGTCGTCATGACAACGCGCAGATGGATGACCTATAGGCGATTCCGGACCCCCTCGATCGTTCTGACTTTAACGGTGGGAAGGGGGTCCATAATGAGGCGATTTTTCCGGCGGGACCTGTCCCAATGTGTCATCCGTCCATTGCATCAGACCTCCTCCACTCCAGACCACCCTTCCAACTTACCACCTTTCCAACTTACCACCATACTGGAAAATCCATATCGCCCCTGCCTCATGACATCATCCTCCGTTATCCTGCCACTCATCCCTAATAAACCAAACTTAGGATAGAAGTAGTAGGTTAATAATGCAAGTAATAAAGTTTAGTATAGCTAGTTTAATTAAAATATGTTAGACTAGTTATTAATTAATTAATAATTAAGTTAGTGGTTACATTAGCAATTAGGTTAGTGTTTATTAATTAGACATTAAATAAAACAAATACAAAAAATATATATATAATAAAACATTAAATATAAGAATCAAAATTATAAAATACAAAAAAAACATATAATAAGACATTAAATATAAGAATTAAAATCTAAAATACAAAAAACATATATTAAAAACAAACGAATATAAAAACAAAATATAAAACTTAAAAAAAAATAAAAAATCAAAATAAAATATATTAAAAAGAAACAAAAATTAAAAAACATAAAACTAAACCTATCCTAATTCCTACCCACCCCGTACACATATCACATCATAAATCAAAATCAAATGGCCATGAAACTTTCTGGACCCCCCCTCTCCATCCGAAGTTTAACGAGGGGGGGGGGGGGCCCAGAATGGTTGTTTTTATTAAACCCCCCTTGGACAGGTGTCCGCCCCATAGGCTAGTGGACCCCCCCCCCAAAAAAAAATTGCTTACCACCTCAGGGGGGGTCTGGAATACCACCCTCCCGAAAAAAAAACCACTTTTCCCATTTTTTTCAAAAAATCGCCCATTTTTGCCTGTTCAATACGTCTTCTTTCAAAAAGAATTTCGGGTAGAATAAATCGAATTTTAAAAAACTGAGAGAGGTTTTTCTCCGTAACAGTATGAAGAAAAAAACCCTCTCTCAGTGTTTTCAAAGGTGCCACGAGTAGGGATAATCGAAGCCATCTTCGAGGCCCTTTTTTCCAGATTTTCATTTTTCCGTTACAGTCCTGATTTTGCGGGAGCTGTTACGGCCAGCTGGAGGTGAATTTGGTGAAACCGAGGGAGGTTTTTTTCCATCACATGCCCATATACAATAAACTCCTTCATTGTTTTCCCAGGTGTTAACGTTGAGTAAAAATATATGTCTGTTAGGACCCCTTTTTTGCAGAAATTAGGCCCGTCTTTCGTGGCGGACAGTTCCAGATTTTGGGGGATTTGTGGCTATTTTTGGCCGAGGCAGTTAAATCTGACTCACAAAAATTATTGGGGGATCTCCCCTATTTATTCAAAGGATTTTAATGTAAATTTTTTTTGATTCTTGCACCCAGAAGGCTTTTCTCTGTGGTATTTTTCTAATTCACCAGGAATACAAAGGGAATTTTTCACAGGATCCCTGTATGTTGACGATTGGTGAAGTTTTTCTTTCTTCATTGAATGTGATTCTATTCAATCTTCATTATGTTTCTCTCTTTCTAATTTTCAAAAGGATATTTAACTCATAATTTATCCTTGATACTATGTGCTGTGCTTTTGAGAATCTTAATGTTTTCCTCTGATACTACAATGAAGAAATTCTTGAATGCTTTTTTGTTGTAGTTGATTATCTCATCTGTTCCTCTTTTACATCACTTTATTTCTAAAGGATCCAACGTATTCATTACCTTTCCCTGTGGAAATACCTTATATACCTGTGTTTAATTTCAAACTTGTCATAGACCCCATAGCCCAATGGTTTTCTTTTGTTGTCTCAACCAGAAAACTCCAAGAACACAACCATGTTCCACATAGCTAGCCCAATATCCTCTTCCAACAAAGTTATATCAGACAAATAGATCCCTCTCTGAGTCTTGGAGGGATAGATCCAAGACTCGAAGTGGTTTTGATGTTACCTCTGTGACTGCCCCCACAACCTTGGGCAAATTACAGAGTGCTAACAGATATGTAGTCAAAATTGAGTAGAAATTCAAGCAGTAGAGTAAGTGGGAGAAGCATGGACAGAGGAAGGAAGGCCAACCTCAAGAGAGTCAATCCCAGATGCATGCAAAGAATGGTAACAAGAAGTCTAAGAAAGACACTGGAAGGTGGTGTGAGTTCCACACTAGCCCTTGGGACAACACTGATGAATGTCGCTCAATATAGTCCTTGGTGGTCGAGCTCAAAGACAAAGAGTTGAACCTCAACTTGGACCCTGATTTAGAAAATAATAAAAGGAGATAGATCATTGATGCAGAACCCACTGCTACTGTCACAACTACAACAATCCAACTAGAAGAGGATCTTGAGGAGGGGGAGTGACTCTTCCATTCAAAGATGTGGGTGAAGGGCACCCCACTTCATTTTATTGTTGATAGTAGAAGCCAAAAGAACATCATCTCAGCAGAGGTTGTCAAGCAGTTGGATTTTCCAACAACACCACACCCACAACCATACAACATCGGGTGGCTTCACGAGGGTCAAGATCTTCGTGTTAGCCAACAATGTCTCCTGTCCTATAGCATCAAGCCCTTCAAGGATGAGGTATTATGTGATGTTGCTCCAATGCAAGTCCATGATGTTCTATTAGGCCAACCATACATGTGGAAGCGTCATTCTATTTATGAGTCTTGACCCTGTAGCATCATTGTTACTCTGGGGGGTCAACTATACAGGATACCAAAGGTAGTTTCAACTATTGTCCCACCAAAACAATGCCACAAAGTAATCTCTCATACTGCAAAGTTTAGCCTCTTCACAATCTGATCAGAAGGTGAATAGAAGGACACTGCAACCATTGTAGCCTCAACCCAAGACCTTTCTATCCAATAGAAGCAGATTGACAAGATTGTAGAAGAGTACCAAGATTTTCTTGTTGCACCTACGGGGGTGCCTCCACATTGCCTAGTCAAGCAAGGTTATAATAGAACCCTTCATAATCTTCAAGTTGCATCTTCACTGATAGAGTCCTCCCACACTTAGGTAGATCATGCAACTAGATTGGTTGAATGGATTCAACCCCTCCAGCAACAGGTTCATGACAACCTTCAACAAGCTAAGCAAGACATCTTCTTCAGCAAGGATAGAAACAAACCAAGCTTTAGATTTAGCAGAACTCTCCCCTTCTCCAAAGGGAAATTGATGTAATGGGGACCATTACTTCCTAAGGGGGGAGGAATGATCCAGATGGATCTCGGTGGCCATCCACCTTTTCCACTGAATCACCATTTTGAGCCTGTGGTTTTGATAAACCATGACATTCACCCTTTTGATGGGGAATGGAATGTAATGTCATCTTCATTTGTTAATCACAGAAATCATGTAATGGTTTATGTACATCCCTACAACATAGCATTAATGCATCAGATCCCATTAGAACTCCATAGTTAAGTGCACTCTGGCTAGAGTAGTACTGGGATGGGTGACTTCCAGGGAAGTACTAGCATTTTACATGCCTATGACATTTTATAAACTTAGTCCAATTTATCCCACATGCATCATGAGAATTGTTCTCCTCTCACTCTCTCATATATAATTGAGGTGAAGGAGGCCCTTTAAGCATGCAATGGAGTGTGATGTAAATCTTATTGTGAATGAAGTGTAGCCAACATCTCTTTCGTTTTAGAGATAAGCTACCCATTTTTCCAGTTTGTGTTCTACAATGTTTTTCTATCTTATTCAGTAATAGAAGTTGGCTTTCACTATATTTCTATGTTCTCTTCTATATTTTTGTGTATTTAATTGTTATATCTTGGTTATATTTCTTCCTTCATGTTGTTCTCAAAATAATCTGGATCATCTAGGAGACAAAAAATCTCCTGAGAATATTTCCTTGTTTCAATGACATAGGAGGAAGCCAGTCATAAGGACTTGGATATAGATTTTTCCTTAAGAACATAAGAGAAGTTAGTCGTGACTTCCAAGATTGATCTAACATATCAAGCATGTTGTAGATAATAGTATAAATATGTAAAAATCCTAATTTGTGTCTAGAGGATTCTCCCAGCAAGAGGGAGAAGACTATGATGAGACACTTGCTCTAGTAATCAAAAGAAGAATATATAGAACAAACATGATTCATTAAAAGAAGTTGACACAACATGAGATTCAGAGGGAGAAGGTATGAAAATCCCTATATTTGAGATTGATTTATCTCTAGTGTCAGTTGGTGTAGTACATGATTTGGGCCATGGAGACATGAATACAATAGAAGATTGAGTTACCTCTAGAGAAATAGGATAATCTACCCTCAGTGTAACTTATTGTGCCACTCTCAGTTTTAGATGAATTTGTTTTCATGATAGAGTAGAGGAGTTACTCTCAGAGTTCAACAACAACAGTGGGAATGGAGCAGTCATTCTCAGCTTAAGAGAAGTTGCAGGTGCAGAGTCCCAGTCCGAGAGGAACAATTGTAGAGAGAGTAGAGAACATAGTCTCATGCAGTGAGATAGATAGTGCTTTGTAGAAATCACATATAACTAGCACATGATTGTGTAGATTAAGTTGCAACTAATCATGTGTACCATCTTGGTACAATGTGATGTGAAAATTTGGATTCAAAGTACAAGACAGGAAGACTCATGTCTGCAAGTTGAAGTAAGCTCCAAGAGCTTGGTATGGTAGGATTCCTATTTTTTCTAATGATCTTGGGATTTACCAAGAGTAAAGTTGATCCCAACCTTTACTTCAAGATTGAGAATGATCGACCAATTATATTGCATCTATATGTGGACGACTTATTCTTGACGGATGAAGAAAATCTCATCACAGATTGTAAGAAAACGTTTTCCACTGAATTTGAAATGAATGACCTAGGCCCGATGCACTATTTCTTAGGTATGGAAGTATGGTAGAGCCCATAAGATATTTTTCTTAGTCAAGGAAAGTATGATGTGGAAATTCTGAAGAAATTTTACATGATGGAATAAAGAACCATGTCCACTCCTATGGGGTTGAATATGAAGTTATTGGCTGATACTCTATAAAGACAGATTATTGGTTCGTTGATGTATCTGATGAATACCAGGCCAGATATATGCTTTGTTGTGAACACCTTGAGCCAGTATCTGGTGGAGCCCATACAGTTTCATCTTGTATCTAGAAAGCATGTGATGAGATACCTTAAAGGTACATTGGATTATGGTCTCTGTTATACTGGAGATCACGACTTCAGACTATATGGTTATACTGATTCAGATTGGGAGAGAAGTGCTTTAGACAAAAAGAGAACTTCAGGATGTTGTTTCAGTTTGGGGTCATCCATGACTTCATGAAAAAGCAGGAAGCAATCTAGTATTTCTCTCAGCATGACAGAAGCAGAGTACATTGTAGCATGTTCTGCCAGTTATAACGCCATATGGCTTCAGAAGTTGTTGACAGGTCTGTTCGATCTGGAGATGGAAGACACTGAGATTCTATGTGATAACTAGAGTTGTATAAAGATGATGGAGAACCCAGTGTTCCATGATAAGTCAAAGCACATAGAGATCTGTTACCACTACATTCGTGATATGGTGTAGAGGGGAGTTATAAAGCTCCAATATGTTGGCACAAATGAGTAGGTTGCAGATGTCTTGACTGAGACTCTATGTCATTTGAAGTTTGAATACGTCCGAGAAAAGATTGGTATTATCTGAAAGGACCTCCCTCAAAAGGGGGAGTGATGTTGACGATACTGTGGTATCTTGACCAACAACGGGTAGCTCAGTTAGGATTTTATATCCTAGGGAATTGGTCATCCATGGGCAGATCCTGAAGGTCCGATAAGGATGATCTATCAGAGTACATGTGCATGTGTTAGCACTTGGTAAATTTCCTAGAGGTTGACAGCAGAAGAAATCTATGAAATGTAACTTTATCCAACCACTTTTGAAGCTGGGATCTAGCCCTTCCAACTTCAGAGAGGGATCTCTCTATTAGCTTTGGCTCTATTTCAAATTTTAAAAATTAGGCTAGGTAAAGAAATAGATTGGTTTTGTAGTCAAAGTATTTTTTGAATTGGTTGAGACAGTCTACACATCCATTGGGCTATGGGGTCTGTGTTTTAATAAGATATGAAATATAAACCAGAAACGTGAAGGAAGACTTCCATAGGGCAAGATAATATACTCACTGGATCCTTTTAGTAGCTTTAAATGTTGGACAAGAGAAAATATGAGGAAGATAATTTCAACTAAGAAGCAGTTAAGAATTTCTTAATTGAAAACACCAGAAGATAAACACTAAAATATTTTGAGTCAGAAACAGGGTATACAAGATAAATCCTGCAACATTCATTACTCTTAAATATTAGTTTCAAAAATAATATGATAACAAAGTGAGAATGGAATTCAACTTAGAGAGGAAAAAATCACTAGTGAATACACGCAAGAATCCTGTAAAAGCGCCTTGTTTTATTAATGCAAAATCTCTTAAAAAAGATTACAGTCTGATAGCGTCAGGGTGTGAAGATCAACAACCCTCAATACTTCAAAAGGTGAAGTATTTATAACTCAAATTACAAACGGTCATGTCATTAATGACCAAGACGTGCTAAACCTATTTTTAGCCTAACTAACTTAACAAATTTCCTAAATCTAGGAACTGCTAGATGACTTGGTGTAACTGCACACTAATTTCTGGGTAGACCGTTGATGAAGCCTTTGCACGACCTCATCTGACTGAACAGTTGACTGGACCTGGACAACTCATCTTCTAATCAATCAGATCGCAGAGTTCCTCCCATCTGAGATGACTAGGCACGTTTACTTTGAGCAGTCTTCGATACACTTCGTCCATTTTTGTATACTTGGCGAATGTAGGCTTGGTGAGGAATATGTATCGAATCTCGTGTTGGATGCTGATGTCCCACTGAAGTGCATCTAGGAATGCCTTGCCGGTGATGCTTCCTTGAATCCCTGCAAGCTTTGAACTTTCCTTAGACACACCAGACAATCTTTTCTTGTAGCCTGGGAGTGTCATCAGTTTATCATTAATAACCTTCAGACCAGGTAGACCTTTCTTCTAGAGAGCTTCAATTTTACTGAAGAACCTTTGCACCCTCTGGTCCATGGCCTGAACCTTTTCTTCCAGCTAAAGCATTAGTCCTCTCTTGGTCAAAACTCTTTTGAACTCAAGGATGGTCTCTGTTCTATCTTCAATCTTCAACTCTTCCAGCTCGTCCCTCGTCTTAGAATTGAGGAACTTGATGATCTCGTTTGCCTAGGTTGGCCTATCTCCCAATTCTACTATGATCTTTTCAATGGCTTGTTTGCTCCTCTGGACTAACTCATTCTTCTGAAACATGATCTGGATCATGGGCCATATCTCATTCATGGACTTAGTGATGTCTGTCCATACACTCTCTTTAACTTCGGCCACTGTCTTTCCTGCCACTGTTTGTTTCTAGAGCTGCTATAACTCCTGCTTGAGCTGCTTTGTCACCTGCTTTTCCTTGGATAGGCTGGTCTGGAAAGAATTTTTGAGTTCCTGCAGGTTCTCAATCTCCTTTTTTAGCCTGCTAATCTCTGTCTCCTGCAGGTTCATCCTTTCCATGGACTCAGCCAGCTCGACTGTCTTCTCCTGAGATGTCGATGGAGTCATGGATGGGGCTGCTGTCACTGATGCTGTGGTCACTCCTGCAATTAGGATAGCACTCAATGGAATGACTTCCATTGGATTCAACTGCTCTTTCTCTTTTAACAGTTTCTCCATCTCAGCTTCCATTTCTCTAAGTTGTGCGTTCTGCTCCATGAGCAGCTTTAACATCTCATCCTTCTCGCCTTCTTTCTCTGCTATCTCCTTCGCCTGCGAGTCCTCTGTGGGCGGGAGATTTAGTTGTTTTCTCAAGGATGATATATCAGCGTTCTTCTTCTTTATCATTTCCTCCACTGCTTTGGCGTTCGAAGGGTCATAGCCGATCTTGAGGACTAGCTCCTCCAAAGTTTTGATCCTATTGTCCTTTGCGAATGATGAAATCTTCTCCATTTTGAGCTGTGTTTGAACATTGTCCAGTGACACTTGCAATTTGGCTGCAAAAGCAGATGCATGCGCCAACGTATAGAACACCATTTCTCTGGTCTACTTGTGCAGATCCATCTGATCAGCTGGGTGCACATTCTTCGTTTGGAACTCGAAGGTGGCCCTCTTGTAGTTGGTGATCACCTTGGGATCAGGCACCTGTTCCTGGAGGAAGGCCATGTGCATCCTACCTTTCTCTGTGTCAAATGCAGATAGCAACCTATGTTGCGCTGTCGATGTCTGCTTCCAGAACTGAGCGCAAGTATTGTTAGTAAGGGTCTGATTCTTTTTCTTGATCAACTTGTACTTCTCGAAAATGCTCAGCTTGGGTCTAGTCTTGCCTGGCTGAGTGTTCAATGGGGAGTCTGAGGATTTCTTTGGAAATGTTGGGGTGATGTCCTTATGTAGGCTCTAACCGAAGGGAGGAATAACCGACTTGGTCACTGTGGTAGGCAGGGCTTCTTTTTCCCCTGTCGGTCTAGGGACTGACGAAGTCTTAGGCCTTTTAGTGTGCAGCTGGAAATCCTCGGAAGATACATCAGTGACAGGCGGAGATAAATCCTGCCTCGACCTCTTCTCCTTTGGGACCTGTGGTGTGGTCATTGGTGGCACAGTGGTCGGGGGAGCCTGCTGTTCCACTTCGACCAATGTGTTGGGCTCCCACACTGTCTGATTTGCAAATTTTTCCACCTCAGGCCTAGCTTCATGAACGTACGTGATGTTTTTGTTCTTCACCCTCATTTCTGAGATGATCCTGCATGGATCATAATGCCATGGGAAGCTTAGAAAGAACTTCATTTCTCTCAGCATCCGGTCTGCTTCTTCCCCAATGACATGATTGTTGCAGATGAAGGAGCCAATCTGCGCCTTGATTCTAAGCTGCTGCTTTTTCTTCAAAGATACAAAATAAATATCATCTAAATTCATAATCTGTCTTATATACTCTAAAGAAAAGATTCTGACCGAAAAATACTTGGGCAGCTTATAAGGTGCCAAATCACACCTGTATACTCTGATCTCAGTATGATTTTGATACAGATACCAATCCCCGGTCTTTGTGTTGTCCGAGAGGTGCAGGATCCTCTGAACTTCATCGTTTATTTGAGGCTCGGGCCTGCCCCCTAGCATGCTTACCACGGGGTGGTAGAACAGATCGATGGACGCCTTGAATCTATACTCTGTGGAGTTGTGCTTCAGAAAAGAGGTCCATGTTGTGACAGCCTGAGGTTTACCATCTGTATCCATCTTCTGCATAGAAAGTGCAAACTTATCCGCCTGGAAAAAGACGAACAAGTAGGCTAGTATTGACGAATATTTGAACATGCCTTCTGTGCCAAAATTCATGAACTGTTCGTGAATATCGTCTGCCAAGAATGCACTGAAATCAAACTGGGTGGTGGGCTTTTCATCAGTGGAGAAAATAGATAGAAAACCCATAATGGGCTCATCTACCCACTGATCAGAATAGTATCCCAACAGAGCGCAAAGGGAAGAAATGACCTGGTTTCCCTTAGTGGAGAACATAGCCGACGGGTAAGGGGGATTTGTGGAAGGGAATTGAGTGGATGTGGGAAGAAAAAGCTCGAATATTTGAGCTCTTTGGGGAAAAGTCATTTTTTGATACAACTCTGTAAGGATTTCCAGGTTGAAAGGAGACGCAGAGTTGGCACAGGGAATTTTCATCATCTGGTCTATGGACTCGGGCGTGATGAGGAAAAGGATTTCTTCGGATGAGGAGATGACGACTCTTTGTTTGGGAATATAGTGGGCTTGACACTTAAGCTCGAACTTGAGAAAATGGTGGATCTGGGGAAAGAGGTAAAGGGGTAAATTGGACTCCCAGAGTCCAATTTCATCACTCTGGTCCAGGAAAACTTCCCTGAGCCATGACTGGAGGTCTGAGAAATCAAAATCACATTGGGTATCTACGATTAATCGGTCTTTGTCGACCAGTGGGATCTTGTCTAGGTCGACAGGAGGTGGGAGAAACAGATTCTCCTCTCCTTCCGTTGGTTTGGACTTTGGTGCCATTTCTGCAACAGTACCTGCAATAAACAAAACGTTAGTGGGGGCGACTGACTGTGGATGAGGGTGACAGAATGTAACGGAGGAGTAAGCGATGAGTTTCTCTGGTGCGACGGGTGAATAGCGAAAGTAAGAGAAATAATGGTAGTTTTATTTAAACTGGGGTTGGTTGGGCGCGGGAGACAGGTTAGCTGGATAACGGATAGGTTATCCAGTAATAAATGGACAACGAGTCATTTGGGGGTGAGATGGCAGGTGACGGTGGCTAAAAAATACGAACGGATGATGTGGTGGCTAGGGATTGGAGGTAAAAGTTGTAATAAGGGGCTTGCCATGAGTGAAAGGGGGGAGGGGACTGACAACAGTTATGGGATGTGATTAACTCGGGAACAAGTGGAAGGTGACATCCATAAGTGACAGGGGGTCTATCAGATAGCAGATGGTGACGGGA
>JZKD02S1674412.1:374313-398668 GCA_000966675.3 Picea glauca | reverse complement strand
ATCGTGAACGATCAAGCTCTATGTACCATTTCGCGACACTCCCAATAAGAGTGCGTTGAAACAATCGCAACTGGACGGAGTCATCTTTCAGTGAGTTAGATGAACACCATAAGTGAAAAGTAGTCACGTGATCACCTGGATCTTCGTAAGGCTTGGCCTCGAACTTTGGGATGTCCGAAGGCAACTTCGTCGGCATAGGAGGCGAACGCGGATTGTGACAAACAGGATCATTCAACAACCGTGTTAAATCTGGAAAGTGTAACGTCGCCAAGAAAGGTAGTTTAGGTTGCTACTGATAGCTGGGATAAAAGGGTCCTGGAGTTTGACTGGCACCAGGTTGCCAGGAAAAGTTTGGCTGCTGGCCCAGGTTTTGGTAGAAACCGTGGCCCTTACCAGCATAAGGGTTTTGCATTTGAGGAGACATCATTTGCTGATTCCCCATGAAGGACATAGGATGTTGGGCATTCATCGTGTTTTACGGACTTTGGGAAGGATTACCCCATGCCTGTCCCAAGGGGAGAGGCATAGAAGTCTGTCCGGGGTTCCATTGACTATGGAAAGAATTACCCCAGAACGACATTCCAGAGGAAGGAACGGATCCTTGTCTTGAGTTTCCAAGGTCTTGGTATATGTGCCCCCGGTGCAGGAATAGTACCCTGTGCTGGTGTAGATTGTCCAAAAATGGGTGTGCCCCCCAATGGGAAAGTAGTGGATGCAAAAGTGTTATTACCAAACGTCTCGTTCCAAACAAATGGTGACGAACCTACTGGCAGAGTTTGCACAGGTGTTCCTTGACTCCCGGCTCCAAATGGACTCGTGTGTGTAGGCTGCCCGGTGGACTGCTGATGCAATCCACTAAGCGAAGGGGATGAAGGAGGGATATGACCTCCAGCGTAAGGAAAAACATTGAAAGGGACAGGAATGGCCCCAAGTTGACCTTGCAGAGGAGCGTTAGAGCTCCCTGCCCCCAGACCCAAAGTCTGTAAAGTGGAAGAAGTGAGTGCAGGACTTGTACCTGAACTAGGCATACTGTATGAAAACGGAGGGCCTGTCGCACTAGGTGTGTAAGGAGATGTGGCCGCTGCGATAGATGGGGTCGGTCCATTGTGCGACGTAGTTGCGGCCGAGACCATGGTGGCTCGGATCGTCAACAAAGGCAAGTTAGGAGAAGCTTCTCCTGTGGTAGTAACAGTGATAGGAATGGAAGAATTCCCAGAGGAAGTAACAGAGTTTGGTTCCATAACTGGGCTAGGCACTGACAGGCTTTCGTAAAATTGAATTGGCACAATAATGTCCGACCAAGTATCAGTGTTTGAGGTTTCAACCAATCCAAGATTGGCGGCTGATTCCTCCGGGAGTTGTTCGGGCTCAATGGTTTGAGACCCGGTTGCTTCAAAAGACCCTCGCTGGTCTAACTTCCGCCTCAAAGGTGGTGGGGGTGGCTCCAGTATAACCGGTGGCAGGCCCAAAAGCCTTTGTGATCGGCGGAGCTCTGAATCCTCCACTGTGTGAGAAGATTCACGACACGCTAAGTTATTCTACACGAAAAAATAGTAACACACACTAAAAGAAAGCCCTTAACAGATAAATCAAGCAAGCACTAAACTTGTTGGAAGAACAGTTACAACAACCAACACTAGAGCAACTTACCGGTGCAAGTGCAACTCGAATATGGAAGCACCCTCCAGGTATACTCTGCAAAGGGTGGCCTGATGTCTGTCCTAGGTACCGTGGGATACCCCCGCAGTCACCTGTGTATGTCCCTAGAAAATATTGGCAACTAGTTTGCCAACACGTGAACAATTATCAGGCGGGTACAGTGAATAGTCGGGTAGACCACAATGAGCAGGGTATCAATCCTGAAACCTGTCAAGGGTATAGAGAGAAAATGGTCCGGAAGACAACTGAGGACCTCAAACGGATTCGAGACCCACGAAGCTCCATGGCAAATGCAAACGATGGAATCCCTTAACAAATCCTCGATATGTGTTCTCCACAACGCTCGGTCCAGCTTTGAAGGGGTTATCTCCGCTACCTTTCCTTACGCGAGCTCGTGTTTATCCCCTGTGTTAGAGGGGGGTCCTGAATAACTTTCCGTAACTGGACTTCTACACTCCCTATTGACAGACTCCAATGTTTAGTTTGGGTGGCCTTCGAGAATTTACTCTCTAACCTATTCCAAGGCCCTAGTCCTGAGCTAGTGTATGCACCCTATAAACAAAAATTCTACTTGGTTTTAATTAGCGTTGCTTTTAATGGGCTTTTTAATTCACAAGGCACGAAAGTGAAACTGATGGTGTGTAAAAGACTCAAAGCAAAATGAACAAGAAATGCTTGGAAACAAAAACTTTTACTAAAATGCACAACCAACAACTTTTCAACAAGAAAGACTTCTTTTCTTTTCAAATTTACTAAGATTTCACGCAGTAAATATGAAGGACTTTCGTTCAAATCTACGAGCTACTTATACTCTAAATGCACTGCAAAAACTTATGCAAAAAGACTTCTTTCCTAGCTACTGATGCAACAACACAATCTTCAAATCAAGAAGAAAATGAAAAAGAGAATTTTTTATCTATTTAATTGCAAACTAAAGCAATAAAGGGAAAATGACAATAAGTAAAAAACCAGGAGAAAGGAAACAACACTCTGGCTTAAAGCGCAGATCGCAAAAAGAATCAGAGCATAGATGCGAAACAACAATCAAGAAAGCACCGATTCTAACACTTGTCTAAAAACCATAATTTTTTTTTTTTTCCTTTTGTCTTTTCTATCAAAACATCAACTAATAAACACAGGCTAAGGATAAGATGCCCTAACCTACTGACTGTGCAGCTCCAGACTCTATACCCCTGAGAGGATCTCTCTCACCACAGGAGGGGATGACTGCCCCACCCAAGCTGAAAAGATGCCAATCAAGCCCGCGACTGTCACCAAGACAGCATGTGTGCAAACACGTGCTAAGCTACAACAGTGCGCGGGTACCCACGGGCTAGACTTAAACAGGCCGCGAGTCTGTATAAAAGCCAAGATAAAACAACACACAGGCAGCCCAGACCTGAAAAAGGCCTCTGGTATTGACAACCAAGGTCTCTAAAAGGCTTGGATGCTATTACTTCAACAGAAAAGGAAAATTTGCAAAAAAAAAGAAAACAAATGCAAAGAATAACCAACACAAAAAGGTAGACTGAAAAACAAGACAATAAACCAACAAGACCCAGACAGGATCCAGAAAGCCCACTGAGAAGGTAAACTTCTGACAGGGAAGAGGAGACTGCCTCTCAAGCTTTTTGAATGCTACACGCTACTGAAACCTCTGCAGCAAGCGTTCAAACGCAGGCTACAGGAGGTTAGGGCGCAGGTTACACGTGTGCAGGCCTTCTGCAGGCCGCGTGTACCTCTGTGTGTCCCGAGACTAAATGTCAAGCAACAGTCAAGGAAAAACTAGTATTGATAACCAGGTTCCCTTCTATCTTTGACCTAACAGACAACAAATAAATAAAGAAACTGACTAACTTTACTTCTTTGAACTGCCCAAAAACCTTTAACTAAATACGGGAAACCCTAAGAGTACATGTCCCCAGTGGAGTCGCCAATTCTGTTGTGGGGAAATTGCACCCTACGGACTAACAAGCTAGGGCTTAAACTTGCATGCAGATCATGACCCTTAAGAAATTACTTTTAACCTTCTACCCCAAACCTAAAACCCTTTTTCACATGCAAACATGGGAAGAACCAACTAACGTTTTTTATCGACGGTTGGTGTAGATCCTCCGTTGCGCTCTATCTCCTTTCTTCTGATGCTCCTTCCAAAAAGCGATCGTACAATCAAGACAAAACTACGCATGCATGCTATTGTTCTACTAGAGGGTTAGAGATTAAGCATCAATCAAATAAAACATATAAGATTCGTGCATTTGGGACGGGAAAAGTATCTTTTTATTAATCTCAAGATGAATCAACTTACAATGATTATAGAGACCGACCACCGTTCCTCGATCCTGATCCTGGGCTCCTTCTCTTCTTTGTCCTCCAACTGCTTTGCTTGAATTCTCCTAAAGCTTGAGGAATGGCTAAGGGTTGGGACAAAACGGATTCGACAATTGGGCAGAGTTTCTTTGCTATGATTTTCCTCCTTTGAATAGTACCCTACCCCTTATTTTATAGGCTAGAAGGAGCTAGAGTTTTAGGAGAACTCTCGGCCATGCATGGCTGGGAGTTCCAGTTAACTGACCCAAAGCTTCTCATTCTGTCAACAACTTTCCTGATTTTTTTCTTTGTTAGGTAAACGCCGGCTGTAGTGGGCCAGCCAGCGTTCCAACGCGTGCAATATAAGGCCTGCCAGCGTTCCAACACGCCCAGTGATAGGTTAGGGCACGGGTTACTTAATTTAGGAGGTTTTTGAAGAGTCTGTTCAGCATGGCTTTGGTAATGAAGGGCAATGAGTTGGCCTGATTCCAGGTAAGCATGGATGGTGCAATTTAGGGTTATAACATTTACACTATCAATTTCAAAATCAAAACTATTTACATTTTCATCTTCGTTCTCTAAATCTATATTTGTACAGTCAAAATCGTTTTTACACTACAAAAGTCTTCGATTTGATCATCATTGCCAAACACTTGCCAGTACCTAATGTTGTCGGGAACGGTTGGTTTTCATTCCACCTCAACAGTGTATGGACGAGTCGGGTGGAAAGGAATCTTACAGGTGGCTGCTGACGTAGCCAATCCGTCCGCCAGAATGTTTTGTCCCCTCGGCATTACCTGCAAGTCAACTTCGGTAAAACATCTCAAGGCATCAAGAACAACGTTCCTATAAGCTCTAAGACGTGGGTGCGTTGCAGCGTATGCACCTTTGATTTGCTTGATTATCAATTTAGAGTCACCTCTTACCATTGTCTGTTTAGCACCAAATTTTTTCAAAAGCTTCAGACCGAGCATCAAGGCTTCATACTCAGCAATATTGTTAGTGCATTGGAAATTTAATTTGTAAGAATGGTTTTCTGAATACCTGTTTCTGTGGTTATGCATCCAAACTCCTATTCCATCTCCTTCTTTGCTCACAGCTCCATCAAAATCCATATTCCAGAAATCAGTAGGTAACTCTTCAGTTATCACGTTCTTCATCTTTGCTACCTCAATGATTTCTTGGCCTTCATCTTGACTAGATGTGTCTTCCCTCAGCTTAGTATCTTTCTCTCTCGTGTCACCATCATTGTACAAGATAAACGAGTCTAAATCAGAATGTGCATAGTAGAGGGGATAGTTGTGCAGTTTTTCTTGGCTACTGACCATGTACTTCATCAATGTTCTCTGTATAGCCTTCTTTGTTGCCCAAAAACTGGGATAGTGGCATAGGACATATCTAGCTGCAGGGTACCTCTCAACTTAGCCCCCCAAGACTGGGATAGCAACATTCCATACTTCGGCGGGATGTCTGCAACTACCACGTCCATTACCATGCTCTTCGTAGGAATCTGAACCAAGGTGATGCATAGGTACTTGATCAAACCAATACATCTAACTTTATTGGAGTTGAATGAGTCTAAATCCTTGTAAGGTCTGGTGACCTCCAGTCCCAGTTTTTCCATTACTACTTTTGGCATCAGATTGTGGGAAGCACCCGAGTCCAGCATAGCGTTATGCAAGATCAGGTCATGTATGTTTAGACTGATGTAAAAAGGAGCGACCTCACTAGTATCATCTCGACCATCTACTTCAGGTCCGAAAAGAAGTTCGGGTTGATCATCAGTAATGTTTAGGGTATCTGAATGATTCACTGATCCTATGGTTAGGGCCTTCGTGCCTATGTCAGGTTCAATGGTCAGTGCTTTGATCACCTGTGAATGATAAACATCTTTGTTCATCAACTCGGTAAGTTGGATGGGAATTTTTACTTTGGCCAATTCCCCCTCCAGGCTGAAAGGTGTAGGAGCTCTCCCTTGGCTCATCAATTCTGGTTTGTCCACCATATTCTTCTGTACAGAAGTACTTGGTGGATTAACAGGTGAAACCTCAGGCTGTGATGATCTTTTTAGAATAGTAAGGTTTGTCTTCACAAGAGCTTCGATAGTACTCTTCTCAGGAATCTTCTCGGCAGATGGCTCAGAGGTCTTCTTGGTTTCGGTCACCTTCTTCATTTCAATCGTCTTTTTTGGGGAACTCCCTTCCATCTTTTTACTCCACAGATTATACTGCCGATGTACCTCCAAAATGGCATTTTCGAATGCCTGTTGTTCTGCATCTTCAGCTTCTTCACTTACCTTTGTTTGATTGAGAAGAAAAAGTTCTTGCTCTTCTTGGGTAAGGAAAATAGCTTCATCGTCGTGAATGCCCATGAGATTAATGTGAGTATCCTCCAGTTCTCCGATTACTTCCTCCCCTTCATCAACATAATTTTCTTGCAGGGGAGGTCTGATCTGTTGATCTGGACCCCTTTGCTCTCTTTGATCCCTAGGATCTCTCTGTCTAATTTGAGGAGGGTTTCTCCTAAAGTTAGGGTTCTGAACCTGAGGAGCTGTTGGATTTTCTCTTGGAGGATTTCTGTCTGACACAATAAGTCTTTCCATCATTCTTTCCACCGCTCTGGCCAAAGAATCCAATTTAGAATCTGAGGTTGACTTGGAAGGTTCTTCTTTAATTGTGACTCTCCTCTCTGACCTCTGACGTGCCCCTTTTGCCAACAAATTGGCCTCCACACTTATAACACTTTTCTGCATGTCTTCTAGGGTGGTAGAATTTATTTCCCTTAGTTGGTATGACATGTCAGTGTCAAAACCATCGCGGAATTTTATTAATGCCAAACCCCGTGGACGTTTGATTTCAACTGGGATTGCGTTGTATAGGTTATTGAAACGAGTACAGTAATCTTGCACTGTCTCACCTTGATTCCTTTTAATACTTTCATATTCTGAAAATATTTGGAGAGGGTTTTTCTTTACCTCCCATCTGTCCAGGAAACTCCTTTGGAATGCGGTAAGGTCAAGGATCGAGGTGGCACGCAATCCTTTGTACCATTTTTTAGCGTCACCTGTCAAACTTTGAGCAAACAATCTCATTTGAACGTAAGATTTGTCTACTTCATGCAGATCATAATAATTATTCATCTTATCTACGTGTTGTTGTGCGCTCAAGGGTCCTGTTGCATCGAACTGTGGAAGTCTTGTTTGATAGTCTTGGGGCATGGCATGTAGAGGCGCCGCCAACACCAAGGGATCATATCGAGCTGCCATGATGGGTGGAGGAGGTGGGACAAAAACCTAGATGATCAGCGAGGTAGCGACTGAAGATGAGGATGAGGAGGGACTGGATAGTACTGAGGGAGTGATTTGCGGTTTAGCAGTGGGAGACAGAACTTCAGGGGTTTGGGGTTGTAATATGGTTGGGTCGAAAATGATTTCAGTCACAAAACTATCGGACCGTGTTCTCACCAGGCTTTGTCGTGGAAAGGTATCAAGGTTAGGGTTTTGAAAGGTAACAGGTTCCCCTGAAAAATAAGGGGACTTATGCAAGGGAGTATGACTCACTGAGCCTTCGGCTATGGCCTTTTTTCGGAGCAACTGTTCGGGGTTATATGTTACTATCGCAGGTTCTGGGTCGGGATGAGATCGATTATAAACTTTCTTGGGAGCCAAAATTCTTTTTGGTTTTTTTATATATATATACTTTTTAGTTTTATGAGTTTGAAAATAATATGTACAAAGTTTAATAAACCTCTAAACATTACTTTCTTCACAAATTTGCAATATTCCAGGAACCAACTTTCTTTTTAGGGAAAAGAAAACGTGAAATTATAAATTTTTAGTTCGTCCCCAGTATGGTCGCCACTATGTTAGCACTTGGTAAATTTACTAGAGGTTGACAGCAGAAGAAATCTACGAAATGTAACTTTATCCAACCACTTTTGAATCTAGGATCTAGCCCTTCCAACTTCAGAGAGGGATCTCTCTGTTAGCTTTGGCTCTGTTTCAAATTTTAAAAATTAGGCTAGGTAAAGAAATAGATTGGTTTTGTAGTCAAAGTATTTTTCAAATTTGTTGAGACAGTCTACACATCCATTGGGCTATGGGGTCTGTGTTTTAATAAGATATGAAATACAAACCAAAAACGTGAAGGAAGACTTCCACAGGGCGAGACAATATACTCACTGGATCCTTTTAGTAGCTTTAATTGATGGACAGAAGAAAAGATGAGGAAGATAATTTCAACTAAGAAGCAGTTAAGAATTTCTTAATTGAAAACACCAGAAGATAAACACTAAAATCTTTCGAGTCAGAAACAGGGTATACAAGATAAATCCTGCAGCATTCGTTACTCTTAAAGATTAGTTTCAGAAAACAATATGATAACAAAACGAGAATGACATTCAACTTAGAGAGGAAAACATCACCAGTGAATACACGCAAGAATCCTGTAAAAGTGCCTCCTTTTATTAATGGAAGATCTCTTAAAAAAGATTACAGTCTGATAGCGTCAGGGTGTGAAGATTAACAACCCTCAATACTTCGAAAGGTGAAGTATTTATAACTCAAATTACAAACGGTCCTGTCATTAATGACTAGGACATGCTAAATCTATTTTTAGCCTAACTAACTTAACAAATTTCCTAAATCTAGGAACTGCTAGATGACTTGGTGTAACTGCACACTAATTTCTGGGTAGACCGTTGATGAAGCCTTTGCACGACCTCGTCTGACTGGACAACTGACTGGACCTAGATAGCTCATCTGCTAATCGATCAGATTGCAGAGTTCCTTCCATCTGAGATGACTAGGCACGTTTACTTTGAGCAGTCTTCGATACACTTCGTCCATTTCTGTATACTTGGCGAATGTAGGCTTGGTGAGGAATATGTATCGAATCTCGTGTTGGATGCTGATGTCCCACTGAAGTGCATCTAGGAATGCCTTGCCGGTAATGCTCCCTTGAATCCCTACAAACTTTGAACTGTCCTTAGACACATCAGCCAATCTTTTCTTGTAGTCTTGGAGTGTCATCAGTTTATCATTAATAACCTTCAGACCAGGTAGACCTTTCTTCTGGAGAGCTTCAATTTTACTGAAGAACCTTTGCACCCCCTGGTCCATGGCCTGAACCTTTTTTTCTAGCTGAAGCATTAGTCCTCTCTTGGTAAAAAATCTTTTGACCTCGAGGATGGTCTCTGTTCTATCTTCAATCTTCAGCTCTTCCAGCTCCTCCCTGGTCTTAGAATTGAGGAACTTGATGATCTCGTTTGCCTGTGTTGGCCTATCTCCCAATTCTACTATGATCTTTTCAATGGCTTGTTTGCTCCTATGGACTAACTCATTCTACTCAAACATGATCTGGATCATGGGCCATATCTCATTCATGGACTTAGTGATGTCTATCCATACACTCTCTTTAACTTTGGCCAATGTCTTTCCTGCCACTGTTTGTTTCTGGAGCTGCTGTAACTCCTACTTGAGCTGCTCTGTCACCTACTTTTCCTTGGATAGGCTGGTCTGGAAAGAAGTTTTGAGTTCCTGCAGGTTCTCAATCTCCTTTTTTAGCCTGCTAATCTCTGTCTCCTATAGGTTCATTCTTTCCATGGACTCAGCGAGCTCGACTGTCTTCTCCTGAGATGTCGATGGAGTCGTGGATGGGGTTGCTGTCACTGATGTTATGCTCACTCCTACAATTGGGATAGCACTCAATGGAATGACTTCCACTGGCTTCAGCTGCTCTTTCTCTTTTAACAATTTCTCCATCTCAGCTTCCATTTCTCTAAGATGTGCGTTCTGCTCCATGAGCAGCTTTAGCATCTCATCCTTCTCGCCTTCTTTCTCTGCTATCTCCTTCGCCTGCGACTCCTCTGTGGGTGGGAGCTTTAGTTGTTTTCTAAAGGATGCTATATCAACGTTCTTCTTCTTTATCATTTCCTCCGCTGCTTTGATGTTCGAAGGGTCATAACCGATATTGAGAACCATCTCCTCCAAAGTTTTGATCCTATTGTCCTTTGCGAATGATGAAATATTCTCCATTTTGAGTTGTTCTTGAACATTGTTCAGTGACACCTGCAATTTGGCTGCAGAAGCAGATGCATGCGCCAATGTATAGAACACCATTTCTCCAGTCTACTTGTGCAGATCCATCTGATCAGCTGGGTGCACATCTTTCGTATGGAACTCAAAGGTGGCCCTCTTGTAGTCGGTGATCAGCTTGGGATCAGGCACCTGTGCCTGGAGGAAGGCCATGTGCATCCTACCTTTCTCTATGTCAAATGTAGATAGCAACCTATGCTGCGCTGTCAATGTCTGCTTCCAGAACTGAGCGCAAGTACTACTGGTAAGGGTCTGATTCTTTTTCTTGATCAGCTCGTACTTCTCGAAAATGCTTAGCTTGGGCCCAGTCTTGCCTGGCTGAGTGTTCAATGGGGAGTCTGAGGATTTCTTTGGCAATGCTGGGGTGATGTCCTTATGTAGGCTCGAACCAAAGGGAGGAATAAACAACTTGGTCACTGTGGTAGGCGGGGATTCTTTTTTCTCTGTCTGGCCAGGGACTGACGAAGTCTTAGGCCTTTTAGTGTGCAGCTGGAACTCCTTGGAAGATACATCAGTGACAGGCGGAGATAAATTCTGCCTTGACCTCTTCTCCTTTGGGACCTGTGGCATGGTCGTTGGTGGCACAGTGGTTGGGGGAGCCTGTTGTTCCACTTCGACCAATGTGTTGGGCTCCCACACTGTCTGATTTGCAAATTTTTCCACCTCAGGACTAGCTTCATGATCGTATGAGATGTTTTTGTTCTTCACTCGCATTTCTGAGATGATCCCGCATGGATCATAATGCCATGGGAAGCTTAGGAAGAAATTCATTTCTCTCAGCATCCGGTCCGCTTCTTCCCCAGTGGCATGACTGCTGCAGATGAAGGAGCCAATCTGCCCCTTGATTCTAAGCTGCTGCTTTTTCTTCAAAGATACAAAATGAATATTATCTGAATTCATAATCTGTCTTATATACTCTAAAGAAAATATTCTGACCGACAAATAATTGGGCAGATTATAAGGTGCCAACTTGCACCCGTATACTCTGATCTCAGTATGATTTTGATACAGGTACCAATCCCCGGTCTTTGTGTTGTCCGAGAGGTGCAGAATCCTTTGAACTTCATCATTTATTCGAGGCTCGGGCCTGCCCCCTAGAATGCTTACCATGGGGTGGTAGAACAGATCGATGAACACCTTGAAGCTATACTCTATGGAGTTGTGCTTTAGCAAAGAGGTCCATGTTGTGACAGCCTGAGGTTTACCATCTGTATCCATCTTCTGCATAGAAAATGCAAACTTATCCGCCTGGAAAAATATGAACAAGTAGGCTAGTATTGATGAATATCTGAACATGCCTTCCATGCCAAAATTCATGAACTGTTCGTGAATATTGTCTGCCAAGAATGCGCTGAAATCAAACTGGGTGGTGGGCTTTTCATCAGTGGAGAAAATGGATAGAAAACCCAGAATGGGCTCATCTACCCACTGATCAAAATAGTATCCCAACAGAGCGTAAAGGAAAGAAATGACCTGGTTTCCCTTAGTGGAGAACATGGTCGATGGATAAGGGGGATTTGTGGAAGGGAATTGAGCGGATGTGGGAAGGAAAAGCTCGAATATTTGAGCTCTTTGGGGAAAATTCATTTTCTGATACAACTCTGTAAGGATGTCCAGGTTGAAAGGAGATGCAGAGTCGGCACGGGGAATTTGCATCATCTGGTCTATGGACTCGGGCGTGATGAGGAAAAGGATTTTTCTGGACGAGGAGATGACGACTCTTTGTTTGGGAATATAGTGGGCTTGACACTTAAGCGTGAACTCGAAAAAATGGTAGATCTGGGGAAAGAGGTAAAGGGGTAAATTGGACTCCCAGAGTCCAGTTTCATCACTTTGGTTCAGGAAAACTTTCGTGAGCCATGACTGGAGGTATGAGAAATCAAAATCGCATTGGGTATCTACAATTAATCGGTCTTTGTCAACCAGTGGGATCTTGTCCAGGTCGACAGGAGGTGGGAGAAACCGATTCTCCTCTCCTTCCACTGGTTTGGACTTTGGCGCCATTTCTGCAACAGTACCTGCAATAAACAAAACATTAGTGGGGGCGACTGACTGTGGATGAGGGTGATGGAATGTAACGGAGGAGTAAGAGATGAGTTTCTCTGGTGCGACAGGTGAATAGAAAAAGTAAGGGAAATAACGGTATTTTTATTTAAACTGGGGTTGGTTGGGCGCGGGAGACAGGTCAGCTGGATAACGGATAGGTTATCCAATAATAAATCGACAACGGATCATTTGGGGGTGAAATGGCAAGTGACGGTGGATAAAAAATACGGACGGATGACGTGGTGGCTAGGGATTGGAGGTAAAAGTCATAATAAGGGGCTTGCCATGAGTGAAAGGGGGGAGGGGACTGACAACAGTTATGGGATATGACTAACTCAGGAACAAGTGGAAGGTGACGTCCATAAGTGACGGGGGGTTTGTCAGATAGCAAATGGTGACAGGACTTTGGGGCAAATAGACTGATGCCACGTATAACCAGGGACCTGCTAGAGGGGGAAAACCATTCCGGACCCCCCCCCCAGTTAAATGCAGATCATCCAGGGGGGTCCGAAATCCATTTAGGGTCGTTGATCTATGCGCCTATTTCCTGGCTGCAGATCTTAGTGCACCTTTTATTACTCATTCCGGACCCCCCCCCCCTCCATTAAAAGCAGAACGGACGGGGGGGGTCCATAATCAAATATTGTTCGTTTATTTAAGCACTCGATCTTAAGCCGTCCAGATGAGCGCAAGTCTTATCATCGATTTCAGACCCCCCCGGTTAATAACAGAATGGTTGGGGGGGTCCAAAATGATCTGTACACCGTAGATCTGAGCGTTGCGATCAGGACCGTCGATATGTGCAGGGAGCGTAAATGGGGAGTGGAGAATACATGCGCTGGAGAAACTTAGGATAAATGCATTTTATGGGTTTTTCCCCAAACTTTTCAAGTAGACACCACCATGGGGCTTCGACCAAATGATCTTCTAAGCATATGAAACATGGTGCAACATGTACATCAAGCTGGTTTTATTGGAATGAAACAATAAAGCAACTAGCCTACATGCTAACCTATCTTCCTATGACAATTAACCCAGATTAAACAGTTGGGTTAAGAATTTACTCTACCCTGGGGCTATCTGACCAAGATTAGACAGTCTGGCCAGATTTATTCGCTAATCTAACCTAGACACTTTGGCTAAGATTAAACTGTTTAGCCAAATTCATTCACTACTCTATCAACATTCAAATTTAAAAAGAACTTGGCCATGCTCGAAAGGTATGGACCAAGTTACTATTATTGCATGGGGCTTTTATTGCAATTCTTTTATGCCCTCTTTTTCTTTCTTTCTTTTTCTTTTTTCTTTTCTTTTCAAATTATTTGTAGAATGGCAAATCATTTGTCAACAAAAACACTAGAGACAGATAATATCCCAGTCACCAGTTGATCCTATAACTTATAGGGTGATAACAGCATGTATATGCTAGCTATGGTTAGTAGTGGTAGATGAGTTACGATTTTATATCCTTGGGAATCTTATGATTCCTGACAGATCCCAAAGTTTCGGTAAGGACAACCTGTCGAAGTACCACATGGTAGCTTAGTTAGGATTCTATATCCTAGGGAATCTTATGATTCCTGGGAAGATCTTGAAGGTATGATAAGGACAGTCTAATAGAGTACCATAGATGTTTTTGTTGATGCACCTACCTCATTTTGTTGCCACATATATATGTTGATGTTCCAACTTCATCTTGTTGATGATGTTGTTCCAGCTTTGTGTTGTTGATGATGTTGTTCCAACTTCATGCTAATGTTCATGTTCTAACTTCATGCTGATGTTCATGTTCCAACTTCATATTGTTGATGATGTTGTTCCAGCTTCATTTTGTTTATGTTGATCTTCCAACTTCATGTTGTTAATGATGATGATGTTATTCCAACTTCATGTTGTTGATGATGTTGATGTTCCATCTTCATGATGTTTATGATGATGATGTTAATCCATCTTCATGCTGTAGATGATGATGATGTTTAGTTTCTACTGATTTTAATGATGAGAAAAACTTCCGATGACCTATAGATATGATTGACAATGTTCCCGATGTTGATGACTATGTCCCCTCCTCTTGATGATGTATTGAGTCCAATCAATTGTTATAAATGTTTTCAGTATAATACCCTTCTTGTTAAGGGGGAGTGTTGAAATATTGTAACTTCAAAGAATATTCTACCCGAGAAAGAGTTGAATAGTATTATTATATTATATTTAATTAGGCCCTATTGTGCATTAGTAAAATTTGGCCCTATTGTTCCTTGACAGTTAATTGTAACTTAAGAGGGTAAAGTGACAGGTTGTCCCAGACCTAATTATAGGTTGACTAGACCATTATTTATAATAGAGGCCAATGCCTCATTTGGACACACACACCTAGCTTTGCAGTGTGCAAGTCATGGAGGAGAAGCTGCTACAATTGGGGGTGACGTCAAGGACGGTTTTTTGTCTATCTCTAGGTATTTCTTGGTCAAGTGGTGTGCTACTCTTCCTAGTGAAGGAGTATAGGAGGATCTTACGTTCGGTATTTGGTCTATTTATATTGAATAATTTTTGCTGGGTTTTCTTCCCCATGAGGGTTTCCAAATTTAATCTGTGTGTCTCTATTGTTTCTATGATTTCCTATCTTTTAGTGTTCTTATTTATGCAACTAATGTGCTAAATGATTATAATAATAAAGAAGAATCGTAACTGCTAGATGTATAAGTAAAACTTCAAATGATTTAGGCTCTGAAGTAAATGTTTTACCTAAGAAGACATGAAAGTGTACGAGGGAACACACATTAGGATATTCACATTTCCAATTGAAATTGGTGAATCAACATATAGTGCTTCCAATTGAAAGACTTAAAGGTGTGACAGTAGACTTGGATGGAGTGCGCACTATGGAAGATTTTTAGGTTATAGAAATATTAGATGGCACAACACCCTACCCAACATTACTAGGACTGGATTGGGAATTTGATAACTAGGTTGTGATTAACCTGGAGACATGGAAAACGACTTTTGAATGAGGCAAGTACTGAGTAATTTCTCCACTAGATCCCTCAGAAGGAGAAAGGTTTGTAGAGGCAACATGTTTGGACTTGGAAGAAATCAATTGGCTATATAGGACTACTTCACGAGAAGAAGATTATGTCAACTGAACTGCAAATGGGGTACTCAGCTGGAGAAGCATTACATCATGTGTCTCAAACTCAGACACAGGTCTGGAGAACTGGAAATAGAGATTACATGAAGTCTCCACAAGGAGGTTCACAAGAATAGACTGCGCAGTAAGGTGGGTGGGTACAGAGATAAGGGAACCTCCCAATTTTCATGGTTTGAACGAACTAGAAGAATTCTTGACAAATTATGAGGAAGAAGTTTTGGAAAATTAGAGTTTGTTAGCCCTGGATATTTCAATCAAGGAAACACTTGCAAGATGGTGGGGCATGCATAAGAAAACAATTCAAGACTAGTATCAGTGTAAAAGGTTACTGCACATTATATTTGGTGCATAACAGGGGAGCAATACATTGTGGAAGTATGATGAGCGAGGAAGGTCAGTTGAGAACCTAGAGAAATGTAGAAGACAATGGAGGTTGACACCACCAAAGGAATGGCCTCATTACTTTGTTCATAGATTGGAAGGGATACCAAGGAACTGGTATATAGACTAGGAGATGCGTAGATTCACTATAGAATGGACAACATTACAACAAAATTTTGTGGTAACTTTCTCATTTGAGCATGATAGCCCCAATATTGATTCAACCCTAAAGCTAATACAAGGAATGATATTTTTTTAGGAACTTGAGGTGGAAATTATAATAGAACATCAATAGCAGAAGACATGAAATAAAAGACTTACTCTCATGTTATCATGTCGCAGAGGAAGCACCAAATGAAGATGATCCATGCAACATTCAGATAATAGAGTTTGAAGGTGAATGAGAGGTGCAAGTTCCATCTCTGAAGTTAGAGGAATTTGTTGCACCAATTAAGGTCAAGGAAGTTAACATTGGGACAGAATAAAACCCTAAAATGGAAAGCATTGGAGACTACTGGTGTTGGTCTTCGACCAAGTTTTGAGGAAAACTTGGTTAGGTTTGGACCATTTTTGGACTTCAATAGGCTGGTCAAAGATAGTGTGCCCAAGCAGAGCTGAGATTGCGGATCTCACTTATTTTGCGGGCTATGTGGACCCATCAAGGGGTTATTTAGGGTCTTTGTAATGGGTTATGGGATGTCCGCCCATGGGGTTTACCCATGATTAGGCCTTATAGTAAAGGATTGAAAAAGTATAAATAAGTAAGAATGTATTGTAGAAGAATCGAAGTAGTGGGAAGTGGCTAAGTGCAAGCATTTTCAAGTTGCTTTGTGCAACATAATGTGTATGTGCTAAGGCTCTATGCTCAAGAGATAAGTTGGCTCTATGCTTAGAACTAGTTTGGAAGGAGGATATGGTGCTCAGTGCATAGATCTCCTATCCTATGCGAATCTTGGCCCTGTGGCTTAGTGCAAGGGAGCAGATGAATGTAAGATCTAGATGAATAATAAAGAAGACGAAGCAGTTGGTGGACGTATCCCCACTCTGGGGTGAACCACGTATATCTTGTGTCTTTGGTGTGCTTGTGTTGTGTTATTTATGTCATTTATTTGCTTAGTGCCTTGATTATTATGTATGACAAATGGATCTGTTGTTGCTTAGTGCTTTACTTATGTTAAGGATGAATGGATGCTAGATCTAACTTATAATGCTAAGTGCTCAGGGTATGTAATAATTGACTGTTACTATGGCAGTCTAGATTGGGTATGTTATGTGATGTTAATAAAACTAATGAACTAATGCATCTCATCTCCTAAGTGTTAATAGAGTACTCTGCGAAGTGTTATTATCAGATATTTGTGTCCCATCTCGGTTATAGACACCTGCGTCCTGTAACCCCCCCTACTTCTACCTCAGGTGAGACCTTGCCTGCGCAGTTGTTTCCGAAAGGGTCGGTAGTCGGGGTTTTGTTGGTATGTTGTTGAAGCGTTGAACCCTGGGTCTGCCCCTGTGTTAATAAATGGTTCCGTTGCCGGGACCTGGAACTGTGATTGCTGGGAACTGAAGAAAAGAGAATCTCTGTGCGTAGATTTGCTGCTGTAGTGCGCAATACTCTACCTACTTGTGAAGCTTTGTGCTAAGAGAGAAATCTGATCTGAAGAAAAGAGGTAAGATCTTAAAAGAGGTAAAGATTTGTGCTTTGATAAGAGTAAGATAAGTGAAATGTTTTGTTTCGAAAGCATGAATTTAAGTATGTTTAATAGATTTTGTCCTAGTCCGAAGACTAGGGCGCAGTTGCAAGAAAGAGTTGATCTGAATAAATTTAATAGAAATAAAGAAAGATATGTTATTCCTATGCATAGAAAGAATTTTTGGACTAATAAGTGGATGTGGGAACCTAGAAATAATTTTTGTAGATTGCAGGTCCAACACTGTGATCCTAGTGCATAGTACAAAAGAGGTTGGGGAACATATAAAAGAAAAAGAGGATTGACATTGTGCTATAATATCAGAAGACTGGGACATCTTGCTAAGGAATGCCCTGGTACAGGTCCTATTTGTCTTTGTTGTAATATTGTTAGTCACGAGGTTGAGGATTGTCTAAGGATGATTGCTAAAGTTGAAAGGATGAACATGAGACAAGAAAAGTATGAAGAAAGTCAAGAGACTAAGGGCATGTTAAAGAGTCATAAAGAGAAAGAATTAGAGCAAGGTCAGACTATGTTATTACAGTTGAAAGAAACAATGGATGTTCACAAAGATGTCAACTTACCAAAGATCCTAAAAGTAAAACAACACATAAGTACAAGAATAGAAGACTTCGACATAGACTATGTCCTGGATGAAGAAACACAAGTGAATATTATGACAAAAGAAACTTGGGAAATTTTGGGAAAGCCTACTATGGTACCTTCATTGGGAAGGATAGGCTTGTTTAAAGGAAAGATGATAACCCTATGTGGAAGAGTTACTAATGCACCTGTTATTATTCATAGAACATCGACTGAAAAATAATTTGAAGTCATTAAGTTTGTTGAGAACATCAACCCTTTCCCACTTTTATTAGGTAAGCCTTGGATTGAGAAGGATCAGATCAGAAGGAAAGCAGAGGAAGAAGCTATAGAAAAGAAAAAGCAAGAACTAAGGGATTTCATAGCCAGAAAAATAGATCGACTAATAGAAGAACGAGAGGATAAGTCGAAGCAATAGAAGAAAGTAACAACACAGGAGGAACATAAGGCAAGAGAATTAGCTATCAAGGTTGAAAGAATGCAAGAAGGTTTGAAGGACCTATCCATTCAAGAAATAAGTATAACCACCCAGGATGTATTAAGAGAAGAGATATTAACTTCAAACCCTTTGAGGGCACATCAACAGTGCAAAGTCACTACTCTAGGAGAAGATAAGAATAGGAATGGAAAGAGGATTCCAGAAAGAGTTAGAGAGACTAAGATCACAGGAAAGAAGGCATGGAAGCTCAATAAAAAAAATCTAACTGGGAAAAGACAACTTGGAAAATATACAGGAAGCTACAAAGAACGAATGGAAGACTTTGCAAACTGGAACCTCGAAGGAGGCAGGTTCGCAGACTTTGAGCCTCACGGGAACAACAGAACCGAGCATAATGGGACTTCACCCTGGAGAAGCTACATGATCATTGGAGGCACCCCGACCATTAGAAAAATTCTCCAGAATGATTAGAAAATTCATTTATGGGCTGATGGAATGATTTTGGGGCATTGAGACTACACCATAACTAATAGATTTGCATTGATGGAAGAATTCCTGGCCGTTGGAATAATTTGTTACGGTGCCCCGCTTATTTAACTCATTGATTGTTGCGTCGGGACCACTTTTTTCTACCCGTGATTATCTAAGCCAAGAAGAGAATTGATTATGTGTCGAGCTATGTTATCGGAAGCTAGACCTCACCATCAGTTTTTCTACTCCACTTGTCCATTCGTCTACCCCGACCTTTCTGTTAAAAGTGAGAATGCCGGATGAACCTAGTGAATTAGAGAAGTCTGTCAAGGAGGTCCTCAAGAAGATAATGGCCGACAAACAGTTATCTGAAGGTGTCTAGGCATCATCAACTAGGGGACTACAGGTTTCCCCTTCAACTGGATGTCGTTCTGGCCATGTCAACCCCACAACTAAACAACGAAGTAAGCATCGTGGTGATCTAGCTAATGCGAAGTAGATCCCGTCAATCCTAATAGAATATATCCCGCCTTTGGCTGGTGTGGTTAACCACGACAACATACCCCGAGACTATGAGTACGCCTTGTTCACCTCATACATTTCAAAGGGAATACATGTAGTCAAAAGTTAGTTGGGATATATCCCGCTGCTGAAGAAAAATGACTTCAATCTAGGTGAAAAAAAGAACTATGCTATGCTAGCACCCCACCACTACTTGACGAATTCAACTGGGAAAAAGCCTTGCCTCGTCTCCCAACCATGGATTAAGAGACTGGCACAGTCCACTATGTTGAATGTGATGGAGATTCCCCATTTTGGTCAACACTAGGAGGTTAATGCTTGTGTTAAACTCCTCATGTCATGCTATCATGGTGGATGCATGTGGCTTGACCAAAGGATTACTGTGGATCCAGTGCTGATCCACCAAATTACAGGATTAATCATGAAGGGACCTGACCCTCAATAGTTTTATCTAGGGAAGGCCTTAGACCACTCTCTGGCACAATACATCAAGGAAGCTTACAACAAAGTCAAAAAAGGAAAGCGAGGCTACAAGGTATCCTCTATACAGGATGGTGCAGTGCGCCTCACTTGCCAACTCATATCTAGCAAGCTTGTAAGGAAGAACCACCCCACATAGGTCACCAGGTTCATGGTGGACCTCACAGAAAAATGTGTGGAGGGCATGCAAATGAATGGGGCAAGTTACCTTGTCAATGAACTAGAGAAAGATTACCACGAAGCTCAGGATTTGGGATACGAATTACACTTTATTTGGCTTATCGTTTTGATCGCATTTGTTGCTTGGAAAAATCCTGAAGGAGCCACCTTTCCAGAGATTGAACCTTCAGAGCCGTTGGTCGCTAGGTTTTCTACTTTGTGGTACACCAATGATATGATGAAGCAGTGGCAGTCCAATGCTATGTTTCATGCATATTACCAACAATTGAAGGTGTTGGCACAGGGGAAGACCTAGGTTTCAGCTCCAAGAGCTCACCAACAAACCCTAGCTATTGGCCCTTTCGGCAACACCTGCGAAGTAGATGGAATCTCACCCGAAGCAGCTATGAGGGGGTTGCATGACATAGATGTATACAACCAAAGGGAATACCAAGTGGATCTCATACAACATCAACATAACATGCATCTATCACTTTTCAACTTAGATCTACTCTACACATCTACTTATCGGATCTAAATTAGTAATGCAATCACAGTATATCAATGGCAATACAAGATACCAATCACACACAACACAAAATATACGTGGTTCACCCTATCCCTAGGGATACATCCACAGAACTATGCTATATTATATTAGGGTAAAACATACAGTTCTTGTCTGCGCTCTTAGCTAATAGTTATTCTCTCTTCTTCTCTCAATCTCTCCTCTCCCTGTGCACCTAGCTGCAGGTTTTATCTTCGCAGCCAGCTGAAGATATTACAATTCAGAAGGCTCTCGTAATCAACACTTCTCTCTCTCACAATTCTCCTCTCTCAATTGACTCAGCAATGATAACAATACTATCTAGCCAGCCCAAAAGTACCAACCCGAACTAGATCCGTTAGACCTCTATTTATACATTACAATCACTCACTGACAGCCTTAGGTCAAAACCTAGGTGTCAAAACCCTAGATTCTAAAACCCTAGGTATCTAAAACCCTAGGTCAACTTGACCCACATTTTCAGGCTTCGCCAGCCTAGCTTCCCTTCCTTCCCGAGCAGTGCTCCAAAGCATCCCACGGTGGCTTTTCCTGCTTTCTGAGTTGTCCACGATCCTTCTTCCTTCCTGATCTGTCATCCTTGATCTCCTCGCCCAATGGATTTCTTTCTCGAACTTCGCTCCATCTTTTCTTCTCTTTTGCTCACTTCAACCTAGTATCAATCACTGTGTCTCTCGTGCAGTTCGCGTTTGACCTTTTCTTCCTTGAAATTTGCTCGTTTCCATACCCAAGGGCCAACAGGCCCCCAACACTCACCTGTGACTTGTCCTGAGGCACTTCACGTCTGATTTCTCTATTTTTCTTCATCTTTAGACTGTGCAGTGCAACCTTTACTTTCTGATCTATGCCTCCTCTCCCGCATTGTGCAGACCATATTTTCTATGTCCGGTACCCATTTTCAACTGCACCTGGTACCTAGACCCTTTTCCTTCTTGCTTCTACTGAGATCTGCGAGGTAGCTTGTTGTCATAGTACAACTTCAGCTGACTCCCATTCACCAATCCTTCTTTCCATTCTCCTTTTAATGTCTTCAGCTGTGCAGCTCCCCCTTCTGTAACATAGGTGATCTCAAAAGGTCCGAGCCAATGCATTCTGAACTTCCCTAGGTGTTTTATAAACTTACTGTCATACATCAGTACTAAATCACCTTGCTTGAATGCCTTCTTCTTGATGTGTCTGTCATGATAGGCCTTCTCTCTTTCCTTCTGAACCTGATGGTGGAATCCTGCAATAAATATATCTTCTTCTAACTCAACCAACTATGTGAGCCACTCACGAATAGCACTGTCATCATCCATACCTATAAAAGCAGCGATCCTTAGACTTGGCACCAGATATTCCATTGGGACAACAACTTCAAGGCCATAAACTAGCTTAAAAGGGGTCTACATGGTCAGCTTCTTGCAAGTGGTTCTATAGGCCCATAGTACTGCAAGTACTCTTAAATCCAAGTCATCCCTGTTCACACTACTAACCTTCATCAATGTTGTCTCCAATATCTTGTTAAATGATTCAACTATCCCATTTGCCTGTGGATGGTATGGTGTGCTCTTCTGATGATGTACTGCAAACTCCTCAGTCAGGGATTCAATTGTCTTATTGATAAAATGTGTGCCTTGATCACTCATAAGGATCTTAGGGCATCCAAACCTGGTTATGATGTCATAAACAATGAAGCGCGCAGCTGTAGTGGCACTACAGTCCTTGACTACTCTTGCTTTGGCTCATCTGGTCAATTACTCTGTCGCAGTAATTATGTACCTTGCTCCTGTGTGCTTTCCTGGTGGGTTTATAGGTCCAACGAAGTCAATAGCCCATTTCTCAAATGCTTGTAGGGTCAGTTGTGGTGCTAATGGCATTTCATCTTTTCTGGATGGTTTCCCAACTCTTTGGCATACGTCTCAGGCTCTGGAGTAGTCTTTAGCATCTATGTGTAAGGTAGGCCACCAAAGGCCAACTCTAAGAACCTTCTGCGTAGTTGCTTTATCTGCTTAATTTCCTCTCGTGATTCCTTCATGAGCTTCTACAAGGATTAGTTGTCATTTTTCCTCCATAACACATCTTCACAAGATCTCATCCAGTCCCATCTTGTATAGATGTCCAACTATAAGTGAGAAATCTGCAACGTGCACTACTAGCTGTTTCTTCTATGGAATTGTATACTCACTAGGTGCCATTCCTTTTGACAGGAAGTGGACTATTTCTGCGAAGTGATCATCAACCTTGGTAATGGCTAGCAGTTGTGCATCTGGTAGTGTATCCTCCAAACTGGTGGGTTCTTCGCCATGTTCCAACCTTGACAAGTAGTCAGGAACTTTGTTCATTCTTCCTGGTTTAACTATGATCTCAAAATCGTATTCTTGAAACAACAGAACCCATATGCATATTCACCCCCCCAAAACTAGCTTGTTGATCAGGTATTTCATCGCAGAGTGATCTGTCAACATTTTAGAGTGTCCTCCCAACAAGTAGTGGCGAAATTTGTGCAGTGCATACACCATGGCTAATCCTTCTCTTTATGTAGTGGTGTAATTAATTTCGGCCGTGGATAGCTTCCTGCTAGAAAAGGCTAATGGGTGATCAATATATCCTTCTCTAGGTTGTGCTAACACATATCCTAATGCAATGGAAGATGCATCAACATGCATGTGAAATGCCTTGCTCCAATCTGGAAAAACCAGAATGGGCACAGTAACCATCTTTTGTTTCAGTGTGTCGAAGTTGTTCTGGCATTCTTCTGTCCAACTGAACTGACAATCTTTCTTTAACAGATTTTCCATGGGTGCTGTAATCTGGGCATAGCCTTTGATGAACTTCCTGTAATAGCTCGTATGTCCTAGTGCAGTGTGTAGTTGTTTGGCCAACGTTGGAGGTGGCAGATCAACGATAATGGAAATTTTAGATGGGTCTACCAACAACCCCTACTTACATACAATATGACCTAACAATACTCTGAATGGTGAGAAGAAGATGCACTTCTTCAAATTCAAAGAAATTTGACACTACTTGCATTTGTCCAACATTAGTCTTGGACATTCAATATGATTTTTCAACAAACTAAACACAGTCCAGTCATCAAAATATGCTTCTAGAAATTTATGAAAATATTCTTTGAATGCTTCAACCACCACCCTGGAAAATATGGCTGGGGCATTCTTCAGTCCAAATGGAATTACTGTATACTAATAAGACCCCCATTCTATGGAAAATGTGGTGTTATCACTGAAATTTCGTCCGCACATGGCGACAAGAACTCAGCATCGTCAAACAATAATGAAGTCATTCATGGCACTGAATTAATTTCACAGCATTTCAGAAAGGTCAAAAACTATACAAAGTAACCAAAAATTGAAGGGCGCTTTACATAAGTTGGGTGTGCGCGCATACGCATGGAACAAGAACGTTTCATGCGTGCATACGCACACGATGCATGACTGTTGGCACAAAAACCAGCGCACCTGCTAAACGGCGCATTTATTGAATTGGTCGGCCTCCCAACCACTTATGGATCAGCTCCCAAGCCGATTTGACCCTCAAATTTGAGCTGAATCCACATGGTAAGTTGGTCAAAGACCTAATGAAGCCCTAAAGAGCCCCTTTTCACACTTCAAAGAGGTTACATAATCACCCAATGCAATGCTATAAAAAGCCATGAAGAAACATCATTTTTTCAATGAATTTCATGTAATGTTATGCTACCTAGATTGTTTAAGGACTCACTCCTTGACAATAACACATTGGTATCATTTCATTGAGCTATCCACCTCTCCATTGAGTGGATGTGCTAGGA
>JZKD02S1674412.1:358025-372761 GCA_000966675.3 Picea glauca | reverse complement strand
ATATTGGTCTTTTTGTGTTTGTTATTTCTTTATCCATATGCTCATGATTTTAGTTTGTATTAGTTTAATTCTTGCTTATAGTTTTGTTTTTCTTTCTCTAACCTTTTCCTCTACAGCTGTCATGCTCAGCAAGACCCAACTGGGCATGTAAGCACCCTCTTATTTGCTCACCAAGGTGACGAATTGGGTGCAAACATGTGGTCTTATGGTGATCCTCCTTAGCAATTCAGATCTTATGGTATCCCATAAAGCCATCTATAAAAGAATATACCTCCTGGCCTGCCACGTTGTCTAACACTTCGTCAATGAATGGTGTAGGGAAAGGGTCATGCAAACAAGAATTATTTAATTTCCTAAGATCCACACAGATTCTGATCTCTCCTGTCTTCTTGTCTTGTACCACCATAGGGCTGATACACTCCGACTCTTTGACAGGTTCTATAATCCCTGCTTCCATCATTCTATCGAGCTCAATCTTCACTTTTTCCTTATATTTCGGGTTCAATATGTATGGTCTCTGTTTAACTGGTTTTGCATCCAGTTTCAAAGATATTCTCATCTCTCCGATAGGTCCTTTGATGCCCTTCATATCAATGAACTTGGTTGGAAACAAGTCCTGATATTCGTGCAACAACTCTATAATCTTGTCAATGATAGCAGTGTCCCAATAGTCTCCGACATTGGCAAACTTTGGTGTCTCTTCTGTTCCAATGTTGACCTTCTCTATCTGGATCGGTTGTCCAATAAATGGTATCTCAACTCCTGGTCCTTCCACATCTCTCTGGCCTTCTGTTTCGGTGATGTTCACCTTCCTCGGATCATCGTCTTCATCGGCATTGATGTTGTAGCAGCTTTGCAATTTCTGGAGAGGTGCAATCCATTCATCCTCTTCCTGTTCTAAGGGAAGGCTAGAGACCTCCTCAAATACTTTATGTTTGACAATATGTAATGCTTGATATACTGATGAAAACTAACTTTCAAACAAGAATGTAGTTATAAAAAATTGAGTCATACCTTCCCAATCCGTAGTGATGAGGCGTAGCTCTGCGTGGAGGTACCAGTTGATAAGTGTCATGTCCAGCGTGTTTATGAATTTGTGTACCCACTGTTCTTGTAGAATGTCACTCCAGGCCTCTTTGCAACATCACACATGGTCCTTTGTGTAGCTTCGACCTGTGTAGAGAACTTCACAACCTTCTACTTGTGCTGAGAATCACGCTATCATCAGAGTACAACATTGTGTCCAGTTTGTGATATTACTTTTGTGCGTCCCCCACCATCTTGCTGGGATGGATTTCAAGGCCTCATCCATTGCCAACAACCTCTGTTGTGTTGGTAAACTTGCTTCAAAGTCTAATAGGAAAGCTTCTAATGGATTGAGACCATCAAATGTGGGTAAGTTACTTACTGTTGTGCCGATCCAACGAACTTCTTTGGTTAATCTGGCACATCTCCTTGTAGATACATCATACATCTGGTTCTGCTAGTTCTCCAGTGCTTCTTTTGAATTCAATGAGCAAGCACTGTCACTTCACCAACTTAGATTCCCATCAGCTGCAGGATTGATATAATCTTGTTGTCTAGCTGTTAGTTTGTATATGTTTTCTAGTTCATATGCGTGGTCTTCTTCTTTGATGGGCTTTGTGTATCGTAGACCTTCATCTATATCTAAAGGTGCAATGACCCTAAGGCCATATTTTTCAAAAGTCATATGTCTTTTCTTCAAGTCAACCACAGTGGAATTATTGAAGGCCTAATCAATTCCTAACAATGCAAGGTAAGGGCAACTGTCATCAACTATCTCAATTACCTCAAAATCTGCAAACGTTCTTACTCCGTCGATGTCCACATGAACATTCTCCAGTCGTCCAAAAGGGATGAAAACTTGCTGATTAGCCATCCTAAGTCTAATAGGGGAATATATCAACTTCAGTTTTCCCATCAGTGCCCAAGTTTGCTTTGTTATGACATTGATCTCCGACCCTAAGTCGAGGACTACATAATCTATATCATATTCTCCTATCTGAGCATTCAAGTGTAATTCTTTATTGGTCCTTCTCTTCTTACCAATTTGGTGTACTACCCTATTCAGTAAAGGATCTATCTTTCCTTTCTCATATTGTTTGATTAAGTTCTATAACTCTTGTACAATGCTTTCTTCTTGGATCAACTTAATACAAGTATGTAAAAATTTCATGAGCTTTCTTACCTCTTTTCCTTCTCTTGGCGAAGCCGATTGATCAAAGGCATGAGGCATTCCATACTCTCTTATTTTTGGTCGTGTCTTCAATGAAGAACCTTGATTTGCATTGAATTCTTTTCTTGCATCCTCAAATATCTATCTTTCTTTCTTTGCATCAAAAGTTTGGGTCTTCTTTGCAGCTTTCCCGATTCCTAAGTATTTTGTGATATTCCCTTGGGTCATTCTATCCTCTCCTATAGCAGTGCCTCCTCGAGTGATAACAATGACTCTAGGATCTTCTCCACGGGGTTAATATTTGATTATCTATATTTGTGGGTTTTGCTGAGGTCCTCGTCTTTCCTGAATCTTATTCAACAATACTGGACAATCCTCAATGACATGCTCAAAGGAGTTGCAATAACTGCAAGTGGTACAAGGGTTCTGACAGTCCCTTTCTAGATGTCCTAGATGTGTGCAGTTATAACAGATTATCCATCCTCGACCTTGACCCATACCTCATCCTTGTCCTCGTCCTCTGAATCCACCGTGAGGATTGAAGTTTCCTCTGCCTAGAGAGTTGTACTGCATAGTGTTTCCTTCTTGCTTTACTTCACCTTGAATTTTGTAAATGTCTTTTGATATTTCGTGCATGAGGTCATAAGCTCTACAATCTCTATCGTCATGCCCTACTAACTTACATAATGTGCAATACAAGTTTTTAGGTGTCTAAACATACTTTTGCATATAATAGCACTCACCAGGGTGATGTCTGTTTCTGCATACTTCGCACCAGGGTAAGGCGGCCTGCTTCAAGCGGCTTGGGGCTCCAGAAGCCAAGTAGTCATTGAATAAAGGGCAGTGTTCCTTGTCATGGCCTTCTATTATGCACTTGACACACCAAATGTCTTCTCTTTTGTCTTTTCCTTTATCCTTCTTCATGTCTTCAACCGGCAAGGAAAAACTAGTTAGTTGACTCAAGATCTTGCTCATACCTGAGCTGGATTCTCCCATAGGGGATGATTCAAGATTCATAGCGATCTCCAATGCTTTTGCTGCATCAGGGGAACTTTGATGTATGGTAAAAGGGCAGCGGTGAACCATTCCTTGTTCTGCTCGTTGGGGATCTTAAAATTTAGTTGGCCTGTTAAAGTCTTGAACCTCTGATCGAACTCGCAAACATGCTCGACTACTTTCTACTTGATATCCTTCAGTTCTGTAATACATTGAGACTCTGACTTAGTTTTTTTAAACTCGACAAACAATGCATTCTTGATCTCATTCAGTGGCTTATGCTGTGCAATTCCTTGGACAAGCTTCATGTACTAGCTTAATGCGCGATCCCTTAGTGTAGTGCTGAACTAGTTTCTTTTAACAGCTTCATCGGTAACATTTTTGATATTCCATACGGCCTCGCACTGAAACCAATGTTGCTCAGGATCTTCAAATCCATCTCCCTAAAATATAGGGAGCCTCATATCACCTGCCATGGAGCTGCTGAAGGTTCCTGTCTGAGTAGATGCTGAATTGCTAATAATAGTACTCTGAGGGCTCTGGTGGTTCTGACTATTTTGATTACTTAGTGTTGTTGAAGCAATAGGAGGGTCAATAGTACTTACTTCAGTGGTCTGAGCATTTTCTGAGGTTTCTGGCTCATTCCGGCGAAGTTCTTCAGCTGCTCCTTTCTCTTCCCTAGAGGGTTCTGAATGTTCTTCATTTGTCAGATCTGCCTCTTCTCCACTATAGAAACCCTCTTCCCCGTAGTTTTACTTAAATAGGTTCTCAAGGTGAACCCCTTGAAATATCCTCCCACTGCGCATATGTCCAACTTTTGTGTCGCTGTCACTATCCGATTTCTTGAACATTGGCCTTTTCAGACCCAACCAATCTACTGTATCTCTAAGATGTGCTTTTCATGCAAGAGAATCTTGATCCTCAACTTCAGAAAATGTAAAATTTTTCCCCTGGGCCCCTTCAAGATATATCTCTCGGCTTGGCTATATGATTCTACTATGTCAACGATGAACTCGGTGATATACCCTCCAATGGTACTATCGAACCAGTGATCTACTGCTCTGGATACAGTGTTATCGACTCTCTTGACCTTCTGGATCAATGTCGACATCCAGACCACAAGAGATCTAGGTCTGATCTTGAACTGTGTATCTGCCAACCTAGCTAGTATCTAGTCACTCATACAGCTCCTGATGGATTCCTCCAAAGAATATCTCGTGTATATAAGTAAAAATATACTTCTCCAACCAATCCTCTGAACTAAGATTAGGGTTCTTGTTCTGGGCTTCAACGAAGTCCTTTCCTTGATCTTCTATCCACTTCTAAATCTCTGTCTTCGATGGGAACCACCTTGACATTCCCTTAAGAAGATTCATGTCCCAACAACAGAACCATTTGTTGGCACAGAGGCAGACCCAGGGTTCAACTCCAAGAGCGCACCAACAAGCCCTAGCTATTGGCCCTTTCGACAACACTTGGAAAGCAAATGTAGTCTCACCAGAAGAAGCTATGAGGGGGTTGCAGGACAAAGATGTCTACAACCAAATGGAATATCAAGTGGATCTCATACAACATCAACACAACATACGTCTATCACTTTTCAACTCAGATCTACTCTGCACATCTACTTATCAGATCTAAATCAGTAATGCAATCATAGTATATCAATGACAAATACAAGACACCAATCACACACAACACAAAATATATGTGGTTCACCCTCTCCCTAGGGCTACGTCCACAAAATTGTGCTATATTATATTAGGGTAAAGAATACAGTTCTTGTCTACACTTTTAGCTAGCAGATCTTCTCTCTTCTTCTCTTGATATCTCCTCTCCCTGTGCACCTAGCTATAGGTTTGATCTTCGCACCCAGCTGAATATCTTATAATCCAGAAGGCTCTCGTACTCAACACTTCTCTCTCTCACAATTCTCCTCTCTCAACCGACTCAGCAATGATAACAATACTATTTGACCAACCCAAAAGTACCAACCCAACCTAGGTCCTTTAGACCTCTATTTATACATTACAATCACTCACCGACACCCTTAGGTCAAAACCTAGGTGTCAAAACCCTAGATGCTAAAACCTTAGGTATCTAAAACCCTAGGTCAAATTGACCTTCATTTTCCGGGCTTCGCCAGCCCGGCTTCCCTTCCTTCCCAGGCAGTGCTCCAAAGTATCCCATGGTGGATTTTCATGCTTTCTGAGTTGTCCACGATCCTTCTTCCTTGTTGATCTGTCATCCTCGATCTCCTTGTCCAACGTCTTGCTTTATTGGACTTCGCTCCATCTTTTCTATTCTTTTGCTCACTTCAACCAAGTATCAGTCATTGTTTTTCGCGTTCAAATGGTCACCAGGTGAGCAAATGGAGAGCGCTTGCATACCCTGTTGGGTCTAGCAGGGAAGAACAGTTGTGGAGAAAAAGGGTTAAAGAAAACAAAACTAACTACAATCTAACATTAACTGAAAACAAATAACACTGCGAAAATAAACAAAAACATCAAACATAAGACACAGGGGTCATCAATGGTTTCAGGCTGGTGTATTAATGAAACCAGAGAGCACGCTGAAGAAAGAGACCAGAGGTTCCTTCTCCCCCCAGCAGAAGGCTCTTCGGGGCCCTCAACACAATGCTTTCCTTACAAATGAGATGAACTGCACGTAGCAGTGAAAGAACTCTCGGTGATGCAGCTGATGGATTGTTTGTCAAAGGATGATCCCTTAACCATCTGAACAACATAACGGTGCTTAGAATTCCTTGCCAAAATAGTGAATCCTCACGACCTTTTATAGCAGCTTCACGGGCAGTCACGTAACCTTCTCCAAGTGTGAATAGGGGCGCATTAGGGTTTATTTAGGTCATTAATCCGCCGATTTTGCAGATCCGACTCTGATTTGAGAGTCAAATCATCTTGGGGGCCGGTCCGTAGGCGATCGAGAGGCCTACTTATGCAATTAATGCACCGTATTATCATATGCACGGCTTTTTGTGTGGACAGTCGCACGTCAGGCGCACATGCGCGCATAACATGCTTTTGTCCTGCGCATGCGCGCGCGCACCCTACTGCTGTAATGCGCCCTTCAATTTTTGGTTACTTTGTAAAGTTTTTTGGCCCTTCTGAAGTGCTGTGAAATTAATTCAGTGCCATGAATGACTTCATTGTTGTTTTGATGATGTGGAGTTCTTGTCGCCATGTGCAGACGAAATTTCGGTGATAACAATTGTGTCTCCCTTATAGTTCACGTTTGACCTTTTCTTCCTTGAAATTCACTTGTTTCCATACCCAAGGGCCAACAGAAGGTTTCCATCGAGTCATTTTTGTTCATGAAACCATGCACACTGCACCAGTAAAGACCAATAGTCAAGTTCCATGCAGATCCACATTTCATCTATATCACTGCACGCAGAGATGAGAACAAGGAATAGTTATAATCATACTACAAGATAACATATGAAGACATGGATCGGATCACAAAGGAATGGCTGGAGGAGTTCCTTGTACCTATCAGTGATGCATAAATCTCTGACACTTACACCATAGGAAGCCCCATGGTCACCCGAGTTGAGCATGTCAGACAGTCTAGTGGGAAGAAGTCCAGGATATAGAGATCGATGAGGAGGGAAACGCCTCTGAAGAAAATGGCTCTGGCTCACTAGGAGGAGGAGGAGACAAATAAAATGGACAAGGAGGAGGGGACAAAGAAGAACAAAAAGGAGGAGGCAATGATACATTGCCTCAAGATCCCCCTACTGAAACAGTCACACTACAGAAAAGGAAGGTTTCTCCACAAAAACCTTCAACAAGAAAGAAGACTCGCGCTAGTAAGCCCTAGTTAAAGGCCATGCTCTCGGAGGATGATATCAATTTCATCTGAGGAGCTATGGAGGATGCTTCCGAGGACATCTTGTAGAGATATGGAGCGAAGCAAGAAGATCTATATGGAAGGGTAGAGAAGGAATTAAGGAAATACCACAAGCTATTCGTTTGGTCCGCCCAGTACCTACTGCACCTTTCTCGTCACAAATTGTAGAATTGGGGGATGAACCAACCCAATTAAGAATACTTGCAGACGCGACAGAAGCTCGACTTCAGAGAATCCAGGAAGAGAAGGAGAAGGCCACAAAATCCTTGAAACAAGAAAAAGATGAAGCCTTAGAGAAATTACAAGGAAGAACTAAACAAACTTTCCACCCCTTGATTTCTTTCCCCTAGACAAAGAAAACTTTATTTCTGAACTAAACACAAACCCTACATTTATCTAGAGATAATCTTCAAAAGTTTCTATATATTACTTAAAATTTTCTAAAAGAAAAATAAAATCAAAATTTCTGGCTCCTAAAAGAGTTTTTACTAGATCTCGTCCTGACCCAGAACTTGCAATAGCAACAGACAATCCCAAAAAATTACTCAGGAAGAAAAACACTGTAGAGGTTTCTAGGAGTCACAACCCACTTCTAAGGTCCCCTTCTCTCCCAGAGAAGTTCGTTTCTCTTCAAGATCTTGAGTTTGATATATCTTTTCAACAAAGTCTTTTCAGGAAAAAATATGATAGTTTTGTCAATGAAATAGTCTTAGATCAAACTGTCTTTCAGCCTAGGACCCCTAAAATACTCTCTCCCAGAGCTGAATATGATCAATGTTTTCGCCCTGAGTCTGATAAGCTTGAATACCTAGTTGCAAATCTTGGTCAAGCCTTAGACAAACTCCACCTTCAGCAGTCTGTCAAACTTCCTGTTTTAACTATTGCTACAATTTCGGTTAAACTTAAACCAGGTCACTCCATTCCTCCCAACCCTTCATCTTCTACAGCTTCAGTCACTACCTCTCCTATCACATAGGTTGTTGTTCAACCTCCTCCACCAATCATGGCAGCAAGATATGCTCCATTGGTGTTGGTTTCTCCTTTACATGACATGCCTTAAGATTATCAAACTAGACTCCCAATGTTTGATAGTACTGGTCCCCTGAATGCACAACAACATGTTGACAAAATGAACAATTATTTTGATTTGCAGGAAGTAGATGAAGCTGATGTGCAGATGAGATTCTTCGCACAGAGTCTGACTGGAGAAGTCAAAAAGTGGTTCAAAACCTTACATGTTGCTACCATAACTGACATTGCTATTTTTCATCAAACTTTCCTTGACAGGTGGGAGGTAAAGAAAAATCCTCTCCAGATCCTGTCAGAGTATGAAAACATCAGACATAAACAAGGAGATATAGTGCAGGATTATTGCACTCATTTCAACAATCTATACAATGTAATCACAGCTGATATCAAACGACCATAAGGTTTGGCATTAATAAAATTCCCCGATGGATTTGATGCAGACATGTCATATGAGTTAAGGGAAAGAAACGCAACAACTCTGGAAGACATGCAGAGAAGTGCCGTCAGTGTGGAAGCAAATATTTTGGCCATAAGGGCCAGGCAGAGAACAGAGAAGAGGGTCACCATCAAAGAAGAACCTTGTACTTCCTCATCAGATGCCAAATTAGATTCTCTTGCCAGAGCTATGGATAAAATGATGGAGAGACTCACTATAACTGACAGAAACCCACCTAGGGAGAACCAAGCTGCCCCTCAAATTAGAAACCCAAACTTTAGAAGAAATCCACCCCAGATCAGGCAGAGAGATCCTAGAGATCAAAGAGAATAGAGGGGGCCTGATCCATAGATTAGACCACCTCTCCAAGAGAATTACATCAATGATGGCGAGGAAGTAATCAAGGAGTTTGATGACACTCATATAAACTTGATGGGTGATCACGATCATGATCATGAATTCATTTTCCTCACCCAGGAAGAGCATGAGATGTTTCTCCTTTCACAAATAGAGGTAAATAAGGAAGTAGAGAAAACATAACAACAATCCTTTGAGATCGCTATAATGGAGGTTCATAGGTAGTATAACCTGAGGAGCAAGAAGGAAAATGAGAAATCTCCGAAGAAGGCTACTGAAACCAAGAAAGCCTCAGAAAACGCTCCCAAGAAAGTCCCTGGGAGAAATAATGCTGAATCTCCTGCACAAAAAACTCCAAAAATTCTTAAAAGAGCAAGTCAGATTGAAGTTTTATCAACCATTCAAACAAGTGCACCTGGCCACATAGCCCCTACCGATAAACCAGAAGTACAGACCTTAAGCAAAACCTCCGCTCCTTTCAGCCTTGAAGGGGAACTAGCTAAATTGAAGATTCCCATCCCCCTCTCCAAGCTGATGAATAAGAAATCTTACAGGTCTCAGGTGATTAAATATGTAAGCATCTAACTTGAGATAGGTACTAAAGCTTTGAATGTTAGATCTGCACATCACTTAGACAAAGTAAACCTTGTCGATGATCAACTTGAGATATTGTTTGGTTCTGAAGTTGATGGTTAAACTGATAATGGTGCCATGGCCCCTTTTTACATCAGCCTAAACATCCACGATATGATATTACACAATGCTATGCTGGATTCGGGTGCCTCTCACAACCTGATGCCCAAAGTTGTGATGGAAAAGTTGGGACTTGAGGTCACCAGACCATACAAAGATTTGCATTCTTTCAACTCCAGCAAAGTCAAATGTATAGGCCTGATTAAAGACTTATGCATCACCTTGGCTCAAATCCCACGAAAAGTATGGTGATGGATATCGTTGTTGCAGATATTCCCCCCAAGTATGGTATGTTGCTGTCAAGGTCTTGGGGAGCTAAATTGAGAGGAACCCTGCAGCTAGATATGTCTTACGCCACCATTCTGGTTTTCGAATAACATAGAAGACTATACAGAGAAACACTGATGAAGTATATGGTCAACAACCAGGAAAATCCACACAATTACCCACTATACTCCGCACACTCTGATCTAGAATCTTTCATTCTATACAACGATGGTGACTTTGAAGAAAAAATCGCACAACTGGAAGATGATACACCTGATCCAAAGGATGATAAAGAAATTATCGAAGTAAGAAACCCCATGATTGAAGAGAGTGAGGAATTTCCCCCAGATTTTTGGAGCATGGATTTCGATGGTGCTGTGAGTAAAGAAGGAGATGGAGCTGGATTTTTGTTGCATAATCATGGATCAAGGTATTCCGAGAATCATTTTTACAAGATAAATTTTCAATGCACTAACAATGTATCTAAGTACGAAGCTCTGGTGCTTGGCCTGAAACTATTAAAGAGAGTTGGTGCCAAACAGATCATGGTAAGGGGTGATTCTAAACTGATTATCAAGAAAACCAAAGGTGAGTATGTAACTAAACACCCCAGACTTAGGGCTTATATGAATGTTGTTTTGGATGCTCTTCAATGCTTTACTGAAATTGACTTGCATGTAATGCCTAGAGGACAAAACATATTGGCAGACGGGCTGGCCACATCAACAACTACCAGTAAAATTCCTTTTTGTCCCACTCGCAAGTACACAATGGAGGTGAAGTGCAGACCAACCGTTCCTGACAACATCAGATACTGGTAGGTATTTGGAAATGATGATCAAATTGAAGACTTCCTACAATGTAAGAACGATTTCAAATGTACAAACATAGATTTAGAAAATGATGATGAGATTGTAAATTAATCCATTTCTGAAAGTGTTAGTGTAAATAACGTAGATTCCAAAAATCTCAATGAAAGTAAAGTAGATGCAGATGAATTGAATGAAAATGAGATAGATTCTGGTATTCTATAGTTGAAAAGTAATGTGTTACCTAGAGGTCTAGTTCCACTAGAATACTTATTCGATTTTAATGACGTAGCCAAAAAACCAAAAATTGAAGCTAGTGGTAAGGAGGTCGAAGAATGAAACATAGGAACAGAAGAAAAACCCAAGATGATAAAACTTTCTAAATCTCTACCCCCTGAGAAAAAATGCAAATACATTGAACGTTTTAAGGAGTACGTAGCTGTGTTTGCCTGGGGTTAAGAGGACTTAAAATCCTACGACACGAGTATCATACAACATCGCATTCCCATAAAAGAAGAACACAAACCATTCATATAGAAACTTAGAAGAATTAATCGCAAGTTGCTTCCCATGATAGAGAAAGAAATCAAAAAGATGTATGATGCAAAGATTATAGTCCCATTGAGATTTTCCAAATGGGTTTCTAACTTAGTTCCTACCAGGAAGAAAACTGGCGAGATCAAACTTTGCATAGATTTCAGAAATCTGAACAAAGTCTCCCTCAAAGACAATTACCCTTTGCCCAAAATGGACCATATTTTACAAAAGGTGGTTGTGTCCAGCATGATCTCCTTACTGGATGGTTTTTCTAGTTACAAACAAGTTCTGGTCCATCCAGAAGATCAAGAGAAGACAACTTTTACCACACCTTGGGGAACCTTCATGTATGTGAAGATGCCTTTTATTCTGATGAACACTCGGGCTACTTTTCAAAGGGCAATGGGAATTGCTTTTGTGGATGAGACTTGAATATTTATAGTCATTTAAATGGACAATGTGACTGTCTACTCCAAATGTGATGAGGAACACTTGCTCCACCTCAGACGTATGTTTGATAAGTGCAAAAAATTTGGGATTTCATTGAATCCTAAGAAAAGCGTTTTCGGGTTAGAGGAAGGTAAACTGTTGGGACACATAATCTTGAAAGATGGAATTAAAATAGATCCTAGCAGGATAGAAGCCATCGAGAAGGTGGAACACCCTAGGAACATCAAAGAACTGCAATCTTTCATTGGAAAAATAAATTTCCTTAGAAGGTTCATACCAAACCTGGCCAAACTTCTCAAGAACATCACTAATATGTTGAAAAAATACACAAAAATCAAATGGAACGCCGAGTCCAAACAATCATTTGAGCAGGTGAAACATGCACTCACCCAAGCCCCATTTCTGATCAGCCCAGATTACAGCAAAGACTTTAATCTTTTCTCTTTTGCATCTGAACACACCATAGTAGCTGTGTTGTTGCAGAAAACAATGAAGGGTATGAACAACCCATAGCGTTTTTCAGAAAATATTTGAGAGATGTTGCTTTGAACTATAACATAATGGAGAAACAGGCTTTCGCTCTGGTGAAATCCATATAGGACTTAAGAGTCTATATTCTCCATTCTCACACGATTGCATACGTTCCAAATGTAGTGGTTAAGGATATCCTGACCCAGGATAATCCATATGGTAGAAGAGGAAAATGTATTGCAGTTATTCTGGAATACAACATTGAAATAAAACCTACTAAACTGATCAAAGGACAGGGTCTGGCCAAACTAATGGTTGAGTCTAATTTTCATGCTCTAGCTATTAATTTTTTGGTTGCAGTTGACGGACCAGAAGAGCAGGCAACTCCAAACATAAAAGAGGCATTCTTAAACTCCCCTTGGTACGCATACCTCATTTTTGTACTCTAAAATTTACAAGATTCTCCTGGTTTGATTAAGACCAAAGCCACATTTATTAAATTGAAAGCACTGAAATTTTGTATTCTAGAAGGCAATCTCTATTAGAAAGATCCCGGTGGTATCTTGCTTAATTTCTTGTTAAAAGACGAAGCTGACAAAGTTCTTCAAGATTTTCATGAAGGAGACTGTGGTGGGCACCTGAGATTGAAGACCACAGCTAACAAAATTCTGAGAGCTAGTTTTTACTGGCCTACTCTATTTGCCGACGTCCACCAGAGGGTTACTTCTTGCCACAAGTGCCAGATTTTTTAAGGTAAAAGGAAGCTTCTGCCACTCCCTATGAAACCTATCTCAGTTGAATCTCCTTTCCAACAATGGGGTTTAGACTTCATTGTTGAAATACATTCATCCTCCTCGGGCCAACACAAGTGGATCCTCACAGCCACATACTACTTCACCAAGTGGATCGAGGCTGTGCCATGCAGGCAAGCTACAAACTCAGTTATCATCAAGTTTTTAGAAACTAACATCTTGTCTCATTTTGGATGCCCCAAAAAAATTATAGCTAACAATGCAATGACTTTTAGATCCAAAAGGCTCATAGATTTTTGTAGTCAATATCGCATTACTCTGGGACACCCAACAACTTGTTATCCACAAGGAAATGGGCTAGCTGAGTTTTCTAACAAAATTATGGTGAACATTCTCAGAAAAACACTGCAAGGAAATAATAAATCATGGCATAATAAGTTGGTTTTCGCACTCTGGGCTGATAGAATAAGCACCAAAAGAGAAATTGGTTTGTCTCCATACCAGTTGGTATATAGTATGGAAGTAGTTTTCCCCCTTTCATTAGGAGTCCCTGTCATGAAATTATTGCAGGAAGCACAAGAATAACCAAATGATGTCCAACGAAGGATAAATCAAATGATCCACCTAATGCAATCTAGAGAGGAAGTTTACAACAAGACTCAGGTCATTCAAGAAGCTATAAAAAGGATTTATGACAAGAGGACTAAAGAATATGATTTTGAGTTAGGTGACTTGGTTCTCAAATGGGATTCTAGAAATGAGGATAAGGGAAATCACAAAAAAATTGATAGTTTATCTAAAGGACCTTACACCATTCAGGCATTCAGAGGAAATAATGCATTTTTTTCTCAAAAATAGTGATGGGACAGACCTACCAAGTCGACCGGTTAACGATAGGATGCTGAAGCATTACTTGTCTCCAAAATAGAGATCTCTTGAATCCATTTCTTCATTGTACATACCATTTCTTTTTCATTCAGGTTTTGTGTGGGTGACATAGATCAGATGGTTGAAGTCTGCAGTGAATTCCCTAAGCCACTAATCAATGCCACCAAGTTTCCAAAATAAAAACAAAAACAAATGGCAACAATTAAGTAAATGGAGGAAAACCTTTGCAGACATTAGAAAGAAGGTTCTTGGAACTTCACAAGGAGAGTACCATCCCCAGGTGGAGTCGCTGTTAGAACCCTATGATTTATAGGATCATCTGGTGATTGGAAAATTTTCACTATTGATGTATGTTATCTTGCAAATAATATTTCATTCATGAAAATTATTTTCAAAAGAAAAGAAAGAAAAAGAAAAGAAAGAAAAGAAAAGAAAGAAAAGAAAAGAAAAGAAAAAAGAAGAAAATGAGAAAAAGAATAAAGAGGGCATAAAAAAAATAATAAATGAACAAATCCTCATGCAATAACATGACTTGATCCATACTGTTTAAACATGGTCAGGTCTTTTTGAATTGATGTTGATAGGATTAGTGAATAAGCTTGGCTAAACTGTTTAATCTTATCCAAGTAGATAGGTTAGTTAGTGAATAAATTTGATCAAAATTTCTAATCTTGGTGAAATAACCCTAGGGTAGAGTAATCTCTTAGTCCAATAGTTTAATCTGGGCTAAAGGTGTAGGTAGGTAGGATAGGACATAGGCTATCCATCTTTTCTTTCAATAAAGTTTGTATGGTGTTAGAAGAAAATGTATGATTCTCATGTTTAGGGTGTTTTCCTAACCCCATGGTGACAAAAGCAGATGAAGAAGTGCACAAAACCCACAAAAAAACTAAGCCTAAGTTTTTCTTCACATATTGAATCGCGCCTGGGGACTAAATATTGTACAAAGATCTACAGCTGAGTCATTGGCACTCAGATCTATGA
>JZKD02S1674412.1:344486-357822 GCA_000966675.3 Picea glauca | reverse complement strand
AGGCATCTTTTCCCAGTGGGCCCCATCCCAATGTGTCGCTAATCTATTGCATCACACCTCTTCCCTTTTGACATACCGCCACCACCTCACGATGTCACATCTCAATATCCATCTTTGCCTGTCTTATCCATCCACTCGTTACAGGTCATGTCTCCCTCTCTTATCCCCCAATCATCACCCTCCACATCATCCAGGTACACACATCATACACCTTTCACCTTCCTCCTCATGCTCCTAAGGATCTGTTGGAAATTTATTACAGGCTACATACCTATTATACTCTTGACCTTTCCTCCTCACCCAATGAATATCTATTCACCCATTTTCAACCCCGTTGCTATCATTCACATTCCGATCATACTCCCTGCGCACCAAAAACTCATTTTCCTCCGCCTCTGCAATCATTCGCCCAGCCAACCATTTCCCGCTAATGTTTTTTCATTGTGCAGGTACTGGTAGAAAGAAATGGCACCTAAATCCAAAAAGTCAGATGTGGAGGAGAATCCATTCCTTCCCCCTCCCATTGATCTCAACCAGATTCCATTAGTAGACAAAGATTATTTGATTTCAGAAACCAGGTGTGAATTTGACTTCGCTGAGCTACAGTCATGGTTTAAAGACACATTCATTGATCAGAGCGATGAAATTGGACTCTGGGAGTTGAACCTTCCTATGTACCTTTTCCCCGTAGTCCACCATTTTCCAAAATTCGCCCTCAAATGCCAAGCTCACTACCTCCCCAATCAGAGAGTCATAGTATCATCTTCTAGAGAAACCCTTTTCTCCATTACACCTGATGCCATTGATCAAATGATGCAGATACCCATAACTGAAACCTTTTCTCCCCTCACCATTGAAATTATGACGAAAATGTATCAGAAAATGTCTTTTCCCCGAAGAGAACAAATCTTTGAATTGTTCCTCCCTTAAGATGATCAACTTCCCAAAAAGAACCCCCCTTACCATTCCTCCTTATTTTTAGAAAAGGGAAATCAAATCATTTCATCATTTTGTTTTCTACTCAGCTATTTCTCAGACGAATGGGTGGACGAACCTATCTTAGGTTTCCTATCAATCTTCTTTGCCAAAGAAAAGGTCACCACCCAATTTGACTGCAATGGTTTCTTGGCCGAAAACCTGCACGAGCAATTGGTCAATTTCCCCATAGAAGGCATGTTCTGGTATTCTTCGATACTGGCGTACATGTTCATATTTTATCAAGCAGATAAATTCTCCTTCCTAATGCAAAAAATGGACCAGGACGAAAAACTGCAAGCAGTAACCTTATAGACTTCACTACTGAGAAGAAACTCCACAGAGTTCAGTTTTAAGCAGTTTATCGAGATGTTTTATCACCCTGGGTAAGCATGCTCTATGGCAGGTCTGAGTCGAGGATAAATGAAGAGATCCAAATAATTTTACACCTTTTGGATCTCACAAATACTAGGGACTGGTTCCTATATCAAGATCACACAGAGATCAGATTGTATGGATGTGAGTTAACTCCATACAAATTGCCCAAATATTTCCCCGTGTGGATGTTTGCACTAGAGTATATTCGCCAGATGATAAATTCAAATGATATTCACTTTGTATCTTTGAAGAAAAAAAAACAGATGAGGATCAAGGGGCAGATAGGACCTTTCATTTTCAATAGTCGAGTTGCTGGAGAAGAGGCAACAAAGATATTAAAGGAAATTAAATTTAGCACTAGTTTAATTTGGCATTACGATCTAATTGGGATCATTACAGAAATGAGAGATAAAAACAAAAGTGCATTGTATGCTCACACACTCAAATTGAAAATTGAGAAGTATGCAAATCAAACACAATGGGAAGAGAACACCTTGGAAGACACTGAACATTAGTCTTCCTTAATCCTGACTTCACAGACTACCACTCCACTAGTGCCAAAGGAAAAAAGACAAAGGAAAGATACCTCTCTTTCGGTCACTAAAGTATCAATGAAGGATTTTTAGTTACACAGTAAAAAGCCTAAGACCATTCATACTACTTCTAGGTTTAGTGAGGAAGATACCTAGTCTGCCAAAGGGGCTAAGGGAGAAGGTACACCAATTCCTTCAATTAGCTGTCAGATGATGTCTACTTCTTCTTCAAAGACGCAGACTAATATAACTGTGATCACCCAAAATCCACAGGGATCCGCAAAGCTGAACATTTTTGAAAAATATGATCTGATTAAGAAAAAAAACTAGACACTGACCAATAGCAGCTATGCTCATTTCTGGAAGAAAACTTCCACAGTACAACACAGACTGTTATCAACTTTCGACACAGAAAAAGGAAGAATGCATCTGGCATTTCTGCAGGCACATGTGCCTCAACCCAAATAAATCACTGACTACAAGAGGTCAACCCTTGTATTCGATACCAAACAAGTCCATCCAGCTGATCAGATGGATCTACACAGGTAGACTGGAGAAATGGTTTTTTCCACTTTGGCCCATGCTTCCTCTACAGCTGCAAAATTACAAGTAGCTCTAAACAATGTTCATACCCAGTTGAAACTGGAAACGATATCCTCTTTTTCAAAGGATAATAGGATAAAATCCTTACAGGAATTGGTGGTCAAGATCAGGTATGATCCATCGAATGTGAAATAAGCAGAGGAGTTGCTAAAGAAAAAGAACGCTGATATATCATCTCTGAGAAAACAACTAAAATTGCCACCCACAGAGGATGCACAAGCCAAGGAGATCGCTGAGACAGAAGGTGAAAAGGATGAGATGCTCAAGTTGATCATGGAGCAGAATGCACAGTTAAGAAATATGGAAGCAGAGATTAAAATATTGGTAAAGGAGAAGGAACAAACAACACCCATTGATCCGTAGGATCTTTTAATGACTATGGTTGAGTTTTTAATTTTGCATGTGTTAATTAACCATTTGAGAAACTTAATGAAAGAATGAGGAAAGAAGAGGAATTATGACAACCATATACACATATGTAGATCTGAAATGAAGTAATAAACAACAAACCATAACACGAGGATTGATAACAGAGTTCGACACAACTTTTCCTACATCTCCGGGTCTTTGTCTCTGTGGGGGAGGCTTCTTTATTTATGTTCAAAAGATCAAAAGTACATCGCAGCAGTGCCAATTGGCTACAAGACTGATCTGGTCATGTTCTTCCATATCTCTAGAACCCTGCAAAGAAAACGACACACAAAACGGACGTCCGGAGCTCCCAGAAATGGCCCGCAAGCGTTTGCTCCTCAATAGCTTCCCTACATAAAAATGGCTTTGGCTTGGCTTCCCTTCAGCATAAATGTACTCTTTTCTGTCCTCCATGGCCCCAAACAGGCTTGGTTTATATAGATCTAAAGTTGGTTATCCATCCCCAACTTCCCCCCAAAATTTGGGCTCCAAAAATGCCCAATATCTCCCAAAAATGGAGAAAATGAATTAAAACAGGCATAATAATCAAATAAAATCCCAAAAATTTGGCAAAAACCCATTTTAGTTTAAAAATAGGAGATTATCCCCTAGGGTTGGGAGCGCACCCCCTTATTCTTGGTCATATCGGCCATCTGGCTGAGCGCTAGCCCCTCGAGCTATGCGCTGGCCCTTCCCCTGCGTTAGCTCCTGGTCGTGGGGCGCTTGCATAGGTCCATGGGCTAACAGTTACATAACCTCCGTGCCCTATTGTAGGGATAGACCCCGGTTCTATTGGGTAGTAGTTATACGTTGGCATGGAACCATGGGCTAGGCCCTATCCATTACTCTCGCATTTGGTTGCCCTGCGCTCCCGGTTATATGGAATGGTCACATCATATGTCAAGTGCTGAGGGCTGGGGCTAAGCCTTAGCCCTTTCCCCCACCGAATAAAACATCAACCAAACTTAAATACTATATGTGCCACATACATAATAAGAACTAATCGTGGCCCGGGTGGTTAGCTTGGTCATGCCAGTCCGTTGCTCGGAGAATAGGTCGGGGGTTCGACTCTGGTGAACCCATACAAATTTTGCACAAACTTTGAACCAACCACAGGGTGCCACGTGGCAGCCCATGACTGGGCCACGTGGCACCTCAACAACCAATCACAAAGTGCCAAGTGTCAATCACTGAATGGTCCATGTCACCTACCACATACCCTGTCACTGTACCTGCCCAGTCAGCTGCCGATGTCATCCCATGCCATGTGTCACCCTTATAGTGGTGACATGTGTCACCCATAGATTGTTCCAACTGTCTGCCCGTATGCCACATCGCCTGCCACATGTCACCTCCAAGGGTTCCCACATCACCTATACGGTCGTATGGCCTGTACAGTCAACATGCCACGTGGCATTGTACGGACTGTACAGTCATCCCCTTTTTTTTCTTGTTTGGGTTTTCAGACAGAACGCGATATCTTTCACATACGGAGCCCGTTTGATGAAGTAAATATATGGACGAAATTAGGAAGACAAGACAGACGCAATGACACTGGTTTCATCGGATTCTGAGCACTTTCATTTTTGATCATTTTTAAGCCCTATCAGGCCTCTGGATCTGATTCTGGATCACCCATGGAAGTCATTCCATTGAGTGCGGTTCCCCTCATAGGAGTTAGCACAACAACTGTAGCAGCGAGCACCACAGTAAAAATCCCATCACCCACCCCACTGACAGTTATGGAAAAAACTGTGGAGATGGAAAAGTCCATGGAGGAGATGAACTTACAAGAAAAATAAATTAACAGACTAAAAAAGTAATTTGAGAGCCTTCAAGAGCTCAAGTCTTCTTAACAAACAAGCTACAAGATGGAGAAGAAAACATCAGAAAATCTAAAACAGGAATTGCAGCAGCTGCAAAAGAAAAAAGTGGTAGGCAAGACACTTTCCGAAGCAAAGGAGAATATTTGGATGGATATCTCCAAATCCATCAATGAAATATGGACTATGGTACATATCATGTTTGAGAAAAATGAACTGGTGATAAGAAGTAGGCAGGTTATTGACAAAATAAAAGGAGAGTTGGGAGAAATGCCCACTGAAGCCAATGAAATAATTAAATTCCTGAACTCGAAGACCAGAGAAGAACTAGAAGACTTGAAAATCGAAGACAAGAAATAAACCATCCTCAAAGTCAAGAGGGTTCTGACCAAAAGAGGACTGATGTTGTGGTTGGTAGAAAAAGTCCAGAACATGGACATTGGAGTTCAAAGGTTTTTCAGCAAGATCGAGGCTCTGCAAAAAAAAGGTCTTCATGGTTTAATGGTTCTGAATGAAAAGTTGATGACCCTTCTAGACTATAAGCAGAAGATAGCTACAATGGCTAAGGATAGTTCCAAGTTCTCGGGGATACAAGGCAGTATAACGGGAAAGGGTCATTTATGACAGGGTCGTTTGTAATTTTGATTATAAATAATTCAAACTTAGAAGTACTAAGGGTTTATTTTATGCCCTAGCAAGCTGTAAGCGCTGTAATCGTTTATCAAGAAGATCTTCCAGTAATATAAAGAGACATTTCACAGGATTCTTGCGTGTCATCTGTTGGTGAAGTTTTCTTTTCTCAGTTGAATGTATATCTCTCCTAGTTATCATCTTGTTTTCTAGTATGATCATTTAAAATGAGTTAAAGTTGTAGAATTTACCTTTGTGTACTCTGTTACTAGCTTTCAAATATCTAAGTGTTTTTCTTCTTATATTGTAGTCAAGAAATTCTTAAATGCTTCTTGGTTATAATTAATCAATCTCGCCTTTTTCTACTGACCATCACATTATTACTAAAGAATCCAATAGTTGCATTATCCTGCCCTGTGAAAGGAATCTTTATATGTGTTCTTTGATCTCGACTATTATAAAACAAACCCAATATCCCAATGTATGCGTAAAACCTTTCAGCCATTTTATAAAAACAAACAACACTCGGTCCTGCATAATTTAACTAGCCTAATATCTAAATTTAAAACAAAGTTAAATCTTATAGAGAGATCCCTCTCTGAAACTGGTAGGGCTAGCTCACAGTTTTGAAGTGGTTGGATAAGGTTACCTCCAGTAAATTTTTTCTACCTTAAAACGACCTCTAGGAATTTACAGAGTGATAACATAATTGGCGACTCCATTGGGGAAGAACTGAACAAACTTTCCACCCCTTGATTTCTTTCCCCTAGACAAAGAAAACTTTATTTTTGAACTAATCACAAACCCTATATTTATCTAGAGATAATGTTAAGAGGTTGTTAAAGTTTGTATATATTAATTAAAAATTTCTAAAAGAAAAATAAAATCAAAATTTCTAGCTCCTAAAAGAGTTTTTACTAGATATCATCTTGACCCAGAACCTACAATAGCAACAAACAATCCCAAAAAATTACCCAGGAAGAAAAACACTACAGAGGTTTCCAGGAGTCACAACCCACTTCTAAGGTCCCCTTCTCTCCCAGAAAAGTTAGTTTCTCTTCAAGATCTTGAGTTTGATGTATCTTTTCAACAAAGCCTTTTCAAGACAAAATCTGACAGTTTTGTCAGTGAAACAGTCTCAGATCAAACCGTCTTTCAGCCCATGACCCTGAAATAATCTCTCCCAGTGTTGAAGCTTATCAACATTTTTGACCCGAGTCTAATAAGCTTGAAGATCTAGTTGTGAATCTTGGTCAAGCCTTAGACAAACTCCACCTTCAACAGTCTGTCAAACTTCCTATTTTAACGATTGCTGCAGTTTCTGTTAAACCTAAACCAGGTCACTCCATTCCTCCCATCCCTTCGTCTTCTACAACTTCAGTCACTACCTCTCCTATCACACAGGTTGTTGTTCAGCCTCCTCCACCAATCATGACAGTAATATATTCTCCATTGGTGTTGGTTTCTCCTTTACATGACATGCCTCAAGATTATCAAACCAGACTCCCTCAAGTTGATAGGACTGGTCCCCTGAATGCACAACAACATGTTGACAAAATGAATGATTATTTTGATTTGCAGGAAGTAGATGAAGTTGATGTGCAGATGAGATTATTTGCACAGAGTCTGACTAGAGAAGTCAAAAAGTGGTTCAAAACCTTACGTGCTTCTACCATAACTAACATTGTTGTTTTTCATCGAACTTTCCTTGACAGGTGGGAGGTAAAGAAAAATCCTCCCTAGATTGTGTCAGAGTATGAGAACATCAAACGGAACCAAGGAGAGACAGTGCTTGATTATTGCACTCATTTCAAAAATCTATACAATGCAATCCCAACTGATATCAAACCACCATAAGGTTTCGCATTAATAAAATTCCCCGATGGATTTGACACAGACATGTCATATTAGTTAAGGGAAAGAAACACAACAACTCTAGAAAACATACAGAGAAGTGTCGTCAGTGTGGAAGCAAATATTTTGGATAGAAGGGCTAGATAGAGAACATAGAAGAGGGTCACCATCAAAGAAGAACCTTGTACTTCCTCATTATATGCCAAATTAGATTCTCTCACTAGAGCTATGGAGAAAATGATGGAGAGACTCACTATAACTGACAGAAACCCACCTAGGGAGAACCAAGTTGCCCCTCAAATTAGAAACCCAAACTTCAGAAGAAATCCACTCCGATCAAGCAGAGAGATCCTAGAGATCAAAGAGAACAGAGGGGGCCTAATCAACAGATTAGACCACCTCTCCAGGAGAATTATGCTAATGAAGGGCAGGAAGTAATCGAGGAGTTTGATGACACTCATATAAACCTGATGGGCGATCATGATCATGATCGTGAATCCATTTTCCTCACCCAGGAAGAGCACGAGATGTTTCTCCTTTCACAAACAGAGGTAAATGATGAAGTTGAGAAAACAGAACAACAAGCCTTTGAGAACACTATAATGGAGGTTCACAGGAAATATAACCTGAGGAGCAAGAAGGCAAAAGAGAACTCTCCGAAGAAGGCTGCTGAAACCAAGAAAGCCTCCGAAAACCCTCCCAAGAAAGTCCCTGGGAGAAATAATGTTGAATCTCCTGCACTAAAAAAAATCGAGAAATTCTTAAAAGTGCAAGTCAGACTGAAGATTCATCAACCATTCAAACAAGTGCACTTGGCCACAGAGCCCCTACCAATAAACCATAAGTACAGACCTTAAGCAAAGCTACCGCTCCTTTCAGCCTTAAAGGGGAACTAACTAAATTGAAGATTCCCATCCCCCTCTCCGAGTTGATGAAAAAGAATGCTTATAGGTCTCAGGTGATTAAAGCTTTAAGCATCGTACCTGAGATAAGTACTAAAGCTTTGAATGTTGGATCCACACATCACTCAGATAAAGTAAACCTTGCCGATGATCAACCTGAGCTCCTGTTTGGTCCTGAAGTTGATGGTCAAACTGATAATGGTGTCGTGGCCCCTTTTTACCTCAGCCTAAACATCCATGATCTAATATTACACAATGCTATGCTAGATTTGGGTGCCTCTCACAACCTAATTCCCAAAGCCATGATGGAAAAGTTGGGACTCGAGGTCACCAGACCCTACAAAGATTTGCATTCTTTCGACTCCAGCAAAGTCAAATGTATAGGCCTGATTAAAGACTTATGCATCACCTTGGCTCAAATCCCAACGAAAAGTATGGTGATGGATATCGTTGTTGCAGATATTCCCCCCAAGTACAATATGTTGTTGTCAAGGTCTTGGGGAGACAAATTGAGAGGAACCTTGCAGCTAGATATGTCTTACGCCACCATTCCAGTTTTTAGACAACAAAGAAGACTGTACAGGGAAGCAATGATGAAGTATATGGTCAAAAACAAGGAAAAGCCACACAATTACCCACTATACTCCACACACTCTGATCTGGACTCTTTCATTCTATGCAACGATGGTGACTTTGAAGAACAAATCACACAACTGGAAGATGATACACCTGATCCAAAGGATGATAAAGCAGTTTTCGAAGTAAGAAACCCCATGATTGAAGAGAGTGAGGAATTGCCCACAGATTTCTGGAGCATGTATTTCGATGGTGCTGTGAGTAAAGAAGGAGCTGGAGCTGGAGTTTGGTTGTATAATCACAGATCAAGGTTTTCTGATAATCATTCTTACAAGCTGAATTTTCAATGCACTAACAATGTAGCTAAGTATGAAGCTCTGATGCTGGGCCTGAAACTACTACAGAGAGTTGGTGCCAAACATATCATGGTAAGGGGTGATTCTAAACTGATTATCAAGAAAATCAAAGGTGAGTATGAAGCTAAACACCCTAGACTTAGGGCTTATAGGAATGTTGTTTTGGATGATCTTCAATGCTTTACTGAAATTGACTTGCAGGTAATGCCTAGAGGACAAAACATTTTGGCAGACAGGTTGGCCACATCGACAACTACCTATAAAATTCCTTTTCATCCCACTCGCAAGTACACAGTGGAGGTGAAGTGCAGACCAACCATTCCTGACAACATCATATACTGGCAAGTATTTGGAAATGATGATCAAATTGAAGACTTTCTACAGTGTAAGAATGATTTCGAATGTACAAACATAGATTTCGAAAATGATGATGAGATTGTAAATAAATCTGTTTCTAAAAGTGTTAGTGTAAATAACATAGATTCCAAAAAGCTCAATGAAAGTAAAGTAGATGCAGATGAATTGAATGAAAATGAGATAGATTCTGGTATTTTACAGTTGAAAAGTAATGTGTTACCTAGAGGTATAGTTCTGCTAGAAGACTTATTCGATTTTAACGACGTAGCCAAAAAACCAAAAATTGAAGCTAGTGGTAAGGAGGTCGAAGAATGCAACATAGGAACAGAAGAAAAACCCAAGATGATAAAACTTTCTAAATCTCTACCCCCTGAGAAAAAACACAAATACATTGAACTCTTTAAGGAATACGTAGATGTGTTTGCCTAGGGTTACAAGGACTTAAAATCCTACCACACAAGTATCATACAACATCGCATTCCCATAAAAGAACACAAACCATTCAGACATAAACTTAGGAGAATTAATCCCAAATTTCTTCCCCTAATAGATAAAGAAATCAAAAGGATGTATGATGTAAAGATTATAGTCCCATTGAGATTTTCCAAATGGGTTTCTAACTTAGTTCCTACTAGGAAGAAAACCGGCGAGTTCAGACTTTGCATACATTTCAGAAATCTGAACAAAGTCTCCCTCAAGTACAATTACCCTTTGCCCAAAATGGACCATATTTTACAAAAGGTGATTGGGTCTAGCAAGATCTCCTTACTAGATGGTTTCTTTGGTTACAACCAAGTTCTCGTCAATCTAGAAGATCAAGAGAAGACAACTTTTACCACACCCTGGGGAACCTTCATGTATGTGAATATGCCTTTTGGTCTGATGAACGTTGGGGCTAATTTTCAAAGGGTAATGGAAATTTCTTTTGTGGACGAGACTGAAAGATTTATAGTCATTTATCTGGATGATGTGACTGTCTACTCCAAATCTGATGAGGAAGACTTGCTCCACCTCAGACGTGTGTTTGATAAGTGTAGGAAATTTGGGATTCCATTGAATCCTAAGAAAAGCCTTTTCGGGTTAGAGGAAGGTAAAATGTTGGGACACATAATCTCGAAATATGGAATTAAAATAGATCCCAATAGGATAGAAGCCATCCAGAAGGTGGAACACCCTAGGAACATCAAAGAACTGCAATCTTTCATTGGAAAAATAAATTTCCTTAGAAGGTTCATACCAAACATGGCTGAACTTTTCAGGAACATCACTAATATGTTGAAAAAAGACACAAAAATCAAATGGAATGTCGAGTCCAAAGAGTCATTTGAGCAAGTGAAACATGCGCTCACCCAAGCCCTAGTTTTGATCAGCCTAGATTACACCAAAGACTTTTATCTTTTCTCCTTTACATCTAAACACACCATAGTAGTTGTGCTGTTGTAGAAAAAAATGAAGGGTATGAACAACCCATAGCATTTTTCAACAAATCTTTGAGAGATGCTGCTTTGAACTATAACATAATGGAGAAATAGGTTTTCTCTCTGGTGAAAGCCATAAAGGACTTCAGATTCTATATTCTCCATTCTCACACGATTGCATACGTTCCAAACGCAGTGGTTAAGGATATCCTCACCCAGGATAATCCAGATGGTAGAAGAGGAAAGTGGATTGTGGTTATTATGGAATATGACATTGAAATAAAACCTACTAAACTAATCAAAGGACAGGGTCTGGCCAAACTAATGGTTGTGTCTAATTTTCATTCTCTAGATACTATTGTTTTGGCTGCAGTTGACAGACCAGAAGAGTAAGCGACTCCAAACATAAAAGAGGTATTCCTAAACTCCCCTTGGTACGCAGACCTCATTTTTGTACTCGAAAATTTACAAGCTCCTCCTGGTTTGACTAAGACTAAAGCCAAATTTATTGAATTGAAAGCATTGAAATTTTGTATTCTAGAAGGCAATCACTATTGAAAAGATCCTGGTGGTATCTTGCTTAATTGATTGTTAAAAGACGAAGCTGACAAAGTTCTTCAATATTTTCATGCAGGAGACTATGATGGGCACCTGAGTTGGAAGACCACAGCTAACAAAATTCTGAGAGCTAGTTTTTATTGGCCTACTCTGTTTGCCGATGTCCACTAGAGGGTTACTTATTTCCACAAGTGCCAAATTGTTGAAGGTAAAAAGAAGCTTCTGCCACTCCCTATGAAACCTATCTCAGTTGAATCTCCTTTCCAACAATGGGGTTTGGACTTCATTGATGAAATACATCCATCCTCCTCGGACCAACATAAGTGGATCCTCACAACCACAGACTACTTCACAAAGTGGATTGAGGCTGTGCCATGCAGGAAAGCTACTGACTCATTTATCATCAAGTTTTTAGAAACTAACATCTTGTCTCGTTTTGGATGCCACAGAAAAATTATAGCCGACAATGCAAAGAATTTCAGATCCAAAAGGCTCATAGATTTTTGTAGTCAACATCACATTACTCTGGGACACTCAATGGCTTATTATCCGCAAGGAAATGGGCTAGCTGAGTCTTCTAACAAAAGTCTAGTGAACATTCTTAGAAAAACACTGCAAGAAAACAAGAAATCATGGTATCATAAGTTGGTTTTCGCACTCTGGGCTGAGAGAATAAGCACCAAAAGAGCAATTGGTATGTCTCCATACCAATTGGTATATGGTACAGAAGCAGTTTTTCCCCTTTCATTAGGAGTACCTATCATGAAATTATTGCAGGAAGCACAAGAAGAACCAAATGATATCCAATGAAGGATAAATCAAATGATCCATCTAATGCAATCCAGAGAGGAAGTTTACAACAAGACTTAGGTCATTCAAGAAGGTATAAAAAGGTTTTATGAAAAGAGGACTAAAGAATATGATTTTGAGTTAGGTGACTTGGTTCTCAAATGGGATTCTAGAAATGAGGAAAAGGGAAAGCATGCAAAATTTGATAATTTATAGAAAGGACCTTACACCATTCATGCATTCAGAGGAAATAATGCATTTTTGCTCAAGAACAGTGATGGGATAGACCTGCCAGGTGGACCAGTTAATGACAGGATGCTGAAGAATTGCTTGTCTCCCCAATAGAGATTTCATGAATCCATTTTTTCATTGTACATACCATTTCTTTTTCATTCAGGTTTTGTGTGGGTGACACAGATCAGATGGTTGAAGCTTGTAGCAAAGGCCCTAAGCCATTGATCAATGCCACCAAGTTTCCAAAATAAAAACAAAAACAAACAACAACAATTAAGTAAATGGAGGAAAACCTTTGCAGACGTCATAAATCAGGTTCTTGGCACTTCACAAGGAGAGTACCATGCCCAGGTGGAGCCGCTGTTATAACCCTATAATTTATAGGATCATCTGGTAACGAAAATTTTTCACTATTGATGTATGTTATCTTGCAAATAATATTTCATTCATGCAAATTATTTTCAAAAGAAAAGAAAGAAAAAGAAAAGAAAGAAAAGAAAAGAAAAGAAAAAAGAAGAAAATGAGAAAAAGAATAAAGAGGGCATAAAAAAAAATGAACAAAGCCCCATGCAATAACATGGCTTGATCGATACTATTTAAACATGGTCATGTCCTTTTGAATTGATGTTGATAGGATTAGTGAATAAGCTTGGCTAAACTGTTTAATATTATCCAAGTAGGTAGGTTAGTTAGTGAATAATTTTGATCAAATTGTCTAATATTGGTCAAATAACCCTAGGGTAGAGTAATCTCTTAGTCCAACAGTTTAATCTAGGCTAAAGGTGTAGGTAGGTAGGATAGGACACAGGCTAGCCATCTTTTCTTTCAATAAAGTTTGCATGGTGTTCGAAGAAAATGTATGATTCTCATGTTTAGGGTGTTTTCCTAACGCCATGGTGACAAAAGCAGATGAAGCAGTGCACAAAACCCACAAAAATT
>JZKD02S1674412.1:308441-337162 GCA_000966675.3 Picea glauca | reverse complement strand
ATTTCCCTCATAAAAGAGGGTTGCCTTCTAGGGAAAAAAACCCTAACATAATCTCTATCGTTAGATCTGCGACCTTATAATGAACGGTCCAGATTTACAATGAAATCACAATATACTTTTACAAGGAAATTTTTTCTTCGGGGGCTTCGCCCCCAAACTCCCATAGGGGGACATTGTCCTCGAACCCCCGCTGGGGGCCCACTTTCCCCCAGACCCCCCAGTCGGAGGGATAGCCCCCCCGGACCCCGCAGAAGGGGTACCCCCCCTCTGCACTCCCCCGCGTGGAAGAGTGTACATACTTCTGGGGTGTAAATACTTCATGGGGTATAAACACGGCTGAAAGTAAAAGACCTCTAAATCAGGAAGATAATCAGGCTCCACAACCAACAAGGTGTGAAAGCTGAGTCAACAAACAGATCAGTCAAATTCATGTGGGTGACTCACCAACGACCTTCCCCAGATTCAACATGAAGAATTCGACAAATCATCGATAGTTCATAAATTTTTGTATCTTGTTAGCTAGTTAGTTAGATTCAGAGTCTACCACATCTTGATCATTTATGACAAGGCCATTTTTAATTTTGATTATAAATACTTCAAACTTAGAAGTAATGAGGGTTGATTTTACTCCCTAGAAAGTTGTAAGTGATGTAATTTTTTATCAAGAAGATCTTCCAGTAATATAAAGAGACATTTCACAGGATTCCTGTGTGTCATTTGTTGGTGAAGTTTTCTTTTCTCAGTTGAATGTATATCTCTCCTATTTGTCATCTTGTTTTCTAGTCTGATCATTTAAAAGGAGTTAAAGTTGTAGAATTTACCTTTGCATACTCTGTTACTAGATTTCAAAGATCTAAGTGTTTTTCTTCTTATATTGTAGTCAAGAAATTCTTAAATGCTTCATGGTTATAATTAATCAATCTCTCCTTTTTCTGCTGATCATCACGTTATTACTAAAGAATCCAATAGTTGCATTATCCTGCCCTGTGAAAGGAATCTTTATATCTGTTCTTCGATCTCAACTTTTATAAAACAGACCCCATAGCCCAATGGATGCATAAAACCTTTCGGCGATTTTATAAAAACAAGCAACACTCAGTCCTTCATAATTTAACTAGCCTAATATTTGAATTAAAAATAAAGTTAAATCTTACAGAGAGATCCCTCTCTAAAATTGGTAGGGCTAGCTCCCAGTTTCAAAGTGGTTGGATAAGGTTACCTTCAGTAAATTTCTTCTACCTGACAACAACCTCTGGGAATTTACAGAGTGATAACACATGTCCATGTAGATGCATCAACAATATAACTTGGAGCAATTTTGACGTAGCCATAAGTAGGTGACTTAGATCATCATATAGCCTTTGCAAGTAGGAACTTATCTGAATCAGAGAAAAATTACAACATCACAGAAAGAGAAGGCCTAGCCATGGTGTTTGCATTGTATAAATTCATATATTACTTATTGGGAAAGCACTTTAAAATGTTCATAGATCATTATGCGCTCAAATATCTAGTCAACAAGCTAGTGTTGGGGGGGAGGATCTGTAGATGGCTATTATTGTTCCAGGAATTTGATTTTGAATTTATATTCAAACCAGGGAAGTTGAATGCAGGACACGATCACTTGTTAAGGATAAACAATGGAGATGAACCTACTAATGTAGAAGACAACTTCCCTGATGCATAGTTATTTTTAGTACATATAGTAGATGAGTACTTTGTTGATATCATTGAATTATTGAGTACATGAGTTGTGCCAAAGGAGTTTAGTACCAGGCAGAAGACAAATCTGGTAGTCAGAGTTGCAGACTATCAACTAATTGTAGGACATTTATACAAGCTAGGCACAAATAACATTTTGAGAACGTGTGTATTTGAACAGGAATGACCCATGGTTCTAGAAAAATATCATGAAGGTATATTTGGAAGACACTAAGTAGGAAAAGCTACCGCACATAAGGTATTGCGCACAATGTTATGGTGGCCAACAATTCATAAAGATGTGAAGGAATATTGCCAAAATTGTGATGTTTGTCAGAGAGTTGGAAAACCCAACAAGAGGGACGTGATTCCCCTAAGACCCAAAGTAACTCTTCAGGTATTTAAAAAGTGGTAAATATACTTTGTCGGACCTATTAATCCACCAACAAGAAGGTCAGGATCTAGATACATCATTACTACTACAAAATACTTAACTAGATGGGAAGAAGTAGCACCAGTCAAAGATTGTAGTGCAGAGACATCACCACAATTCTTATTTGAGCAGGTGATAACAAGATTTGGATGTCTTGGGATTTTGATGAGTAACCAAGGAACACATTTTATTAATAGTACCATACATGCTATGACTAAGGAATTTGAAGTTTATCACCAAAAGAGTACACCATATCATCCTCAGAAAAATGAGACAGTAGAAGATTTCAACAAGATTATGGAGAATGCATTGACAAAGATATGTAATGTGAAAAGAGATGATTGGGATTTAAAAATACCAGTATTATTATGGGCATAAAGAACTACATGCAAGAATTTGATAGGACAAACACCATTTAGATTGGTGTATGGACAAGAAGGAGTGGTGCCATTGGAATTTTTGCTAGTCTACGCTTAGTATAAATTACAAATATGACAAAAAGATTTATAGTACAAGAGAGGTTAAGTTAGCTAATGGAACTAGAAGAAGCAAGATTCTAGTAGGATTGCACCAAGAGGTTCATAAATTAAGGGACAAAGCTTGGCATGACCGACACATAAAGAAGAAGATCTTTGAGGGAGATTTAGTTCTCCTCTATAACATCAATTTTTTGCAACATCTTGGTAAGTTCATAATGCATTGGCTAGGGCCATATGAATTGAAGTATGTCACAAATGGAGGATTTGTGCAGCTTAAGGACTTTACAGGAGTAGAGCTAAAAGGAATGGTGAATGGTAGTTGACTAAAACTATATAGTGACAATTGACCTACTAACTCTCAATAGTTGCAACACAGTAAGGAAGCCATGTGTATAGTGTACTATAGTAGGAAGTAGGAAATCAAACTTATGACAAGACATAAAAAGTAGAAAAAGAAGAAAAAGGAATATAAAAACCAAAAATAAGTTATAAGTGATTCAAGAATGCAGTGCACATCAACTGGTGTGATAAAATTTGGAAGATTCCACGCAAGAAACTTGGACACTGTGCACATGACCAAAAAAAGTGAAAAATATGGCTTAAAATTTATGAATGAGTCTATAAAGAGGGAAAAGCAAGGGTAAGTTCAACACATAGCGATTTTTTAGCACAAAGAGAGCTAAAGAGTGCGACCTAGGAGAAATTGTGTGAGGCAGAGAGAAATTATCTAATTTGTATCCAACATGACACTTCTGAAGGTTGGTGTTGTTATCCCCTATCCTAGGGATAAATAAGGAGATAATATCTTGAGGCCCACAAGTCCTAGACATGGAGTGCTGAGAGCTAGATGACTTGAGTGTGGCCTTGGAGGGCCCATCTGTTCTTCAGTGCAACTCACCTATCAACAACAACAGTGTCCATCCCAACATCCTAGTCTTGAAGTAACTGTAAGTCTTTCTCCAAGAGGTAATGAGTCCAGGTATCATGGTACGTGTCACTCTATATTTGAATCACTTGAATATGTTGCACTGAATTCTCCTTCATTTCATATTGTTTTCTTGGAAATAACTTTCTCAGACCTGGGAGGGTGACATAATCTCCTAGTAAGTTAATTACCCTTTAGGATGAGCTTCCACTAGGTGGGTCTGTGAAAGGTCATCGTCCATTCCCTCCATACTTACCAATTTCCATCATTATTCCTCTCATATTCCCCCACCTTGGTTTGAGCATTGGTTTTGCCGCACTAGGAAGGGTTGTACCTTTGCTTGTGGGAAGAAGGGGCTAAAGGCCTAGGGGGTAAAAGTAGCTGACAAGAGTTAAAAGATAAAATGAAACCTTTGAGATGCTTCGCTCAGGGATTCTCGAGAAAGAAATAAAGAGCTTCTCAGTAAGAAAAGCGGAACCATAAGATAAATAAAAACTCAAGGTACTAGTTGGTGGATGAGTTGTCTCATCATGCACCGACCTATTAGGTCCATGAGTGTGTAGCGGTATGAAACTGACATCTATCTGGTCACCAAACTGGGGTAGTGGCTCTTGGTGGCATGGCCAAGATAAAGGGGGTCTCATCATAAGCCAAACTTCTCATTTTTCATGAAATCCTTATGGGTAATGTTATCACCTCTGATCAGCATGCCAGGACATTGTCCCCCAACTTTTCCCTTAAAAAGAATAAAGACAAAAAGAAATAAGACTAAGAGAAAAAGGAATTGAATAGGCTGGGAAACAATGGCATCCATGATAAGGTGCAACTCACCCTCTACAAAGGCACCCATAGGTGAGACCTACATTTTCCTGTTACCACTACAAAATTTTCCCAAACATTTCCCCTATGCCACTTCACACACACACTTACATGAACTAGATTAGTTCTCACCTAGAAGCACCCCAAACTTAAGGAAGATTATCCCAATAAGACATCCCGAGACCTTCTCCAAACCTGACTTGTTAAACTACATAACGTCTTTGAGCATTTGTCTAGGTAAAGGGGGGGTTTGATGCATATGTTTGGGTAATTTGATTCTTAGATGTGATTGCCATTGCTATGATACCTGCGACTTATGATCCCCTAGAGGGCATACTTGTTTTTTCTATAGGACCTTTATTGGTGGACAAGTACATATGGGGGAATGATTAGCTTAGACCTCCATGGGGCTTAAAGCCCATAGATGGATGTTGTGACCCCAACCAGGGGCAAAGAGACACTAGAGGATTGCACCAGGAAGAAAGAAGGGTGTTTTGATACACTCCGACAGACCTAGACCCAAGGGGGTCTTGCCTTTCCACCAGGGAATTGACCCTTGAGGGCCCTTGATGTCATCATTTTGACCCTAGACACCATCTAGTCAAGGTTTGCATTTATGAGGGAGGTTTGGTGCTAGTTGGAACGTGTGGCAACATTTAGGTCCTTTGTAGGCCAAACATTTTTCATTTGAGGCCTAGAGGTCCACCTTGGGGGCCTAACGTCACCCTAAAAGGGCATGACGTCACCCTTGAAGATGAAATTAGGGTTTAATTGTTGTCATTTATGTAAAAAAATGGATTTTAATGTAATTTGGCCATGTCAACATTTTAATGACCTAATTTTAATTAAAGATCATTGAAACTGTATAAATAAGAGAGAACAAATCTCATTTTTATCATCATCACTCATCACACAAGTGGTGAAGTCTGGAATTTGTGCCCTCTTTTAGGGTTGTTGGCTGAAAGTTTAGGCATACTTCTTGGAGGAGGCTGTTTTTGGTGTTTCTTGGCTATTTTCATGGTGGACGATATTCAACTACGGTTTGAGATTAATTATTCTTAGTGAAGTAAGTAGAAAATCTGCATTTCTTTGTTGTGACTGAATTCTTATGGTGAATTTAATTTTTTCATATCAAAGATTATGAAATTTCTTGCTTAAAACCATAGGAGAAAGACATAAGTTATTGTCTTTTTCTGTATAATTTTTCACTTGTTTAAATTTCTCAAAGAGCACCTTATCAAGAAGTAGATACTAGAGCCCTACCATTGTAGCACTCTAGTGTTATTGGACAAATCGGTAGGTGTAGACACTAACAGATCTCCCTAGATCCACCTAGATCTAGAACAAAACAAGACATGACACGACTCTTTCCCTAAGTTGTAGTCATTGAATCTACCAATAAGAAAGAATGAGTGACGTACCTTTATATCACTTCCTTAGGTAACTGTTATTCCCACTTCACTCTGGTGCTCTTGTGACGTCAGGTCCAAGACAACACAAACCAACCAAAGTGTAGATAGAAAAGTATATTCAATTTCAACTTATGCATATGATCAAGGAGTTATGCTATAAAATAAGAGTTATTTTATGGGAAAGGTACATGCCGCTATATTATATTAAATGAAAGTAGAAGATACAACCTGATTGCCTTGATGTCACAAGCTTCCTTTCAGTGACCCTTGGTTCCAACACACACACTTGCTCTGCACTTGCATGAAGAAGATCCAACTCTTGTTGATAGACCAAATATAGTCTTCAAGCTTCTGTCCAAGCAGGTTTCTTCCCATAATTCTTTCACCAATTCTTCATTCAATCTTGCTTAACCTTTTCCATGAGAAACCTTTTAATATATAGGAGGAGGAGGGATGGTTACATGGATTAGGATGATCCCACCAAATCTGAGAAGTCAGTAGGATGCCAACCATGCGAATGCCAACTCATTTTCTAGAAGATCCCTTTCTAGAACCTTCGTGACTTCTTCTCCTTTCCAAGATTAAAAACAGGTTCACACCCTATCTATGGAGTAGACTGCAAACAATTCACACCCTAAGTGTGGGTGGCCTGTGAGAATGAGGGATTCTCGCACCCTGTAACATAGGCAGCCTGCGACCGCATCTTAAAAATGTGTTTTTTGGAAGAAGACAACAGTCACTTTTCTCAGGCAAAAAGTCCCCGTGGGAGCTTGAACACATCACTTATAGAGACATCACCAGAGTGACCAAAATCATGTGTAACATAATGCCCCCCAAAGTATGAGGCTGGAATCGGCGACAACTGAAATACTTTGTAACCTGCATATGTGTGTCAGAAACCAGGAGCACACCTAATCGGAAACCTGTAAACAATCAAGCATCTGCATAATATAATACCAGTTCTGAGGTAGGCATTCCCATACTTAGATCAGAAATGAATGGAATCGTAAATGTAAGTCATGGCCACCAATTATGCACCATGGATCCATGCCGTCAAAAATGATACATAGCCACCAAGAATACACTGTGGATCTATGTGAGAAGACTTGAATTAAGATGACATAGCCACGTGACATAAAAATGGATCTATGCATCGAAACAAATCATACATACTCCATTGTAGCCTGGATAAAAAAGATGAGACCCAGGGTCTTCAATCTCGTCACCTAAAAGTATGAATCTAGCCATGCAATTACATGTGTTGAAGTCGAGCATGGTAGAAACCACTTGATTACCGGTCATTGATAAAAACTATTAACAAGTGCGAGGGAAATCACCATTGATGTCAATGAATCCCAAGGTACCGAAGTACAATTCGAATGAATGCGAATGAATGAGCTGAAGTCGAGCACTCGACGAAATCTCTTGATCAGGGATCAATGATGTGAAACCCCTGTCGAAAGTGAAGAAACCTACCATTAAGGCATGTAGGTTCCAAGGTACTAAATAATTTCTAAGTCTCATTTCTGAATAATTAATTGGAGTCGACGGAACAAGACTCATCATAAGAGGGCCTTGATGTATCCCCCATCAATGACACGAAATAAGTAACAGATTTTGAAGATGAGACAAAGTATGAATATGAGTCGAAATGGACATAGGGAAGGCCGACATAGTAAGAATGGACAACTACATATGGTCGACTCAATAGAGGGCTCGTGTGAACTTCTCTTGAACATATGAATGACACGACCAAAGACTTGGCAGCACTGACTCAAAGATGACCCAAGATACGACCTTGTAGCAAGTCGAACGAGAGACAAATGGATTTCCCAACCTGGATTCAAATGACGAATAGGGGGTGTCATGTTCAAGAGTGACGCTTACTACCATTAATATGAATACGAAAACACATCCCTTTCCCAAAATTTCCCCCACCATTTCTGGCGAGTACCTTTTTATTTTTACGCAAGCTTGAGGAGGATAACATATGCTTGTTGATGTAACCTCATCCTTTGGATGAGTCCCTCGGAGTATATTTAATGAACCCTAGGAAGGAGTGGTTCGGTCCCATCACGGGTCTGTCGATGTTTGTTTAATGAGTCCAAGGATAGAAAACTCAGGATATTTTCATGTTTTGAGAGTCTGAAAAACACTTAAAGAGAACTCTCCCAGTTCCTTTTTCGTAAATAAGTTAGACGAGACCGAAAAAGTGATAAAATATCACCCATCAAATGTTTTCTTCAGATACTTTAACGAGTGTGAAGAGAACGAGATCTCTCAGCAATCTTTTTGTTTTTATGGAGCGTGAAAAGAGCTTAAAGGATACTCCCTTAGGTTCATCATTTTCATGTTACCATACGAGTACGCAAAGATGAGAAAAAGTATACTCGGTTACGTTCTCATATATTTGCGAGCATGAGAACGAACAAAGACTGAGCTCGAGGTTTTTCCTATAAAAACCCTAAAAAAGTAGTCATACATGCGACAAAAAGAAAAAATACCCCTACCCCCTTGTTCGGACTTTGAAATTGCTATATTTATGACAACCATACTCACAAGACCATTAGGGCATTAGGTTTTATAAGCAAAATAATATAAAAATCAATAAAAGATAGTAAAAAGTGAATAAATATGGGTAAAAAGAGGCTTTTTACCATTTCATTGTGATTTTGCCAAAAACTTGTCCAACCACCTCATTTTCTCCCAAATTTCTTTGCTCGATTGAGGGAGGCACAAGCGACCATTCGATGAACCATTTCAGCTAACGAGGTAAGGTTTTGATCCTTTGACTTTTCCATGGTTCATTTTTTTTTTTGATTGGCAATTTCTTGGGTTCTAGGTCCATTTTAGGGCCCCACTATGCGTTCGAGAATTCTCGCAAGCGGGCATCGCGGGACCTGCGAGAATCTAAGATTCCCACAAGTGGCCTTTAGGGCACCTGTGAGAACCTAGCACTGTACCAAAGGCTCACTTGTGAGAGCCAAAACCTAGATTTTAATGTTAAGTTTTGCCCAATAAAAATCATGCAAAAGTTTGGAACAAGTTTCTAACTCTTCTCTCATGGCTCTTGTGCAGGTGTTTGACCATCACAATGCTGGAGTGGTGACAAAGTGAACATGAGGAAGATGATGCTATTGCCGGGAATGACCCAGGCATGGTCGCTGCCCTTCGGGACTATGGGCTTTTGAAATTCTTCAATATTCCGGGCATGAGATCCCAACTCATATTGTTGGAATACCTGGTCCATATGTGGGACATGGACCAACAATTATTTCACATGGGAGTCCATACGTTGACCCTAGATATTGAGGATATCTAGTTTCTAATAGGGTTATCACAGCGTGGGTACCACACTAGCTTGACCGGTGGCCGAGGCAATGGACTCCCTATGAGTGAGTATTGTTGCCAGTACTATGTTCCCGAGGCAGAAAGAAGCAAGGGTAAGGTTGCTATTTGGGGGGTCCAAGACTTGACCCTGTGAACCATCTTGTTCACTATAGCACGCACAGCTGGGAGCATGGCTCCACACATGGCTCTCTAGAGCTACTTCCAATATGCCATAGAGTGCATAAAGCCTTGGGTCTTCAACTAGTCGGATGCAGTTCTATGCAGTATGAAGAGGCAATTGATGAAGTGTAGGAGAGGTAACTTGAATCAGTTTGGGTACAGATCACTTTTGGTGTCCTTCTTTCTCGAGAGGGTCCCACTGTTGAGACTACAGGTTGATTGGGGTTTACCGGCCCCACAAGATCCGAGGATGCTGAGGTGGTGCAACCTCATGGATCAACACGTAGCAGGGCCCATCATCAAGTATAATGATTCATTTTTCGACTGGTTGCGGCCCCAGATGCTGATGATTGATGACTACGCGTACGTTGGTTTGGATTTCTGAGGGCATCTAGATTTGGCCCTACCTGAGGATGCTTAGTGGGGTGATTTAGGTAAGAAGTACACATTTTTTTCTTTTTAAATGTTTTTGCGATTTTTATCATATGAATTTTTTTTGTGTTTATCCAAGAAATAATAAAAAAAATATCTTTTTGATGACATAGATGTGGGGCCATATTGAGCTCCAGGAATGTCTCCTATTCAACGGCGAGGAGAGGTGGCTCTAGTAGTGAGATGGGATGCCGAAGACTACGAGGTAGTGGAGCAAAACTTGGAGGGGTTGATCGCTGACATCCCAGATATGGCTATTGGGGAGATCCATAGATGTTACCAGCGCCAGTGCCATACTGTGGGCGTGTCCGAGTCTATTAGTCGACTGCTTCATAGGGTAGCTCAAGCAGTTGTGTGTTATCATGAGCGTCATCCATGACACTATTTTGTAGAAGCCACAAGCTTTGTATTTTTGAGATTTTGGTCCTTGGAGGAAACTTTTTGTGAACACTTTCGATCGTTATATACATATATACGGCTCTTACCAGCTTATCTTGTGTTGTGTTATATATGTAATGTGTGATTGGTTTATAAATGGCCCAAATGTCTGTCTAACACATAGTTAGCTAATGCATCATTCAATGTATTTAGACATCTAGGAATGTGCTGATACTCAATATAATCAAAATAACGTTCCAAGAGGTGAATTCATAAATATACCTGTAATAAAGTAGGACTTCAAATAGCATAGACATTACTTAGCTGTAGTACTACTAGCTGCAAATCAAGTCATATAACCAGGTGGCAGATACCAAGAGAAATAGCATCAATCAACAATTCGACCATGATGCTATATTCTGCAATATTATCGGTCGCATGACCAAGGCACACACCTCGCAGACTGATAAGTTCGTTTGTAGGTGCATAAATTTCCCACGCAGCAGAAGCAAGGTTCTGAGTACTACGGCTAGTGCCATTGACGAAGCCAATGTGGGGTAGCGAAGACTCCGACATCTGGAAACCAAGCACAATGTAACATAAGTGGTCAGGGGCAGAGACCAAATAACGAAAAAGCATACTACAATAACACACAAAAAGTATGATACAATAAAATACAAGCACTTATGCACAGGTGATCTTAAGCATAGTACTTCTTTAAGTACAACCCATTTCTAGGTTCACTCAAAGGGATACCGTCGAAGTCTACCAACTCGTAAGCTCTTTTATCCAAAACTCGTCTGACGATATAAGGACCTCACCACATAGCTTCAAATTTTCCAGCTCCTAGCATATCCTGATCTTGTTCGTAAAGAAGAACCAGATCACCTTTGGAGAAAATGCGTGGCCTGACATGTTTGTCGTATTGGGCTTTGATGCATTTCTTCTGGGCTTCTATAACCAGGGTGGCATCCCGACGGGTTTTGTCTAATTGCATGAGATACAACAGACGTTCTTCTTCGATATAAGTGTTTGGGAGAACTTTGACAGCTAGTTTTAGGGAGGGTATCTCACATTCAATCGACAAGATGGATTCTAGACCATAAACTATCTGTAATGGTGTAAACCTAGTAGCAGACTTAACGGATGTCCGATAATCCCACAATGATGAAAACAACATCGTGTGCCAACTCGTTTTGTGAATCCTTATCATTCGTCGAAGCATGGTAATGAGGGCCTTGTTTATTGCTTCAACTTGGCCATTGGCTTGTGGGTAATAGGGTGTTGATTTTTCATGGTGAAGACCCAACTTTTTAGTGAATTCGAACATCATGAAGTTTCTAAAGTGGCTACCATGATCAATAACGATAGCCTGAGGAACACCGAAACGTGCAATGATGTGATTGAATATGAATAATGCTATAGTCCTTCCAGTATTGTTGAATGTTGGCATCGCCTCGTCCCATTTCATAAAATAATTTACGGATACAATAATGTATCCATGCCCCCCGACCGAGTGAGGGTGACATGTCATGAAATCGATACCCCATTTCACAAAAGGACCAATGAAGACCATAGGGTGTAGAAGAGCAGGGCGTGATCATATTTTATTGTTGTAGTTTTGGAAAGCGTGTCATTTTTGGATGACAACGATACAATCATTGAATAAAGAAGGCCGAAAATACCCTGCCTGTAAGATCTTCTGGGCAGTAGCATACCCAGACATGTGACCACCACAGGCTCCGGAATGGCAGTCATTGAGGGCTTTCTCAGCTTCGTCAAATGTGAGGCAACGTCGAAAAACAGAGTCAATCCCATGACGATAAAGAGTATTGCCGAGGATAATATACTGATGGGCTTGGTAGCATATTCAACGGTGGTCAGTGCTAGACAAGTTGGGCCGGAAATTTTGGGTTTGGAGATATATGATGATATCTCCGTACCAAAGGTCATCAGAACTAATCAGAAAAAGGGATTCATTGGGTAATGAATTGGCTGCTACATTTTCCATTTCAGAGCAGGGAAGGTTGCATATCAACTCGGCAAACACCAAGGATTTCTTGGACTTAGTGTGTTCTAATTCTAAGTCAAAATCCTAGAGTATTACGATCCATTTGGAGTATTTTCCCCCTATCAATTGGCGTGTAAGAATGTGCTGCATAGGGTTTCAGTTAGAAATTACTGTAGTCTTGCGAGAGAGGATATAGTTCCAGAAATGTTGAACAACTTGGACGACTGCCAAGGCCAGTTTTTCAACATGTAAATACTTGGTTTTGGTAGTCCCGAGAGTCCGAATCAAGTAATAAATGACATGTTTGTCATGAGAATCATCCTCCTGGACGAGAACCATAACGATGGTATAGTCCGAGGTTGCGAGGTAAAGGAAATAATCTCGACTGTAATCAGGTGGGGAGAGTAGTGGGGTACGTGTCAAAGATAGTTTCAAAGCTTCAAAAGATTTGTTGGTAGTGGTATCCCATATGAAATCATAACCTTTCTTGAGCAGTCGCATAAATCCAAGAGTTAGCTCAGCATAGTTTGGGATGAGACGATGGAGAAAGTTTGCCTTCCCTTGCAAACTTTGTAACTAGCGAAGTGAGTAAGGAGGAGGGATATTAAGAATCACCTCGACCTTCAAAGGATCTTTCTTGATCCCTTGATGTGAAACAATAAAGCCCAAAAGTCGGTCGGATTCTATGCAGAAAACACATTTGTGGGGATTCAAGCATATATGGTAAAACCAACATCGAAGGAAAATGACATGGAGGTGTATTGGATGATCTACACGGAACATGGAATGAGGGGGTAAGTCATCGAGATATGGCTACACAATGTCCTTTATGTCATGAAAGGTGTAATACATAGCACATTGAAAAGTTGCACCGACATTCTTTAAACTGAATGGGAGTTTTCAATAAGCGAAAGTGACCCAAGGACAAATGAAAGTGGTCTTGTGTTGGTTCACTGGTACGATATTGATTTTATTATATGCGGAGAAACCATCCATCAGAGAGAAGATTTCACTTCCAACACAATCATCGATGATCTGGTCAACGAAGGGGGTAGGAAAGTGTCTTTAGGACATGCTTTGTTAATGTCCCTATAATCAATGCACACGCGGATTGTGCCTTGTTTCTTGTCGATTGGAACAAGATTGGAAACCCAGTCAGTTAGAGCCACCAGGTAAATGAAGCAAGCCTTAATAATTTTCTCAACTTCAAGCTTGATAGTGTCTGCTTTACGTGGGTGGACCGGATGAAGTCGTTGCCAGATGGGTTTAGTGTCCAGGTATGTCTTAATCTCATGTATCACAATGTCGGGGCCAATACCCGACATTTCTTCATAGCTCCAAGCGAAGACGTCACGAAATTCTTGGAAAAGAGACTTGTAGGTGACAACTTCGTCATGGGAACACGAAGCTCCGATATGCACGTTTTCGACAATTCCAGGTTTTATGGATATGTCGAGGGGGATGGTGGGTGAGATATTACTTAATTTCCCTTCATAGAATAGATCATGTGTAGACTCAGGAACGGTAGAAATGATGACAACGGTCGATGTGGTCGAGATCCATTGGTAACCCTCGATGGTGTGTTGTTCCAGGAAGAGGATGGAACGATGATGTCCATTGTCCCAAGGGGTGTCTTCCATGGACATAACAGACATAATTATCTCGTCCATGGGAGAAATGATGCAGAATGGATTTGGAGATAAATGATCAAGAGAGGGGGTAGAAAGGGTTGCTGATTGAATGGCTTGATAAGCGGATTTGACCAGACTCAAAGGCATTTCGTCGCCATAACAAAGATGACCACTGGGGTTGGGTACCATCCATGGGTTGTAAGATGTGGGGGTCCCATGAACAGAGGTGGAGATCATGTTGATCGAGGCAATACACGGATGTGGAACATCAGGTGGTGGTATGGGGAAAGTACCCATTAACGAGGAATATTTAATAAGACCCACACTGATGTTCTCATATTCAGGGGGGGTTTGCAATGAATGGTACGTTTCCAGTACATGTATCAGAGTGGAAGAAGGCCAATTGGTCGATGGTCACTACTTTTCCTTGATGTGGGAAACACACGACATGGAAAAGAGTCGACACAACTGCATGCATGGAATCAATCCAGCTACGACCAAGTAGAAGGTTGTAATCGAGAGGAGCGTCAAAGACCTCCACTTCAACTTGGACTGTTTTTCCTTCTAACATAATAGGCAATGAAGGGAGGACATTGTAAGGCTTAAAACCGGATCCACTGAAGGCTTTGAGCATGTTGTGGGATTCATTCAAAGGAGGAGAGTCGATGGCTTTCCAACAAGTAATAGACATGACACACGTCGAGGCACCCTCATCAATAATTGTTCTACAAATGTTTTTGTCTGAGACATTAACTTGTATTTGGAATGCGAGTTGAGGGGGTAACCTTGGAATGTGATCTTCCAAGTCAAAAATTATTAAATTCGTATCCATAGGGTTGATTCCACCAATAGCTTTCAACATTGCCTTCCGTTGTATAGGACAACTTTGAAGGACTTCGAGGGCTGACATTGTGGATGGTGCTTGGGCTAGATCTTCAACAATACTATAGTTTTGGGCAGCACGTGCATGAGGATTGAAAGCCGATTTCCGAATGACACCCTTTGGAGGAGGGCGAAGAATAATGTCTAGGCTTGGTCCTTCAATATGAAGAGGACCGTTGGTAGGTGGAGTCGTGGGAGATGGTTGGACCACCGAAGGAGGTATTACATCGACCTTCTCTTTGGAGGAAGCATAATCTTTGGCTCGAGTGGTAAGTGTGATGTCATTCTTCTTTGAATCACCTGTACACATTAAGACATAGGATGTATTGGAGGGGGAAGGTTGGTCATGAATGACCAATTGGGCCTGTTTTTGAGACAGGAAGGGTTGTAACAATACGGCCGGGGTGGGGGGTTTTGTGGTCCCTTGAAGGAACTTAGTAACCTTGGCTCATCATGGAAAATCCTTAGTGTAGTGATCATCACTACAAATAAGACAACGATATCGGGGTTTGCACTTATCCCTATCATCAACAGGTGAGGTTTTGGTTTTCTCAGTTTGCAGATTATTTTTATCCTCCTTGTTCTTACCCTTTCCTTTTTTGGATTATTTTTGCTGGTGGGGGTAGATTGAACAAAATTTACCTCAGAAGTCTTACCGATGGGAGGGGTAGGAGACTGAGCATTTTGAACATTAGAAGAAATGGGTTTGGGGTTGTTGCCAGAGGTCTGGATGGAATGCGGTTGGGCATGGAAAGGGCCAATCACACCATCAGCTGCATGAGAAGCAGCGGGAGTGGTTGAAGTACTAGAAGTAGAAGGACGAGGTGCGTGAGGGAGTAAGTCATAAAGGGTACCCGTTTGTGAGTAAATGAGGTTTAAGTATTGGGCATGACTGGTTTCCTGTTCTTTAGTGACAACTCCACCCATGGAAATGTCACGAGCGATGTCATTCACAAATGATTTCGTGAACCACTCTGCCAACAACTGATCAGGAAGTTTGAGTTTGATGAGACGTCATCTCTGTCATCACTCATGAATGTGATTAGAGATATGAGTGGCCTTAGCTTGTTTGAAATAACTCAAAATCTCGGTTCCCTTTTCATAGCAAATCGATAACTGGTAGTGGGTGAGGAAAGCCATATCAAGGGTGTTGAAGTCGGTGAAGAAGCCTCGTGGTCATTCTATATACCACTTTAGGGCGAAACCTGTGAGGGTTCACTGAAAAAGGCGTAAACGAATAGAGTCATCCATCAAGGAGTTGGATGAACACCAAAGGTGAAAAGTCATTACATGATTGTTCGGGTCCTCTCCTGGTTTTCCATCAAATTTAGGGAAGTTGGATGGTAGTTTGGCCGGTATGGTGGGCCATTGAGGAGAGTGACGGATCAGATCATTTAAAATCCTTGACAGATCCAGGAGGTCCAGAGTGGCTAAGAAAGGTAACTATCTATTCACATGCGAGTACTGGTGACTTTGGGGAGGGAATCCCGTCGGTAAACCAGTGGGACCATTGCTGTCTGCATATAATGCAAAGATTCAGGCATATTCGGTTGTTGGTGTGGAAGCAAGTAATTCATAGGGTTGTACCCTTGAACAGGGGTGTGGGGTTGAGCATTGGAGCCCCAAATAGGACTAGACATACCCAGATAGGGTTGGCCTATAGTAGGGGATATGACGGAGCTAGCTTGAGGTTGTTACCCCCCAGTCGAGTGAGGATTATGTTGTATAAGATGATTCCAATACTGGGCCAAGGATGGAGGTATGTTTTTTTCATAGGGTGGGGTTGGTGGGGGTTGCCCTCCAATTGAGGGTTGCATCCTGGTTGGGATTTGTCCTGCAAAAGGGGGTTGAGTTTGGCCTCCTTGGTGAAATTTTCCACCAACAAGAATCTGGTAATTAGGTGTGAAAGATGGGATGGTGCCACTAGGATTAGTGCCTCCGATAGAGGATGGAAGAGGTCCTCTAAAAGGGGGTAGAGGAAGTGTTTGAATGAAACCAGGAAGATGGTTCCCAGAAGGAGTGGAACTGCTAGGAGTCCCGAATGAGATTTGTGTAGGAGTGAGAATGGAAGCATTCAATGCATGATATCCAGGTGGAAGTGGTGGGGTGTTTCTGGGTGAAAGTGGTGTGCTAATGGGGGATTCACCAGTCGTTTTAATTCTGGTGTGAGGATTTGTAGTGTCCGGGACCATTGTGTAATGGATCATTTGTAGAGGGAGAGTCAAGATGTGGTCAGCTGGCGGAGTGTCTGTACCAGGAAAATAATATGCAGTAGTAAAAGGTACTGTGCCTGAATCAGATGTTTCGGGCATCTTAGGTGCGATAGTGATATCAACGCCTACTCCTGAGCCAAAAAGATCCCGTCTAAAAATGCCCGTAGTCCAAAAAGGATCTTGACCCTCAGGTCCTATGAAAGGTTCGGTTGGTGATCCATAAGACTGAACAACTAGATCTCCAGAAGAATTCACTCGCATAATACGTCTCTCAAAGTCGGTAGAAAGTCATAAGTCCTCTCGAGAATTGGTAATTCAGAACCATTCTAAAGAGTTATTTCTTTCCACTTGTGGAGTGGCGATGTCTTGGACTTCACTCTGTTGAAAAGAGCCCTCCAGTGAGTTGGTAGGCAAGGGTTGAGAACCTTCCAGATCTTCTAGGGGTAGGCCTTGCATTCTACGCGAATGACGTAGAGGGTCAATTGTGATCGAGTTAGAATCTTATGAAAGAAATTCTATGGCCAACTTGGGTAAACAAACAACATGCGCTAGTAAAATCTAGGAAGCAAAACCAAGCAAACAAGACCTTCCAATTCCAAAGTCACTAGTTGGTGATGAAATCCAACGTTGCAACGACGAGACAAGAAGGGGCTGGGCGAGGGTGGAAAAGTTACGTTGACAACCTGCTTAACGGACTTACACCCTGGTGTAAGCTCCCACACATAATTGTGGGTATACTCTCCAAGGAGCCCGAGTGAGTTTGGCCAACGTCGATTCCAGGTACCGTGAAGACTTGCCCCTTCACAGTCACCTTGTGTAAGACCCTAAGAAGGTAGGCTACTAAGGTTACCACCAACAACAATAATGTCTGGGGGAACAATCGACAGTCTGATCCAGACGCAAGGGCAAGGTATCTAGCCCAAAATCAACTTGAGAGGATTCCACTCATCATGGTGGTTATACCTTCAAGTGACCCCCGTAATATGTGCAATCTCTACACTGATATCAACAAAGCAGGGCGAGTAACTTTGTCAATCTCAATGTGACCTCGAGTTTGACCCTTGTGTGAGAAGGGCTTCCCAGGACAAAATGTTGAAAATGGAATTTGACACTCCTTATCACAAGATACTATTGTGTGTTTTGTGCTTTGGAGAGTATGTCTCACTGCCTATTCCAAAGATTTAGCCTAGCTAATGTTGGTGTAAAAGAATCCTAGAAAAAGTTACTAGTTGGATTTTAAAATTACACAATGTTACTTAAGGCTGTTTTTACTCAAAAGGAGACGAAAATGAAATCGATGTTGTGTGAGACTCTGACCAAAAAATGCATAAATAGGAATGAATGATACAATTTTTTTTGTTCGATGAATCCTATCTATAGGAGGGAAAGAGGAGTTTTTTGGAACAATACAAACTACAATGTATGATATTCTTTGAAATGTAATATCAAACAACCATGAACAATGAAAATTCCCTATTCGTTCTTTTTTAGTACTTGAATGACAATATTTTTGAAAAAATTTTTTCTTAAAAAAGAAAATGTCTTTAATTTTTATTAGAAACCAAACAACAGGGGTGGAACTAAGAAAAAAACAAGCAACCAACGAAAAAGAAATACACAACAAACACCCAAACCAATCTTTCAATGAAGACAAAAATAACAAACTGACAAGACTAATCTCTTCAAATGCACATGGGTAACAATTTTCCAAGTAATAAGAAATTGAAAAGAACAATTGATCTCAACTTTTAAACCAATCAAAGACTCCCAACCAAACAAGCACTCGGATTTCAAAACCGAAGATTATACCCTTGTTGCAAAAAGGTCAAGAGGTAAAAATTAAGAAAACATGATCGAGAAGAGCTTAATCATTCACGAGATTTGAAGTCAAGAAACATTCAATCACCGGCCAGAGAAGTTCTTCCTAGACACACAAACAAATCTTGGCATATGAGGACACAATGGACTTCATCCAAAATTTTTGCAAGTGGGTTCAAGGCTGGAAGTGTGGTAGAATGCGAGAAGTTTGCACTAAACTTAACAATAGGGTGCGAATTTTAGTAGTTCTCGTAGGCTACAGAAGGGTGTAGTGTGAGAAGGTCTGTAATCAAGAAAATTTTGGAAAAAGGGCAAAACTTCTAAGGGAACTTCTGGATCCAGGGAGTCTATAAGGGTCACCTCAAGACTCAGAGATTGATGGGAATGAAAAATGGTAGGTTAAGAGAAAATGGCCAAGAAAAAACCACCAAAAATGGGTTGTATCCCCAGTGGAGTTGCCAATTTTGTTATCAGACAAATCAGTAGGTGCAGGCACTAACAAATCTCCCTAGATCCACCTGGATGTAGAACAAAATAGGACAGGGCATGTCTCTTTCCCTAAGTTGTAGTCATTGAATCTACTAATAAGAAGGAACAAGTGACATACATTTATATTTCTTTCTTAGGTCTTTGTTGTTCCCGCTTCGCTCCAGTGCTCTTGTGACATCAGGTCCAAGACAACACAAACCAACCAAAGTGAAGATAGCAAAGTATATTCAATGTCAACTTATGCATATGATCAAGGAGTTATGCTATAAAATAAGAGTTATTTTATGGGAAAGGGACATGCCGCTGTATTATATTAAATGAAAGTAAAAGATACAACCTGATCACCTTGATGTCACAAGCTTCCTTTCAGTGACCCTTGGTTCCAACACATGCACTTGCTCTGCACTTTCATGGAGAAGATCCAATTCCTCTTGATAGACCAAATAGAGTCTTCAAGCTTCTGTCCAAGCAGGGTTCTTCACACAATTCTTTCACCAATTATTCATTCAATCTTTCTTAACCTTTTCCATGAGAAACCTTTCAATATATAGGAGAAGGAGGGATGGTTACATGGACTAGGATGATCCCACCAGATCTGAGAAGTCAGTAGGATGCCAACCATGCGAATGCCAACTCATTTTCTAGAAGATCCCCTTCTAGAACCTTTGTGACTTCTTCTCCTTTCCAAGATTAAAAACATATTCGCACCCTATCTATGGAGAAGAATGCGAATAGTTCGCACCCTAAGTGTGGGTGGCCTACAAGAATGAGGGATTCTCGCACCCCGTAACATAGGTAGCCTGGGAACTCATCTTAAAAATGTGTTTTTTGGAAGAAGACAATAGTCACTTTTCTCAGGAAAAAAGTCCTTGTGGTAGCTTGAACACATCACTTGTAGAGACATCACCAGAGTGATGAAAATCATGTGTAACACTAGTAACCCTACTTCATTGCCTATTTCATATTTTATTTCAAATTGCCTAAGGAAAACAGAAATCACTAGGGCCTAAGTTTCCTTACTTTCTAGCAATTATCTTTAGGACTTGGATGTTTGAGGCCTTGGGTTACCAACACCTATCTCATCTTATCCATCTCCTTTGACTAAGTATTATCATTTCTATTTTCCTCTAAGAGTTGTTGCTACTATCATTGACTCCATTACCCTAGAAGGCACTAGTCTATTCACTACTAGTGCTTGATTTATCAAACTACTTTCAAACTATCTTCTTTGGAACATCCACTAACTCCTACTAACCTTATATTATCCTAATTCACTAACTAACATGTTGTTTCAAAATATTGCTACATCCATCTAAAAACAACAAGTTAACCTAAAAAGTGACATATATTGCTAGCTAGACATTGCTAAATTTGCTTGTGACTATCTAATATCAATTTGCCTAGTTAAAGCTATCTTTTCTAGTCTTTTCTCAAGCATTTTGAAGCATAATTATTATGGATGTTACAAATTTTTCATTGTTGTTGTAAACTATTATACTACTACACTTTTATATCAACTAGTCTATTTCTCAAGAGTTCATTGTCTTATGAAGCATTGACATCTTTTTGGTACTTGGAAAGTGCCTTTTTTCTATTTTGTTGTCTTGTTTTGGGTAGGTACACTTCATTTATATTTTTCTTCATCTCTATAAAACATGAAGAAACCTATAAATTGAGTGACTTGTGAGAGGGGGGGGGGATTTCTTGCCTTAGCCTTCTTAAAGCCTCAGGTCACTGGTGACATCTCCCCTGGGGTACATTGATATACTCCTAAATAGAAAGGGGTTTCCTATTAAGGTGAGAGTGATAGGTCGCCCCATGTTACACCAATCTTGTATCTACTTGCTTCAGGATTTGGGAAAGTATGGATTGTGCGATAACATTTTGGCGTCGTTGCCGAGGAACACTGAGTCAATATTCTACGATAATACACTTTTTCGGTAAGCCTTTCTCTCAAATCCTTTATCTTTTAAAGATTATATGGAGACTCCACTGAGGGTGATCTGATCATCCCTTTGATAGTTTCAAGAAAATTATCTGGTGACTCCACAAAGATCAGGGAGGTATACCAATCCTCCCAAGTCTTATAGAAGAAAACATCCCCGAAACTCTCCTATAGTAAAATCATTGTTTGGAGGAAATATTCCCTTAAATACAATGTCTAACACTCAAACTTAGAACGCTAATCCAAATCAAGATAATAACTAGAAACAATGGTCATCCAAACTTTTCAAATCGTTATAAACGACAAACATTCCATGGTACCCTAGGCAAATGCTTGCTAGGTATGAGAAATGATTGCCTAAGTTCACTAGTAATGATGTAGTTAGTGTTGAAGATCATATGAGAAATGTTTGGGCCTTCTTTTAGCTTCAACCTATCAGTGATGATGTTGGATATTTAGCTATGAAGTTGTTCTCTGCTACCCTCTATGATTGTGCTAGATGATGGTACAACGGTCTCCTTGATGCTAGTATTACAACAATGGAAAAGTTGGAGGAAGTGTTCCTCAAACGATGGAGTGTCAAGGAAGACCCCAACATGCTCCTAATAAGGCTGAATAACATCACAAAACCTGAGAATGAAACTATTATGGAATTTCATGATAAATTTGAAAGGTTGGTACAAAAGATCCCAATGAACCATCACCCTTCAGACAATTTCCTTCTCTTTCTTTACACTAAGGCCTTTATAGGACAAATAGGCTTTCTCCTCAGAGACAAATCCCCTAGGACAATCCAAGAATCCCAAGATATGGCTACAAATATTGAAGACAATCTATCATCATCCAAAATTGAACCTTTCTTTGCCCCAAAAATCAAAATAAATGTTAAACCCAAAGTAGTCCATAATGCTCAAACTACATCAGACATTGGTGCTAATTTGGCAAAGCTACAATTTATTGTAGATGGCATGGTAAAAACCCAAGAATTGATGATGAATATGATTGTCAACTTGGAAAGGGCTCAACAAAAAGCTCCTAGGGTTCCTTATAAAGGAAAGTTCCAAAGGGGGACTCAAGCTTTCAAACCAAAGAATGACCAAGAAGTCCCTAATACTTTAGCCCCCACAAACATGGTGGATGAAAAACCTTGGTGCTTGCAATGTAGAGACTCACATTGGGAACATGAATGTCCCCTGAACAATGGTGCACATGACCAAGTCAATATTATCGATCATACCATTGAGGGCTCATAATGTTGCCTTAATGTCACATTAGAAGAACATCAAGAAGGTATAAAAGAAGCAGCCGAGAAGGCTAGAATGGAGGTGATAAATAACCTTGATCAAGAGTCAAGAGAAAAGTTGAAAAAACAAGAATTCCAAGTGTATACTAGGAAAAAATGAATGAACCAACCTTCTCCCTAGAAATCCTCCCAAAATGGACAAGGTTGATTTGAAGTTTGATCTTGAAGGTGCATTTGTCAAAATGCATGTGACCATTCCACTAAAGGAATTCATCAAGGTTCCATCTATAAAAGAAAGGTTCAAAAATATTTTCAAAGTATCAGATGAGCCAATGGACCATCCTATCATGTTACAAACAAACCATTTTAGGAGATGCCCTGCTTTCATGACTCGATAAAGCTGGATCCTTTGTTGTCGAGTGCCCTTGATCTGTGTGTCCACAATCTGATCATTGGATGCTTGTTGTATGTAGTCGGGGTTGATCTCTATTGGTGTCAGCTATTCTGCTACTTCTGAGGTGTCCAATAATGGTGGGAAATAAGGGCGAAGGAGATCCATGTTGAACACTGGGTGTAGGCCATGGAAAGGAGGAATGTTGAGCTCAAAATCATTAGCCCCCATAGCCTTGGTGATAGTGTATGACCCATAATTGAGTGGGTGAAGCTTCCAATGGGGTCCTGTAAGGCATTCTTTCTGCAAGTGCAACCAAAATTTGTCGCCCACCTAAAACTTATGTGGCACTTGATGTTGATCATGGTGTTGTTTGTACTTGTCATTGGACTTCTGTAGGATATCTTGAACCTGTTGGCAGATGTGATGGATTCGCTCAATGAAACAGGTGGCTTTGTCAGCTTCAGTTGGAGCAGGAGATGAGTCAGTCGAGGTGACCGCAAGGGGAAGTACAACATCTATGGGACCCAATGGTTGGAATCCCAACCCCACCTATGTAGGGCTTGGTTGTAGCTATGCGGGACATAGGGAAGGCTCTCATCCCATGTGTGAGGGTGCTTTGAGTTATACATGGGAAGGATATGCATAATCAATTCGATTTACAATCTTGGTTTGGCCATCTTGCTGGGGGTGGAAGGCCGTGGAATTGGTGAGCTTGGTGTCCAGCAGTGACTAGAGGCTCAACCAGAATGTGCTGAAAAATCGACTATCCCAATCTGAGACAATGGTTTGTGGGATTCCAAAATGTATGCAAACTCGTTCAAAGAAGAGCTTGGCAGTGGCCTTTTCTGTGATGCTCTTCTTCCAAGTAACCAGAATCACCATCTTAGAAAAGTGATCAACAACCATAAAAACATAGTCATTTCCCCACTTGGTGGATGGGAGGCCTGGCATGTAGTCCATTGAGATGGATTCCCATGGCCTGTTAGGAGTAGGAAGAGGGGTGTACAGGCCCTATTTCTTAGTGGTCAGTTTGGCAATAGCGTAGGTAGTGTAGGACTTGATATACTTGCTGACCTCCTGTCGAAGTTTCGGCTAGTAGAAATGTTTCTGTAGCATCACCACTATCTTTTCGACACCAAAGTGTCCTACCACCCAACTGTAGTGGGCTTCCCAGATCGACTTCTCTCTCTCACTTGATGGAACACATATATGGCCTAGACGACACAACAACCCATCCTGGAGATGGAAATTATTGACCACTGTGTTTGCACCCAACATTTGGTATGTGGTGGTGGAGTCAGGGTCTGTCTCATAGATTTGGGGCTATCCATATGTCTCATGGACACAAGATTCTAGCACTATGGTGAGTGTCGTGACTGGTGGTCTGCTGAGGCAATCAACGACATGATTGGTGCTTCCTATTTTATACTTGATGTTGAGGTGGAATTGCTGCAAGTATGTGGACCACTTTTGATGGTAGTCATTCTGCAATTTTCCCCCTGTCTGCATGAACTGCAGTGGCTTATGATCAGTGTGGATGACTATCTCCTCCAAGAATGTAATGTCGCCACTGGCAGTAGGCTTGTACAATGGAGTGCATTTCTTTTTCGTAAGTAGGGTACTTATGAACAATATCTAATAGTGTCTCACTATGATAGGCCATAGGGTGGCTGTGCTGAGTGAGAACAATGCCCACAACATAGTCGAAGGCATCTGTCTTGATCTGAGCACAAGCGTTGCTTCAAATCATCGAATGCTTGTTGTTGGTACTGGTCCCACACAAATTTTTCCTTACCACCACCCTTGTTTATTTGGCTGAGAGCCCATACAATATGGGAGAATCCCAACACGAACCTGCAGTAGAACTTGGCAAGGCCCAAGAAGCTACGAAGCTCAGTGAGTGTTGTTGGGATTGGCCAGTCACAGATGACTTGGATCTTGGCTGGATCCACATGTATGCCATGCTTATCAATGATGTAGCCTAGGTAATGGACCTTGTCCATGCCGAAGGAGAATTTTTCCAAGTTGGCGTATAGCTTGTGCTGCCGCAGGGTGTGTAGAACCTGTTGAATATGTTGCAAGTATTCAACCCAAGCTTGCTATAAATTAGAATGTCATCCAGATACACCACTAAAAAAGTATTGGTGAATGGTTGCAGGATATCATCCATCATCCTCATGAAAGTGGCTAGAGAATTTGTCAAACCAAAGGGCATGACCAACCATTCAAAAAGGCCTTCCTTTGACTTGAAGGCAATCTTCCATACATCTGTTTGTTCTATCAGGACCTGGTGGTAGCCAGAATTCAGATCAATATTACTGAAGTATTTGGTCCCCATGAGTTGATCAAGGAGGTCGTCGATTCAGGGAATTGGGTACCAGTTTCTGACTGTGATTTTATTCAGATCCCGATAATTAATACATAATTGCCAGGTTCCATATTTCTTCTGTACCAGCACGATTGGGCTCCAGCAAGGTGATGAGCTGGGATGGATGTGCCCCTTGTGGAGCAGTTCTCGGATCTGTCACTTGATTTCCTCATTCTCTAATAAAGAGAAGTGATAGAATGGCCCATTGGGCAGTGTTGTACCAGGGGTCAAATCGATGGGGTGCTTGACCTGACAGTGCAGAGGTACCCCTATAGGTGAGGAGAAGATATCTGAGTATTCTTCCACGACCTTGTCTACTTGCTTCTGTTGTGTGGAGAGGTCACCCACAAAGACCCTAGATGTGGTTGTGATCGTTCACTTATTCTGAGAGAAAATCATAAAGAAGACAAACTTCCCCGTCAGAGAGATGACCTTCCTGCATTGCTTAACAGAGATAAAGGAAATAACACTAGGTGGGAATGCCTTAGGTATCCTGTACAATTTCCTGTTCAAAGTAATAATAACACTACGAGGCCTAGACTTATATACATCATGACGTTTCCATAAATAAGGTTGGCCCAAAAGAAAATTGCAAACTTCGAGAGGGGAAACATCACATAATACCTCATCTTTGAAGGGCTTAATGCCATACAACAGTCGACACTGTTGGTTGATGCGGAGATTGCTTCCTTGGTAGAGCCATCCAATGGTGTAGGGTTGTGGGTGCAACATTGTTGGTAGGGCCAGCCACTTGACGACCTTTACTGAGATGAGGTTCTTCTGGCTACCACTATCAACTATGAAGTGCAGTGGGGTGCCTTTTACCCACATCTGTGAATGGAAGAGGTGCTCTCCTTCTTCTGGCTCGTTTGGTTTACCAGGCTAGAGATTGGTGGTAGCAATGGTGGCACTGGTTTCCGCATCAATGATCCATCTTCCCCTTTCTATTTTTGGCTCAGAGTTAGAATCCACATCTGATTCAGAGGCTTTCACTTTGGCCACCAGTGATTTCTTTGAGTGGCAATCAACAATGTTATGCCAAGGGCTCTTATGGAAGTTGCACCACTTCCCAGTATATTTCTTTGTCTTTTTGGTGTCCTTCTTTGCTTATGGCTTGGACTGGTTGTCCTGATATTGTCCATATTTTCTCTTTCCTTTGTTCTATGGGTTTGGGTGACTCTTTACTGGCTTTTATTGTGAGGGGTTCCCAGGCCCAAATTGTCGTGTCTTTTATTTGAGATTCTGCTCAATTTTGATGGCATATTGGTAGGCCACGCCCAAGGATGAGATATCTAGAAATTCCATTTCAGTCTGGATGTATCTATGCAAAGCACCGTGATACTTGAGCACCAGATGTCGCTCCGAATATTTGATACCCAGCTTGGTGCGCAAGGTATGGAAGATATTTGTGAAATCTGGCACTGCTTGGTCTCTTTCTTGTCGCAGTGTGGTCCATTTGGTATACTGGTCATCATAACTTTCGACAGGGTAGTATTTTTCCTTAATAGAATCCCTGAAGGATTCCCAGGTGGCCATGATTGAAAATAATGAGGGTTCCTCTGTTTCCTTCTGCTCACAGAAAGTTTCCCACCAATCTTTGACATGGGGGACAACTTTGAGGAGCGTAAAAGTAATATTTTCTCTGTTTGAAAAGTTATGGATAGAAAAATACCCTTCTAGTAGATTCAACCACTTGTCTACAAAATCTGTGTCTATCTGACCTTCAAATATAGGAATATTGAAGTTTATTTGTACCTTGAATGGGGCGACGCCTCCGTTCGAAGAAGATGCGTCACCTATTGGTAGCCGCTGAAGGATTTGTGTGAAACTATCCATCATTGCATTCCTCTATTGCATGAGTGATTCCTCAATCAATAGTTTGAAAGGATCTCCTATCCCATCATATTTATTTTCTCCTACCATGAGAGGTCACTTGGGCATGCGAGATCTTCTGTCCTCAAGAGAAACAAGCTCGAGACCCAACTCTTTGTACTTCAACCTTGTTGGGGACATGCATTAAGATGACAAGGAGCAGACCGCTTTGATACCACTGATCCAGATTTTATGAGTAGAACAAAATGAATATAGATTATTAACAGGTGCTTAACACAAAATAACAAAGATACATTAAAACTAGTTTTCTATTCAATAACGAAATAAACTGAAACTGTAAAATGCAGCGGAAACAAGCTTGCTGAAATGGTGGCGACTTATCTCTGAGAAGATATGTGACGACTGCGCACATTCGCAAGAAGAAGATTACAATGAGGCTCTGAATGGCTTTTTATAATAACAAGAATGCCAAAAACCCTAGACATCCAAAAACCTAACCCTAGGATATGAAGCGCCAAAAGTCATGTGGGCCTCGTTTGGGTAAGTTAGTACATCAACTTCTCGGGGTTGTAACTTTTGCATACGATCTCCGTTTTAGGTGTGTGATAGCCCGTTGGAAAGGTATCATCAAGGAGATTCATTTTGGGGGCTCAATCATTCATTTGGATATCATTGAGAAGATATATCTCGAAAAACCTTCATTTAGACCCTCAAAATTGTCCCGAAAGTTAAAACTACTAAAAATAGTAAATTCCCAAAATTGTCAGAAAACTATTTTGAGCTAGTTGGAAAAGGTGGGTGGCCACCAATATCCATATGGATCAAACCTGTAATCAACCTGTACCATAAATAAGTTCATCCAACCATGTACCAAGTATATACCAATCATGTGTCAACTAATCATCAACAATGACTCATCCATATGTACCAACATCATCAACTATACACCTCATGTATGTGCCAACTCATCAACTGCTTGTCTCAACCATGACTAGTTTTGGATTAGTCAACAAGCCTATCTTGAAATAATCATAACTTTGTACCTCTAATGAATTAATATATGAAACTAATATACAATTTTATTCAGTGTGTTTTATGCATTTCCTCCAGGTTTCACTACTTGGAACCTTTTAGAAAAGAAGTTATAGCAAAAATGGCATACCTTTTTGAATTCTGGCTTATTCTAGAGAACAACCTTGTAGAGATTTCTCGGCATGAAATATTTGTTGAATCGATCTAAAAATATTACACAACATAATACAGACTATAATCTAACCAACACAATTGGTCTCACTGAATTTTGATATGTTATGAATAAGTTAAGACGTTTTTACCCAAAACACCTGTTTTAGACTAGTTTCAGGACTAGCCACAAACCCTATTTTCCACAGAGTGTATCTTCAAAAATACAATGACCCAAAAGCTTAATTTTTTACCACAGATACTCGGATAGGTTTCCTCAATGGAATATCAATCTCATGATCTGAATCATTACAAAAAAAAAATTATTATTAAAATGATGAAATGACCTGTAAATAACATACCTTAGAAAGCATCATGAAAATAATTTATCCTCCCTTGAATTCCGGCCCTCTTTTCTTCACCTTCCCTCTAAAATTAGGCTTAGATAAACTTTGGTTACCTCACTCACCTATAGATATTCAATATGCTCAATTTTTCCACACCAAATATGCTCAAGAAGCTCTCACAAGTTCTCCATCAATACTCCAAAAGATATTCTCACAAGAAGCTCTCCATTGATCCACAAAAAGGATAATCTACAAGAGACCATTGCTATCTTATTT
>JZKD02S1674412.1:287901-308431 GCA_000966675.3 Picea glauca | reverse complement strand
AAAAACCTTCATTTAGGCCCTCAAAATGGCCCCGGAAGTTAAAACCTGCTAAAAATAGTAAATTGCCAAAATGGCCAGAACACTGTTTTGAGCCATTTGGAAAAGATGGGTGGCCCCCGATATCCACCTGGATCAAGGGTACCCTAGGAAAATTCTTGCAAGGTATGAGAAATAGTTTTCTAAGTTCACTACTATTGATGTAGTTAGTGTTGAAGATCATATGAGATATTTATGGGCCATCACCCTTCGGATAATTTTCTTATCTTTCTTTACACTAAGGTATTTACAAGACAAATATCATTTCTCCTCAGAGACAAAGCCCATAGGACAATACAAGAATCCCAAGTGATGCAACTCAACTTCAGCAGGTTCTGTCTACCTTCCCGTCAAGGATCATTCTTAATTCTATGAGTTGAAGTAGCTATTTGGTCCTTGATGGAAGCACTGGGCATGAGTTCCTTCCATGCAACCATTGGCTATTACTGCATGCCTCTCAAAAGGAGTTTCATGATTTCACATATCGAGTCTATGCATATGAGTCACCTCGACTCTCCCGACCTTCAAAATCCTAATAGGGGCCTAGCGCGTGCTAGCTCCTCCCTTATCCTCCATCCATATGACCCCTCACTATGACATGGGGCTGTTGGCATAGGGGCATACCCAGGGTTCAACACTACAACAATGCACCAACAAAGCCTTAACTACCAACCCTTTCGAAAACACCTGCGAAGTAGATGAAGTCTCACCTGAGGTAGAGGCAGGGGTGTTTGCAAGACTCAAGTGTCTGCAAACTTAGCTGGGACACAGATATGTGATTATAACACTTAAAAAATCACTCAACACTGTCAATTCCTCAATATGCAAGCAATATCCACTTCTCTAATAGAACATAGCTTCATAGTATTCACACTAATATAATATATTCAAGCACTTAGCATAGGTAAATAGATCAGATCGAGTAGATCAAGCACTAAGTATAACCTTATAGATCAGATCTGACATCCCAAATCTAATAAGCACAAAGCATAAGTAGATATATCTAAATACATTCAAGCACTTAGAAAATAACATGTAAATCACATAAAGAAAAAGCACAAAGAATCATAACACGGGATTTACGTGGTTCACCCCCACCCTGGGGCTATGTCCACCAACTCTTATTCTTTATTGTCTTCAGCTAATCGGTTACAATCATAGAGCCTCAAAACCCTTACTCTGCACAGGAAAAAATATCTGCGCAACTCTCTAGATCCTTCTTCCTTGCATTACAACACAAAGCCTTCTACAGTCTTGCATAGGGACTTGCACTCAGCTCTGTAAGTCTTACACAAAATTCACAAAATCCCTTACAATCCACACTAGCACTTAGCCTCTAGCACTTAGCACACCAACCTCTTCCTACATCACATAGATTTACTTCTTACCCCCCTTCTATATGGCCTAGAAATCTATATATATATATTACAAAATAGGCCTAAACATGGGTAAACCCATGGGCCGACATCCCATTCCTGTTACATTATCCTAAAAACCCAAAAAGGACCCAAAAAGGGGCCGAGATCTCGTGATCTCCGCTTCGTCTTGCGCTACTCCTTTGACAGGTTGTCAAAGTCCCAAAATAGGTCAACATGACCAAGAATCTCCCAAAACTTGGTCAAGGGCCAACATGCCCCCAACACTCACCTGTGACTCATCCCGAGTCACTCTGGTCTGATCAGTTCTACCTAGAATGCCTCGAGCTTGGCTCAAGTTGCTTCAACTTGCTTCTTTTCTATGGCCTCTTGCTTGGCGAACTCCTGGATCACTGCATCGTTTACTGGCCCTTCTAGGTGCTGTTTTGTTGTGTTAATGACCTGCTCTATCTATGCTCCTCGACTTTCAACCTCTGTAAACAAATGACATGCCTTATCTTAAACAAGTTGGAGCCATTGAGTTGCTTCCATAACTTTTCTCTATATCGTATGGTTCTACTGCTGGGCTGTGCGTTGCTCTTGAGACCTCTTCATTCTGTCTACAACTGACAGGGCTTTCAGCTGCGCTTGTAGTGTGTCTGCGTGTCACTTCGCTTCTTGGAGCTGCGACTCCAATGCCTGTAACTCTGGGTTCTCAGTGAGGTTTTCATATGTCTGGGTGCTACGGTTACTTCGCTGCTTGCACTCTAAGGCAAGAGCTTTTAATTTTTCAACTGCGCTCTGGGCAGTTGCTTCCCTTTGGTCTCTTACATCTTGAGGGGTCTTGGGTACTATGTGTAGCTCCAAGTGCGTTTCTATAGTTTCTAATCACTTCTTCAAGTTGTGCCACCTACTGTGGAATTCTCTCTTCATCCTTTACTTCGATGACTATCACAGAGAGAAGTGCTCTGGTGACCCTTTTCTTTACTTCGAGTTTCTCTGGGAGAAACTGTTCCTTTTCTTTTTGCAGCTGGGATTTTTCTTCATCAAACTTTACCTGGAGAGCAAGCTTCTCTCGTTCTGTCGTACTGCGCTACTCTATAAGGTCTCCCCATTCTTGTGCTAAATCCTGGGTGGCTTGCAATGTCTCCTCCTATGCTCGTCGAAGGTGAGCTTCGACTATATTAAGGATCTGGTGGAGTTGAGCTGGATCATCTCCCAGTTCTAGTGTTCCCAATGGCAAAGGCACATTGGAAACTACGCGACAGGACTGTAGTGCCTGCTGCATTCCTTGGAGTTCAACCTTGATTCGACTGTATATCTCTTCCTACTGAGATTCTTACTTCTATGCTATCTCCAGTGAAGCATCATTTAGTGCTGCGATGCTGAAGTCAAAGTCATATAAGGTGAGGGTGGTATCCATTTTAGTCATAGATGCTTTCGATTTCTTCCTAGAAGAAGGTTTCGTGGGGGAAACCTCCCTTTTCTTTGAGGGGTCCTCCTCGTCTCTAGGTGGTGTAACCTCACCTTTATTTTGTTCAACTTCTGTGCCATCTATCTCTCCACCATCACCTCCTTGCTTAGGTGATATAGAAGTAGTCTTCACTGAGGTACTTCTTACATCTTGGGCATCCTCATTTTTCTTTGTCTTGCTGGGTCCAGGTGTATCATGCACTTCTTCAAGACTGTCAATATCAGACATCTTCGCAGGGTCTGCTGGAATGAGGAGGTCCTTTGACCAGTATTGGGTGATCTCCCCCAAGTCCTCCTTTGTTAGCTTGTAGTAAGACTGCAGTTGTTCCTTTTGTTCGTCAGCTCATGCTATGATATAAATGAAATGGTGGTCCACGCTTAACTTCATTAAAGGCCTAAAATGGTGGAGAGTGTTCGGGGTTATACGAGGCTCAGACTGGATGGTTGTCTTCAATTGGTTGTAATATGTGTGGAACATGACATTTGACTACCATTTCTTGTTCATGTCACAGGAGTACCATAGTGTATTGAACTTCGCAGCCAGAGGTTCAAAGGGCTTGATGTCCGGGAAGTTTGCACCTTTCAACATCTCCCATGCGATGAAAGTGATCAATATTAGAAGCCAGCTGAAGTGGAACTCATATCCTTGATCTTGTGCTTCCTTGTAGTCCATTTCCAACATGTTCATGAGGTACTTTGCCCAATTCATTTGTAGGCCCTCCATGCACTTCCCTGCGAGGTCGACTACAAAACCAATCACTTGGGTGGGTGGGTTCTTGCAAACTAAATTTCCTGGGATCAATTGGAAGGCAAAGCACACTGCGCATCTCTGGAAAGAGGCTACCTTATAGCATCATGTTCCCTTCTCAACATCTCCGTAGGTGTCTTTAATCTTCTGCGCAAGAGCGTGATCCATGGATTTTCCAAGGTAGAAATCATGTGGGTCAGGGCCTTGCATGCTTGGCCTTGTGATCCAATTGATCAACGTCAGATCCACTATGATACGATGATTTAACCATAAATATCTACCATGGTAACAAGACAACAGTAGCTTGATGCATGCGTTCACTTCTTGGTGCCTTCCGAAGTGAGGAATATTCATGACATTGAGTAGTGTGGACTGCGTGAGGTTCATGGTCCATGACTGGGGAACTATCTTTGAATTCTTTCCCTTGGTCCTATTCAGATACTTATGTGGGGTGAGCATGTTATAGAACTTCCTGTTGCTGAGGTTAAAGTCGCTAAACTTCAACGCTGCGATGTTATCTTGGTCTACGTGCATTACACGTATCCCTTTTGGCAGGTACACAATGACCAAAGCGTACTCAAATTCTCTGGGCACACTGTCTCAATTGATTGCGCCATTGAGATGTGGTAGATAGGCAGGTAAAATACTCAGAATCATCTTGGCATTTGAAAGATCATCTTTGTGCTTAGTTCGCTTTTCATCTGCTGGTCGGGATGGTCTGACTTGAGCAGTGGACGGAGATTGTTGGCCCTTGACCAAGTTTTGAGGAACACTTGGTCATAATTGACCGTTTTGGACTTTGACAGCTAGTCAAAGATTGAGCACTAGGCGAAGCAGAGATCATGGGATCTTGGTCCACTTTGGGCCCCTTTTAGGGTTTTGGGTTAATGTAATGGGAAAGGGATGTCGGCCCGTAGGTTTATCCATGCTTAGTCCCACTTTTTTAATCTATAAATAGAAAAATAGGCAAGTAGTAGAGTGGGTTGGTTGATGTTATTGTTATTGCTTAGTACAGTAGATGTGATCACTTAGTGCAGTAGATGTGATCACTTAGTGAAATTGGTCGTGCATCTATGTGATGTTGAACAAGTGCTCTGTGCAAACTGTGTAAGGCTTACAAGCCTAAGTGCAAGATATTGTGTGGATGATACTGTAACACAAGGAAGAAGGATCTAGCGAGATGCACAGATCTTCTATCCTGTACGGAGTAAGGATTGTTGAGGCTCTGTGTTGTAACTGCTTGATCGAGATAATAAAGAAGAAGAAATGGTGGACATAGCCCCACGGTGGGGGTGAACCACATAAACCATGTGTAATGTTCTTTGTGCTTTGTCTTGATGTGTTCATATGTTATATGCTAAGTGCTCTGATATGCTTAGATAGATTTGTTATTCTTTGCGCTTATCATATGTGAGAATGTTAGTTTTGATCTAGATAGTCATGCTTAGTGCTTGATATGCTCATTCTGATCCAGTTGAATATTCTAAGTTCTTGAATACAATAGATTAGTGTGAATGCTGTGAAGCTCTGTCTCATAAGAGAAGTGGTTATTGAATGTATCTTGAGGAACTAACAATGCTAAGTTCTCTAGTAAGTTGTCTAATCACAGATCTGTGTCCCAGCTAAGGTTGAAGACACCTGAATCTTGAAACCACCCCTGCCTCTACCTTAGGTGAGACTTCATATACTTCACAGGTGTTGCCAAAAGGGCCAGTAGTTAAGTCTTTGTTGGTGTGCTCTTGAGTGTTGAACCCTGGGTTTGCCCCTATGCCAACAAATGGTTCCGTTGCCGGGACCTGAAACTGTGATTGCTGGGAACTAGAGAAGAAGAAGCTTTGTGCAAAGGAATCTCTGTGCGTAGATATTGTTGGCCCTTGACCAAGTTTTGAAGAATACTTGGTCATATTTGACCATTTTTGGGACTTCAACAACTTGCCAAAGATGGAGCGCAATGCGAAGTGGAAATTAAGAAAACTAGACCTAGTTTTGTGTCCCTTTAGGGTTTTAGGTTAATATAGCGGGAAAGGGATGTCAGCTCCTAGGTTCACCCACGTTTAGGCCCATTTTGTAATCTATAAATAGATACTTAGGCAATGTAAGGGAGAGGAGAAGAGTAGTACATCTATGTGATGTATAGTTGATGGTTGGGTGCCAAGACTGGATCTGTGTGATCAGATGTATCTTGTAATTTCTTTGTGCATGATTGTCAGAAGCTCTCAAGTCACTTTGTGCTGAAGTGCAAGGAAGAAGGATCTTGCAAGATGCACAGATCTTCTATCCCGTGCAAAGCAAAGATTGTTGAAGCTTTGTGCTGTAACTGCTTGACTGAGATAATAAAGAAGAAGATCTTGTGGACTTATCCCCAGAGTGGGGGTGAACCATGATAAATTTTTGTATTGTGCCATGTGCTTCGACCTAATGTCTTTATCTCCTTCTTGGCTAAGTTCTTGATGTGATTAAATAGATTTAGTTATGTGATACTCAACTTTAATACAGAATAGTTGAGTCTGACCGATGATGAGGGACAGAGAAGAGTGATCATAGGAAGAAACCAGGGAGTGTCCTTGAGGTTCATTTCTTCCCTACAACTGTAGAAGATCATGCGCAAAGGATGTAAGTGATATGCAATATTTGCGCTAAACAACAAGGGTGAGTCGCCTGAAATTTTTCATGGACTCCTGTTCATGAGCTCTTGCATTGTCTGTCCATGCTTCTGAATTTATGTTTCATTCTCCCAGCTGGCATCTTCAACTGGATGTCCCTTCCACTTGACTAAGTATTCAAAATACTCTTTTCTCCTGGTCCTCTTGCTGACTCTATTGTCAAGTATACTTTCCATCTATGGATTTTCAACTACAGGCATTTGTTTAGTCCACTGAACCTCCATTTGTCCATTTTCTTCTTCAACTTTGTAAGGGTACAAATATGAGATTTTGAATATCGGTGAAATTCCAACCCCATCGGGTAATTCAATCTCATATGCATTTGTCCCAAATTTTCTTACGATCTTGCATGGTCCAATCTTCTTCATTTCAAGTTTGTTATATGTTCCTCTTGGGAACCTTTCCTTTCTTAGGTGTGCAAGAATCAAATCACGAACTTCAAACTGAAGTTGTCACCTGTGTTGATTTGCTCTGCGCTTATACTCTTGGCTCAAGTTCTGCAATCGCTCCTTCACTTGGTTGTGAAGTCCCTTCATTGCCTCTGCAAAATCTTCTGCACTAGCAATTCTAGTTTCATCCTGTTCTGAATCCTTCAGTTCAGAAACTCCCCTGGGTTGCATTCCATAAACAATCTGAAACAGACTCTACCCTGTGCTTCTATTGATCGAATCATTATAAGAAAATTCCTCCTGTGGCAGAATGTGATCCCACTGACCATGGTGTTCAGTCACTAGGCTCCTTAGTAAATCTCCCAAGCTTCTGTTTACAACTTCTGTCTGCCCATCCATCTGAGGATGATAAGCTGAGATAAAAGACAAACTTGTCCCCAACTTCTTCCATAAAGTCCTCCAGAAATGTCCTACAAACTTAGTGTCTTGATCTGAAACTATCCTCCTTGGTAAGCTGTGAAGTTTGACAACTTCTTTGAAAAATAGGTTCGTGATATGAGTCACGTCACTGGTTTTTTGACATGGTATAAAGTGTGCCATTTTAGAAAATCTGTCTACCACCACAAGGATTGAATCGAATCCTCTTTGTGTCCTTGGTAACCCTAATACAAAATCCATGCTCACTGCATCCCACAGTCTTTTAGGTATGGGTAATGGCTGATACAACCCTATATTCTATCTTTTTCCCTTTGAGTGCTAACAAATTCTACATCTGTCCACAAACCTCTTGACATCTGTTTTCATCCCTGGCCAAAAATATGAGCCATTTAATTTCGAGAACATTTTATCATGACCGAAATGTCTGACCAATCCTCTATTGTTCTTTTCTTTCAATAGATTCTCCCTCATGGAGCATTTTGGAATACATAATTGATTGCCTCTGAATAATAATCCATCTTGGATCATGTATTCGGTCCACTGGCTTCTGTCCCTGAGAATTAGATTCTCAGTTGCCTCGTATGCCTCTTTGAAATGTGGATCATCTCTGTACATGTCCTTAAGATTATCAAAACCCAATGTTTTGACTTTGAACTCATGCATAAGCAAACTCTTCCTACTCAAAGCATCAACAACTTTGTTAGCAGTTCCAGAAATATGTTTAATTACAAAAGTAAAATTCTGCATATATTCAAACCATTTAACATGTCTTTGGTTCAGCTTTTATTGCTAAGTTACAAATTGTAAGGCATGATTGTCACTATACAAAATGAACTCTTTAGGAACCAAATAGTGCCTCCACCTGTTCAATGCTTGTATGACTGCATAAAACTCTTTGTCATATGTGGAGTACTTAACCTTTGCCTCATTCAGTTTCTCGCTCAAGTATGTGATTGGTCTATCATCTTGGCTTAAGACTGCTCCAATTGCAAATCCACTTGCATCACACTTGACCTGAAACGTCTTGTTGAAATCTGGCAACACAAAAATTGGTTGTTCAGTAATCTTCCTTTTCAACAAATTGAAAATTTTCTCTGCTTCTTCTGTCCAGTGAAAAGATTTATGTCTTTTCTTCACCGTGTCCATCATCGGTGCACTAATTCCACTGAAACTCTTGATAAATTTTCTGTAGAAATTAGCCAATCCATGAAAGCTTCTAACTTCAAATATACTCTTTGGCGATGGGCAATTCTTAATCACCTCCACTTTATCTGGATCCATTTTCAACTTATCTGCAGAAATAACAAATCCCAAATAAATGAGCTTTGTCTTCATGAATGATGATTTCTTCATGTTTATCAGCAACTTCTCTTGCTATAATCTCTTCATCATTATAGTCAAATGCTTCAAGTTCTCTGTTATTGTTCTACTGAATATCATTATGTAGTCAAGGTACACAATGACGAATTTTCCAATGAAATCCTTCAAGACTTCATTCATCAATCTCATGAAAGTACTAGGTGCATTTGTTAAGCCAAATGGCATAACAAGCAATTCATATAGTCCCTCATTTTTCTTGAATGCTATCTTCCATTCATCACCTTCTCTCATACAAATCTGATGATATCCACTCTTCAAATCAATCTTCGAAAAAGAATTTGTTCCACTCAAACAATCAATCAAATCATCCATCCTTGGCAATGGAAATCTATACCTGATGGTAATCTTGTTAATTTCCCTTGAGTCTATACACATCCTCCAGCCTCCATCTTTCTTTGGACTGGGCACTGTTGGAACATTGCATGGACTCAAGCTTTCTCTAACCAATCCCTTGTCCATTAAGTCTTGGACTTGTCTCTTGAATTCTTCATTCTCCTACGACGTCAATTTGTACGCTGCTTTGTTTGGTAAACTAGCTCCAGGTATAAGATCGATCTGATGAATTATACTCCTGATAGGTGGCAACGAACGAGGTAGTTTGTCCACTACTATATCAGAAAACTCTTCCAGTAGCTGCTAGATTTCCTCTGGTAAATCATCCACCCTTGTACTGGTTAAAATAATCCGAGGTTTCCTCACCACAATGAATTGTGTTTCTTCCTTCTTCTTAATCTCCTTAGGAAGTTCCTTCCCACTCATGAGAAGTATAGTGTTGCTTACCTTTGTTGTCACTTCTTTATCCTTAATTGGCAACAACATGTGAGTTCTTCCATTCTTCTCCAGGGCATATGTGTTCTTTCTCCCATCATGAATCACATTCCTGTCATATTGCCACGGTATACCCAACAATAGATGACAAACATCCATGGGAATGACATCACATAGTATTCCATCCTTATATCCACCTATTTTAAATTCAACTATACATTGTTTAGTGAAATTAACGTTATGTCCTTTTTGTAGCCATGAAACTCTATATGGGATTGGATGTTCAATAGTCTCTAGCTCCAGCTTTCCTACCATCTCTGTAGAAACGAGATTGTCTGTGCTACCACTGTCCACGGTGACCTTGCATACCCTGTCTTTGGTCTTGCAAGCAGTCCGAAAAAGTTTGTTCCTTTGGACTGGATTTTCCACCTCCTTCTCTGGCGTTAAGAGAACTTTCGTCATCATCAGTGATATTCCACCTTCAACAAATTCTGCCTCAACATTCCATCTTTGTGCTTTGGCAATGTTTCTGGTTTCTTCCACTCTTCCTTAGGTTTCTGATTCCTATCTTGGACAATTGGTTTGCCTCTGGCTTGACTTCTGCCTCAGCCTCTCTGACCTTGTTTTCATCTCAGCTTCTCTTCAGCTTTCAGAGCCATCTGATAAGAATATTCTACAGTCCAAATGATCATCATGCTCATCTCATCTTGGATGTCATATCTCAAACCATTTATATATATGGAAGCCTTTTCATCATCACTTTCGCAATGAACTGCCCTGATATTTAGTTTGTATAACTCTTTAGTGTACTCTTTCACTGACATCAGCTTCTGTTTCAAATTTTTCATCCTCCGAAACAGAGTGATTTGGTAATCCTTGGGTATGAATTTTTCTTTCATTTTTGCAATAATTTTATCCCAATTCTTAATTTTTTGCTTGCCTTTGCAGTGTCTGTCAGCCTGCAGTTCATCCCACCACAATGCTGTATGTCCTTTAAGTCTTGTGACAACATGTTTGACCTTTTTGTCTTCCTCAACATATTCATAGTCAAAATACTTATCCAGAGCTCTAATCTAGTCTAGAAGATCTTCAACATCCAGTTTTCCTTCATATACTAGAATGTCCAGTTTTTCTCTAGCACCTATCCTTGCAACAACCCTGAATAGGCGTTCTTCTGCTGCATCTTCAGCTGTAACTTCTTCTCCTTCATGTCCAACTTCATCTTCACTTTCAAATTTGCTGATATCTCCAGCATCAGCTATGTGCCTCTGTGTTGTCTCCATGGCATCAAGCCTGGGACGTAGTTCACACATCTCTCTTGCCCGTGGTAGCTCAGGTAATTTCCTACCCCTCCTTCTTGGCACTTCCCTTTCCTCTGGTGAATCGATCATTTTCCTGTCTCTTCTTCTTGGCGGAATGGTTGCAAACCTTTCTTGCACCCTCTATCCGCAATATACAAACAGAGAAGGTCTCTGATACCACAACTGGTGTGTATTAGAGTACTCCTTTTCCCTCGCTTACTCTGCCTGAGATATACAGACAAAATCAAACTCTGAGACCACAACTGACGCAGACCCCCACCTAGACTCGCAGGTCGGGATTTGCACAGGATATTCTCCTTATGGCCTGAGAGCTCGAATGGCTCTTCTATTTCCCTTTTGGGAAATCTACCCACAACAACGCCTTGAGAGGAATTACTCTTTTATTTCGGGATACCGGACTTCATGATTTCGCAAATCCTGTGGTCGAGCACCTTATCTCTTTGACCTCTGAAGTCCCAAAATACTAACACTTGACCTTTCCTGATGTCAATTTCGGCTTTTAGGCTTTCGTGAATTTGGGAGTTGTGATGATAGGAAGCTCTACTCTCGACCCTGGAGTCCTGAAACCTAAATTAATGATTTTCTGAAATACAAATGCCCCAGCCTTCCCCTTCTCTTTGCGATTTCGGGGTTTCAACCACTAAAATGCGCTTTTACTATGTCCTCAGGGCTCTCGAACCTTCAACCCCGAAATGTCGAAACTCTAAGGTTACACTTCCAAGGAGGTCAACAGCTGTGGACCTTCCCTCGATCCGACGGTCAACACAATTTCACGTACCGGGGGTTCGATACGTCAATCTCAAACTCTATGTCCTCTCCACCTTCTAGTCTCCGAAATCCTGAAACATTGAAAATCCTCTTGTCGTGACTTCTGATTTTGGTTTTTCTCCCCTACTGTGTCTCAATTTATCTCCCTCGAGACTTTTGAAACCCTGATCTTCGAAGTTCCGAAAACTTAAACTTACTTCCACACACGAAAACCTCCTTTGCACGTTTCGGGGATTTGATCAGCCAAGAATTTTGGCTTGCACTTCGGACTTTCGAACCCTGAAATGCCGAAATGATCTGACGTCCCAATGAGTTAGGATTAATGCCCCTTATCTGCCTTGCAGCTCCTATAGGTCCTACAACTCTCGCTATTTCCAGAATTCTCCTCGGAGAATTCTAACCGTCCAATCTCTCTTTCAAATATCTCTGGTTCTAAATTGACCCTGCGATTCTCTTCTGGAACCTATCCTCTACACAATGGCTAAAGTTCCCTTCTTCTCTTCAAACATCTTGAAGACGCTAACTCTCCTGAACTTTCTTTCTTCAACTTAAATCTCCTATGAGATTTCTGTACGCGCTCCTTGCGGCACTTCTTCAAATACATCTAAGTATTTGAATTCTTTTGACTCTGTGCAACTCTTTGCGACAATAGTCTTTCAATCCTCTCCTTGGTTAATAATATATGAACTTCTAACCAGTCTATGCACACCTTGCACGACTTTTGTGTCTAACTTGCACTTCTGCGGAAAATGAGAAAAATGGTATCCGTCAACGCACTCCTTGCGGATGTTTCACTGCACTCCTTGCAGAAACTTTTACTCAAGAAGGGAAACAATTGAAATTCATTTCCTTACTCTCTCAGACTTCAAACACTTAACATGAAATCATACGTACATAGCATAAAAGAAAATGTATAATAGAAAGAGTAAGACAACCATAAGCATAACACTCAACATGTATACACAGAAAGTATTAGAACACCATGAGTCTGAATCAAAGCTTCATATATATTAATTTCAGAGCTTCTGTACATGGGTTCTTCTATACAACTCTCTACTTCTTTCTTTTTTTTCTATGCTCTATATCTTCTTGATAATAATCTTACAATGATACAAGATGAGGGTGTCTATAGTCGTTTTCCCTCCAGCTCCTAAAACTGTCTAATCTGCATTCAAACCTACCTACTTACATTAATTATGCATAAATGCCTTCACCAACTACAGATGAGAGCAACCGCTCAAGATCTGTTTACAATATCTAAGTGTGTTTCCTCTTAACTATTACATTAATGTTTCAAAACATTTCAAAAATGTGCACTGGTGCTTTCCAGCTGTCTTCCATCTTCACACTCACTTGCTGCTGGTGATGCTTCTGCATAAAAAAGGATTAGAAAACCTTTCGGTAGTACGAGAGTTTGTTGACATGTTTCCAGAAGTGTTACCAGGTTTTCTTCCTGAAGAGAGAGTTGGATTTTACAATCGACTTGAAACCCGGAACTGAATCGATAGCGAGAATGCCTTATCAGATGTCAACACCTGATTTACAGTAGTTGAAAATTAAATTGAAGGAGTTGTTGGACTTGTGACTTATACATCCAAGTGTCTCACCTTGGGGTGCACCTGTTATTTTGATAATAAAGGATGGGTCATGGAGGATTTGTATTGACTACCATCAATTGAACAAGGCAACGATCAAGAACTAGTATTTGTTGCCAAGAATAGACGACTTGTTTGATAAAATGAAAGGAGCGATGGTGTTTTCAAAGATAAAATTAAGATCGGGGTGTCACCAGTTACAAATTAAAGAGAAATACATTTCTATGACTGCATTCTAGACGAGGTTCAGGAACTATGAGTTTACGGTTTTACCGTTTGGACTGACAAACACTCCAAGGGTATTCATGAGCTTGATGAATGGGGTGTTCTGCGAATACTTGTACAAGTTTGTTCAAGTATTCATTAACGACATATTGATATATTCTCAGACAACAAAATAACATGATGACCATTTAATATTGGTACTATAGTGTTTACGAGAAAACAATTTATACGGGAAACTATCAAAATTTTATTTTTACAAATCAAAGATTGACTACTTAGGGAACGTTATATCCGGTGAAGGTATCATTGTGGATCCAACGAAGGTAGAGGATATTGTGGAATGGACTGCACTGAAAAACATAGAATAAGTAAGCAGCTTGATGGGTTTAGTAGGATATTATCGACGATACGTCAAAGGTTTTTCAATGATAGAAAATTTGATCATAGAATTGTAGAATAAAAAAAAGAAGTTTTTCTGGATCGAGAAATGCATGAAACAATTTCAAAGACTCAAGGGGTTATTGATGACAATGCCGATATTGAAGTTCCTCGACATGGACAAGGAATTCTTCGTATGCACAGACGCATCCAAGGAAGGTTTAGGCGAAGTATTGATGCAAAACAGTCGATTAATCACTTACATCTCAAGGAAATTGCGAAGGCATGAGGATAACTATGAAATGCATGATTTGTATTTATTGGAAATTGTATATTCCTTGAGAGAATGGAGACACTACCTGATTGGACGAAAATTCAAGTTAGAGATAGATCATTGTGGATTGTAACAAATATTTACGCAGAGTGACTTGAACACACGATAGAGGATTTGGTCAGAACTAATTAGTGAATACGACATCGATATTTCTTAAATAAAGGGTATGGTAAACAGAGTGCCCAATGCGTTGAGTTGGAGAACACACTTATTCTTAGTGATGCCTCTTGGGATGAATCTTCGCGAAAATATTCTAACTATATAGTTCGACGATAACTGGTATAAAGAGGTTAAGGAAAATATCAAACATGACACCATGATGGTACCAAGGTTTGGAGGTTATACATTGGACAATGACGGATTGTTGATATTTAATGGAAGGATTTATGTACTACCTAACGATGAATTGAGAAATTTGATCTTAAGCGAGCCTCATAGAGTAGTGTACATGGCCCATCTAAGAGTCACGAAGATGAAGGCAAACCTTAATCCTTTATTTTTCTGGAAGGGAATAAAATTTCACTGATTTGGAATATTTTCGTCAGGTGACTTATTAAATAATTGTATTAAATGAGCATAAACTAAAGTACACCATAAATAAGGAAAACCTCAAAATGAAAGAGACATAAGCATACAATATGAACACAAAGAACTTGATAATGAAGTTTGTTCCTGGTGGACTATGTCTCTGGATCCTACTTTGAAATGGGTAGGTCTTTTTATTAACTCCACAAAAGAATTGGGAAAACTACATAAGTATACCTCATTCTGGAGTTAAGCTACAAAAGATTTTCTCAGATCAGAAAAATAACATCACCACTACGTTCGTCGTGTCATTTTACCTAAAAATGATTGTCTTCACGCCTTGATCTGAGTCTGACACTTCAGGCCCAACAAACACCTTTTCCTCGGTTATCATGCCACTACTTCTGCAATAAATGAAAGGAAAATCTCGAACTGTGTTCCAAAATCTGTACAAGAATCCGTACGGCGACACCTTGGTTCTCATCTTTCCCGAACACAAGAGAAGGCCTCCTTTTATATAAAATTGTAGGCAGTTATGCATTGATGGAGCGCTTGGTGCGTTGGTAGAAAATTTTATTTTAAGTTGTAGGTTGGCAGAGTTTTAGGTGGAGATCCTAGGGTTGAATCCCATAGCCCTCCCCTTTTTAACATATGGTTTCAACAAAATTTGGCGTGCTCTACTAAATATAGCGAGTAGTTACAGAACATGCAAATGGCTATTTAAATGATGTGTCTTCTTGTTAGAATGGAAGATATGCCAATTATGGGGGGTGGTCGTGTGGATAATCATATAACCAAGGGTTGGGTTGAAGGCCTAGCCCTTTTCTTCCATGCCCATAGAACATTACTAAGCATAAATAATATATGCGCCAATGTATAAACAAGGAACATGTAGTGGTAAGTTGGCTAGTGCGGAGGTGTGAGGTCTGTTAGTCTAAAAGGTTATGGGTTTGACTCCTATGGGTCATATAAATTTTAAACATACCAACCACTAGAGGGGTGCCATGTGGCAGCCCATGATTGGGCGATGTGGCACCATATCATTTGCTTAATAAAATTCCACGTGTCACAACTTAATTCACACACGTGTCTACCATCAGACTTTTATGACATTGCCACGTCATACCATGCCAACTCAACACTCTGCCACATCATCTATATGGTGTTCCATGTGTCACCCTTTCATTAGTGACACGTGTCACCTTGACCTTTTGACATTTGACAAAGTTTGACCTGAACTTTGACCGCTTATATATTTTGATCCGTAACTCCGTTTGATGAGTCGTTTGCACCATTAGAAAGCTTGTGACGCGCTCTTCGTGATCATGCTATTTTAAACGAGTTTTGGGAATTTTGGATTGTTTCCCTTTCTCTATCTATTGAATCCATTCTAAGCATTCTGAGTTTCCTTCATGTGTTTTGAGTTGTTCTTAGCCTTCTCTGAATCCTTTTTGGATCACGACTTCCCACTGAGAGATTTTTGGACCACCAAAAGATTTCATCAGTCAATAGGTAAGTGAGGGAAAATTCCCCTCACTTTGTCCTTATCAATCCACTTTTCCTTTCTTGGATGTGTACCCTTTAAGCCTACTCAAATATAATAAACATCACCCCTACGTGAAGTCCTCATCCTTCTATCCAGGAAAATATCTTCTTGTAATTCATCCAAGCACTCCAGTGAAAACTCGTCAACTGAAGGTATTGAAACTTCCACATCCTGATCCATGATCATGGGAGGCTCAAAAGGTTTTAATTCCTCTATGTTCACAATTGAATAAATATGCATATAAGGTGGAAGATCTAAACAAATAACATTAGTGTCTCTTTTCTCCAAGATAGTGAAGGGTCCATATCGGATGGGCTTGAGTTTCTTTCCTTCATCCTTCAATCATTCCTTGTTGATGTAAATCCATACCCGGTCTCCAACCTAGAACCGAGGACCAACCTTGTGATTGTTGTTATGAGCTATATAATATGCTTGACTCTTCTCCAACTATTCCCTGACTCCCTGGTGTTTCTGTTAAATCCTTTGGATGAACTTACGGGCTATGTCCTCTGTTTTTTCTTCATTCACATCGACATCTCTCCCATACATCAAGTCAAAATGAACCTTTGGTAGGTACCCAAAACATGTCTCAAAAGGTGAAATATGAGTGGACGAATGTCAAGCTCGGTTATAAGCATGTTGTACATAGGGTATCTATTCATCCCATAACTTAGGAAGCTTGTTGCAGTAGCCTCGAAGCAAAAGTATAATTGTTCTATTTACCACCTCTATCTGTCTGTCGGTATGTGGATGAAAATAATTTCTCCTCTTCAATTTGGTGTCCATCATTCTCCACAATCTATTCCAAAAATCCCCAAGGAATCGAGTATCTCGATCCGAGACAATGGACGTGGGTAACCCAAAGTGAACTGAAACATACTAAAATAAAAGATTACAAATCTGCTCAGCAATGATCTCCTTTTTACATGGCATCAAGATACACATCTTACTGAAGCTATCCACTACAACATACAAATAATCATGACCCCCTTTGGTCATTGCTAAACCCCCTACAAAATCCATGGAAATAATTTCCCATGGATGGGATAGAACAGGAAGTGATGAGTATAGCCCCAATTTTCTATTAGTGGGCTTACAAGTAGAACAAATCACACACCCCTTTTCATATTTAGTTACAATTTCTTTCATTTGAGGCCAATTAAAAAACCTATGAAAATGAGCCATAGTTTTTCCTACCCCAAAATGCCCAGACAAAAGAGAAGAGTGAGCTTCTCGTATTACATGGACTTGTTCCCTTGTAGGAATACATAGCTTCCCAAGATGATAGAGTAGTTCTCCCTACAGACAATAGTTCTCTACCTGTGCACCATGGGCTAGCTTCTCATATACTTATTTAAAATCTTCATCAATGGCATATTTCTCTAAATAGCTATCATGAGATAGTTAACAACATCTTGAATAAAAGTCTCTGAGTGGTAACAGATAGGCTTATGATATTGCATCAATACTCCACCCATGATGTATCCACTGGCATCTGTCTCGATCTCAAATGGTTGTTGAAGATTCAATAGTGCTAATACTAGTGCGGTATTGATCTTCTCCTTCAAAATGTTGAAAGGATTTTGTTGCTTTCCTTCCCACTAGTTAAGGCATGCAAAGGAGCTGCTATAAAGGAGAAGTTGGGAATGAATCTCATAAAATACTGGACTACACCCAAGAAGCTTTGGACTTTGGTTACACTCTTTGGCTCAAGCCAATTTACAATTACATCAATTTTGGAAGGATCAATCTTCAATTGTCCTCCTCCCACAATATGACCTAACTATACAAGTGCAGTCTTGCCAAATTCACATTTAGACATTTTCACATACAACTTTTCCCTTTGAAAAGTATCCAATATTTTCTTTACATGCCTCACATGTTCATCCCAAGTCCCTCTATAATCAAGAATGTCATCTAAATATACATCATTTATCACATGCATGAAAGTTGTCGGGTCATTACAAATCCTAAACGATAGAACTAACCACTCAAACAATCCAGGTTTGGTTTTAAAGGAATTCTTCCATGCATCCTGTTTTGCAACCCTGATTTTATGATATCCACCGCAAAAATTCAACTTAGTGAAATAAACAACACTCTTCAACTAATCAAGTAAATCATCTATATGAGGAAGAGGGTATCGATTTTTCACCGTGATTTTATTCAAATCTCGATAATTGACACACATTCGCCATGTGCCATCTTTGTTTGGCACCATCACGATCGTAGAACCACAAGGAGATGAACTGGGCATGTTGACCCCTTGATCTAATAATCCATGTACCTGCTTCTTGATCTCTATCATCTCCACAACTAACATCATGTACATGCCCAAATTAAGAAGGGGATAATCGTGTTGAAGATGTATCTCATGTTGGATTTCTCTCTTTGGAGGTAATCCATCCAGTTCCTAAAAAATATCATAATACTTAGAAACAATATCAATTAATTCCTTTTTATGAGATGGATCGCACCCTTGGAAAGTGTCGGATGTCCCGACATATTTCTCTTTGACTACCATGAGTACATATCTCTTATTAGTGGTTATGAGTCTTTTCAATTCTCCCGCACTATCAAGTGTTGTATTTACCCTCGTGCTGTGAGCTCTAACAATATATTCCACTCCCCCCTTAGTAAGGTGGTATTTTTTCTCATGACGAAAGAAGACTGTTTTTCTATCATAAAGATAAGTACTCCCCAACACTATGCCACATATATCAATTGGTACAACATCCAAATCCACTTCATCAATCAACTTTGAAGCAATAACAAATCTAATCCTACATTGTTTGGTGACATTAAGTTTTGCTTGTTCACATACTCAACCAAGAGCATAAGGCTTTGGATGTGGTTTCATTTCAAGACCCATCTTCTTGACAAGTGCTTTAGATATTAAGTTTACTTAGGAACTTGGATCAAATAAGGTATCTATCTTAGTATTTTTAGATACAACTCATATATGAAATAACTTGTCACACACCCACTACCATAATGGAGGCCTAGCGTAAACTAGTTCTCTTTCTCTCTCTCTGCTCCCATGTGATCGTGGGTCATGATCACAGGTCAAATAACCATGGAGCTTCTCAATAATTCGTGACTTGATTCTACAGAGATGTCGAACCATTCGACTCTGCAACCGTCGAACCCCGACAAGGCTAGCGACTGGCCAATAAGGACAAATCCCAACAGGGTTAGCAAATGGCCAATAGGAACGGGCCCTGTTGTGCGATTGAGTGGAGTACAGGTGGAAATAGGGAAGCACGACATGGTGGGCGACGTGACAGGAGATGGGTCCCACTTCACACGCCACACCATTCCGACCCCCCTCCCCCATTAAAAGCAGAATGACAAGGGGGGTCCGGAATTCGCCTGAGCATCGTTGATCAAGGCGAATTAATCCCGATTGATCAAGAGTTGCGCATTCGATTCCGGACCCCCCCCCCCTCCTAATGGAAGAATGGCAGGGGGGCTCTGGAATGAAGCCTCAGTCGTCGATCTGGGTGGGTGGACTCTAGTCGTCCAGATCTACTCGCTACTTACTCTAATGCGCATTTGTGCCCCAGCTTAAAGCTGATATCTCTTCCTCACATCTGACGGTCGTATAGACACTGAGATCCTCCAAAATAATCTCATCCGTTCATCGAGACTTATCATCACGAGAGTCCGAACTCTTGACCACGGGGCACCTGAATTCTTGATCCCCGGTTTCCCGATGTGGTTAATCTCTTGACATGTAGCCTCCTTAAATCAGATGGTCCATGACTGCTTCAGGGTTTTCACCATGGAAAGTCCCGATCTCTCGTCACCAGGACTCCTGATTTCCTGAAATGGGTAATCTCTTGACACGTAGCCTCCCAAAATTGGACGGTCTATGACTACTCCGGGGTTTCCAACATGAAACATCCCGATCTCTCATCCTTAGAACTCCCGAGTTCCTGATTCTCAATTTCCCAAAATGGGTAATCTCTCGACACGTAGCCTCCAAAAATCGGATGGTCTATGACTACTCTGGGGTTTCTGTTACACATCCAAATCACTCAACTGGATAAGTTTCGCACATACCTCTCGCTTGTCGCAAGTGTCGCAACTCCTGTGCAACTTGTCGCAAATGTCGCAAGTTGGTAATAAGGGTGTCGTAAATACTGTTGGATTATGTTACCTTAATGACGACATCACAGAGGCACTTAAAACACCTCATTTACTCAGTTTGAAGGAAGAAAATTGGTCTGCTGAAGTCAAACATCTCTTGACACTTTGGAAGGCTTCATAATCAAGGTTTTTGAAGGGGAACGCTCCTCTAACACTACCTGAGGAGCGCTGGCGCCCCTCCACCATGGATGAGAAGCGTTACAATGCTTTTCCACCCCTTTGCAGGAGTGTTATCCAACTTTGAAGCGCTGGCACTTCTATGGACCTTTCTGGGAGCGTTATAGCACTCTGTGACCTTCTTCAAAGAGCGCTCCCTATTATGGGTGAACTGTTAAGCCCGGTGAGAAAAATAAGGGGAGAATCATTCGAGTTTAGGAGGCAGTTAAGCTCGAATTCTTGGTTTTGTCAAAATATCTCTCAAACCAAGGAAGAGGT
>JZKD02S1674412.1:266205-277541 GCA_000966675.3 Picea glauca | reverse complement strand
GTGCATCAGATAAATTTACATGGAAAAATGATTCACTATGGTACAAAGATCGCTTATATTTATGTAAGAACTCCCAACTCAAACAAAAGGTACTATTGGAATTGCACACCTCTCCTGATTTCTCGAATTGGGAAATCTTATGACACGTGGCCTCCATTAATCAAACGACCCAAATCCATTTCGGGGATTTTGCCCTTATTCACTGGGGGTTTAACCCTCAGGTATCTCTTGACAGATCCAACAGCTGTCGGGTTTTCCAGCCGAGATCTGACGGTTCAGACAGGTTCTTAACTTGTGCATTCTCCCACGGCTTCCTGGACGGGGAAAATTCAACGTCCCATATGTTCTCATGGACTTTGGGGTTCTATGATCCCGATCTCTTTGCTATCCACGAAGGTACTGTTATCACCCTATAAATTATAGGAATCAACTGGTGACTGGAGTATTATCTGTCTCTAGTGTTTGTTGACAAATGATTTTTCATTCTGCAAATAATTTGAAAAAGAAAAAGAAAAAAAGAGAAAAGAAAAAGGAAAAAGAAAAAAGAAAAAAGAAAAAAGAAAAAATAAAAAAGAAAAGAAAAGAAAAAAGAAAAAGAAAAGAAAGAAAAGAGGGCATCGAGAATTGAAATAAAAGCCTGTCCATACCGTTCAAGCATGGCCAAGTTCTTTTTAAATTTGATGTTGATAGGGTAGTGAATCAATTTGGCTAAACAGTTTAATCTTAGCCAAAGTGTCTAGGTTATATTTGTGAATAAATCTGGCCAGACTATCTAATCCTGGTCAGATAGCCCTAGGGTAGAGTAATTTCTTAACCCAACAGTTTAATCTGGGTTAACTATCATAGGAAACTAGGTTAGAACATAGGTTAGTGTCACTGTTGCTTCATTCTAATAAAATTAGCTTGATGTAAAAATGTCGCACCATGTCTGGAAAGCCTAAAAGATAGTTTGGTCAAAGCCCCTTGGTGGTGTCTATGTGAAAAGTTTGGGAAAAAACCCATAAGATGCACTTATCCTAAGTTTTCCTAGCACATGTGTTCTCTGCTCCTAATTTATACTCCCTGCACATATCAATGGTCCTGATCACGACGCTCAGATCTATGGTGTACAGAGCATTCTAGACCCCCCTGACCGTTCTGCTTTTAACCAAGGGGGGGGGTCTGGAATCGGTAATAAGACTTGCGCACATCTGGACGGCCTAGGGACGAGCGCTTAAATCAAAGGTCTAGATTGGATTCCGGACCCCCCCGTCCGTTTTGCCTTTAATGGAGGGGGGGGGTCCAGAATGAGTGATAAAAAGAACGCTAAGATCTGCAGCCAGGAAACAGGCAGGCAGATCAATGTCCCACAATGAATTTCAGACCCCCCCGGAGGATCTGCTTTTAACCGAGGGGGGGGGGTCCGGAATGGTTATCTCCCTCTGGCGGGCCCCTAGTTACATGTGGTATAAATCTATTGGTCCTGAAGTCCCATCACCATCTGCTATCTGACAGCCCCCCGTCACTTATGGACGTCATCTTCCACTTGTTCCACTTGTTCCCAAGTTATGTCCCATCCCATAACTACTGTTAGTCCCCTACCCCTTTTCCCTAATGACCAGCCCCTTATTGCGACTTTTCCCTCCAATCCCTAGCAGCCATGTCACCCGTCCGTATGTTTCGGCCACTGTCACCTGCCATCTCACCCCCAAGTGGCCCATTGTCCATTTATTACTAGATAACCTATCCGTTATCCATCTGACCTGTCTCCCGTGCCCAAACGACCCAATTTTTTAAATAAAATTACCGTTTTCCCCTACTTTTGCGGTTCACTCGTCGCACCAGAGAACTCATAGCTTGCTCCTCCGTTACATCCCGTCGCATTCATCCATAGTCAGTCAACCCCAATAACTTTGTGTTTATTGCAGGTACTATTGCAGAGATGGCGCTAAAGCCAAGACAAGCAGACGGAGAGGAGAATCCTTTTCTCCCGCCTCTTGTCGACCTGGACAAGATCCCACTGGTCGACAAATATAGATTGATCACAGATACCATATGCGATTTTGATTTCTCGGACCTCCAGTCATGGCTCAGGGATTTTTTCCTGGACCAGAGCGATGAAATTGGACTCTGGGAGTCCAATTTACCCCTGTACCTCTTTCCCCAGATCCACCATTTTCCTGAGTTCTCACTTAAATGCCAAGCTCACTATATTCCCAAACAAAGAGCTGTCATATCCTCATCCGGAGACACCCTGTTCTTCATCACTCCTAAAGACATAGACCATATGATGCAAATTCCCCGTGCAGACTCTGCGGCTCCTTTCAACCTAGAAATCCTTACAGAGTTGTATCAGAAGATAAATTTTCCCTAGAGAGCTCAAATATTCAAGCTTTTCCTTCCCACCTCCACTCAATTCCCTTCCACAAATCCCCCTTACCCGTCGTCCATGTTCTCCACCAAGGAAAACCAAGTCATTTCCTCCCTTTGTGCTCTGTTAGGGTACTATTCCGACCAATGGGTAGATAAGCCCATTCTGGGTTTTCTATCTATTTTCTCCACTGATGAAAAGACCACCACCCAGTTTGATTTCAGTAGTTTCTTGGCATAAAATATTCACGAACAGTTCATGAATTTTGGCACGGAAGGCATGTTCAGATACTTGTTTATACTCGCATACATGTTTGTCTACTTTCAAGCAGATAAATTTAGTTTTTCCATGCAGAAGATGGACGCAGATGGAAGGCCTCAGGAAGTCACAACATGGACCTCTTTGTTGAAGCATAAGTCCACAGAGTATAGCTTCAAGGCATTCATCGATCTTTTCTACCACCCTATGGTAAGCATGTTGAGTGATAGGCTCGAGCCTCGAATAAATGACGAAGTCCAGAGGATCCTGCACCTCTCGGACAACACAAAAACTGGGGACTGGTACCTGTATCAAAACCATTCCGAGATCAGAGTATACGGGTGCGAGTTGGCACCCTATAAGCTGGCCAAATATGTGCCGATAAGAGTCTTTGCTTTAGAATACATAAGGCAGATCATGAATTCAGATGATATTCATTTCGTATCATTGAAGAAAAAGCAGCAGCTTCAAATCAAGGGGTAGATTGGCTCCTTCATCTGCAACAGTCGAGGCACCGGGGAAGAAGCTGACAGGATGTTGAAAGAAATGAAGTTCTTTATGAGCTTCCCATGGCACTATGATCCATGCAGGATCATTTCAGAAATGCGGGTGAAGAACAAAAACATCCTGTATGTTCATGTGTCCAAACCTGAGATTGAAAAATTTGTCAATCAAACAGTGTGGGTGCCTGACACCTTGGTCGAAGTGGAATAGCAGGTTCCCTCGACCACTGTGCCACCAACGACCACACCACAGGTCCCTAAGGAAAAAAGGCCTCGACAGGATTCATCTCCGCCTGCCACGGAGGTATCTTCCGAAGAGTTCCAGTTGCACACTAAAAGGCCCAAGACAGTCTCAGTTCTTGGTCCGACTGGAGAATCAGGAAACTTGCCTGCGATAGTGACTAAGTCTGTCATTCCACCCTTCGCTTCGAGCCTTCATAAGGAAATCACCCCAGTTGTGCTGAAGAAATCCATAAACTCCCCACTAGATACTCAACCGGGAAAGACTGGGCCCAAGTTGAGCATTTTCGAGAAGTACGAGCTGATTAAGAAAAAGAACCAGACCCTTACCAGCAGTACTTATGCTCAGTTTCGAAAGCAGACGTCGACGACGCAACACATGCTGCTATCTGCATTTGACACAAAAAAGGGAAGGATGCACATGGCCTTCCTCTAGGCGCAGGTACCAGACCCCAAGACGATCACGGGCTACAAGAGGGCCACCTTTGAATTCCAAATGAAGGACATGCACCCAGTAGATTAGATGGATCTGCACAAGAAAACAGGGGAGATGGTATTCCATACATTGGCGCATGCTTCCGCTTCTATAGCAAAATTACAGGTATCATTGAATAACGCTCAAATGCAACTCAAGCTGGAGAATATTTCATCCTTTGCAAAAGACAATAGAATCAAAACTTTGTAGGAGATGGTCCTCAAGATCGTCTATGACCCCTCCAACGTCAAAGCTGCAGAGGATATGATAAAGAAGAAGAATGCAAACATTGCCTATTTGAGGAAACAACTGAAACTCCCACCCACAGAGGACTCGCAGGCGAAGGAGATAGCAGAGAAAGAAGGTGAAAAGGACAAAATGCTCAAGCTGCTCATGGAGCAGAATGCACAGCTCAAAGAAATGGAAGCTGAGATGGAGAGATTACTAAAAGAGAAGGAACAACTGAAGCCGATGGAGGTGATTCCATTGACTGCCATCCCAATTTCAGGAACAAACACAGCAGCAGTGACAACAGCTCCATCCATGACTCCATCGACACCTCAGGAGAATACAGTCAAGCTGGCTGAGTCTATGGAAAGGATGAACCCACAGGAGACAGAGATCATCAGTCTTAAAAAGGAAGTAGAGAACCTGCAAGAACTCAAATCTTCTTTCCAGACCAGCCTATCCAAAGAAAAGAAGGTAACTGAGTAGCTCAAGAAGGAGCTACAACAGCTCCAAAAGCAAATAGTGGTAGGAAAGACTTTGGTTGAGGTCAAAGAGAATGTATAGAAAGACATCAAAAAGTCCATAAATGAGATATGGCCCATGATCCAAATTATGTTTGAGTAGAATGAGTTGGTCCAAAGGAGCAAACAGGCCATTGATAAGATCAGAGTAGAATTGGGAGATAGACCAACTCAGGCAAATGATATCATCAAATTCCTCAATTCTAAGACCAAAGAAGAGCTAGAAGAGCTGAAGATAGAAGACAGAACAGAGACCATCCTTGAGGTCAAAAGAGTTTTGACCAAGAGAGGATTAATTCTTCAACTGGAAGAAAAGGTTCAGATCATGGACCAGGGGGTACAAAGGTTCTTCAGCAAGATCGAGGCTCTCCAGAAGAAAGGTCTCCCCGATCTGAAGGTCATTAATGATAAACTAATGACACTCCCAGATTACAAAAAGAGATTGTCTGAAGTGTCTAAGGACAGTTCAAAGTTTGCTAGCATACAAGGGAGCATCACTGAAAAAGCATTCTTGGATTCCCTTCAGTTGGACATCAGTATCCAACATGAGATTCGATACATATTTCTCACTAAGCCCACATTCTCTAAGTATACGAAAATGGACAAAGTGTATTGGAGACTGCTCAAAGTCACTATGCCTAGTCATCTCAGATGAGAGGAACTTTGCGATCTGCTCGATTAGCAGATGAGTTGTCCAGGTCCAGTCACCTGTCCAGTCAGATGAGGTCATGCAAAGGCTTCATCAACGGTCTACCCAAAAATCCGCGTGTAGTTGCACCAAGTCATCAAGCAGTTTGATTTGTTAAATTAGTTAGGCTAAAAATAGAATTAGCACATCCTGATCAGTTATGACAGGAACATTTGTAATTTGAGTTATAAATGCTTCACCTTTCAAAGTATTCAGGGTTGTTGATCTTCACACCCTGGCACTATTAGACTGTAATATTTTTGAAGAGATCTGCCATTAATAAAAAGGAGGCACTTTTACATGATTCTTGCGTGTATTCACTGGTGATGTTTATTCTCTAAGTTGACTATTATTGTTGCTTTGTGATAACATTTTTTTCTAAAACTAATCTTTAAGAGTAACGAATGTTGCAGGATTTATCTTGGATACCCTGTTTCTGACTCGAAAGATTTTAGTGTTTATCTTCTGGTGTTTTTAATTAAGAAATTCTTAACTGCTTCTTAGTTGAATTTATCTTTCTCATCTTTTCTTCTGTCCATCATTTAAGCTACTAAAAGATCCAGTGAGTATATTATCTCACCCTATGGAAGTCTTAATTCACGTTTCTGGTTGTATTTCATATTTATTTAAACACATACCCCATAGCCCAATGGATGTGTAGACTGTCTCAACCAATTCAAAAAAAAAAAATACTTTGACAACAAAACCTACCTATTTCTTTACCTAGCCTAATATCTAAAATTGGAAACATAACTAAATCATATAGAGAGATCCCTCTCTGAAGCTGGAAGGGCTAGATCCCAGCTTTAAAAGTGGTTGGATAAAGTTACCTTTGTAGATTTCTTCTGTTTCAACCTCTAGGAAATTTACCAAGTGCTAACAGGTACAAAAAGACAAGGTCGTAAGGCGTTTAACATCCTACTTTCTCCTACCAAATCTAACGGTCATGAGTGACCAAAAGTTTCACGACAGGATCCCATCCATCGATCAACACCTATCGAGGTTAAGGTACTTATCCTTCCAGCTTCTTCTTCTTATCTGATGGTCGTGAGTGACCACAGATCTCTCGATGGGATCTCGTCCGTCAATTCGATACTTATCAGGGATTTCTTAGGGCCTTGCGCCCTCATGTCCTCCTTCAAGGTTCTTGATGATGTTTTCAAGGAGGGTATCTCTATGGGGAGGTTTACCCAGGGTACTATCTAAAGCAGATAAGGGTATCTCTCTCTCGAGAACTAGGCGTGAAGTCTGAATTAGATCAACATGCATATAAATAACACTTTAAGAGATCATAAGCCACATATAGTCTTTCCATATAAACATACAACTACTAGTACTGATCAAGACACCATACAAACATTCTTATAATGAAGTCATTCACGATTTCATAGCTTATGATCATAAATGTCAGCATACATATATTCCAAGATGTCAAAGGCAAAACACTTATCAGAAAGTAACACCAGGGGTTATGCAACTGCTGAGAGGGGTGCTCGTTTCCACCCAACCGTAGGCTCAACGAATCCCAGTGGATTTACCACTAGACACCCTCGAGCTGAGACCACGATGCTGTGAGACTACATCTCTATTTTCAAGTGACCAGGAGTGAAGGTTCCTCTCCTTCCTCTCTGCTATCACTCACTTTTCATATCACCAGAGTTCTCCCGTCGCATCTTCCTCCCAATTATCTTCTTCCCGACACCTTATCCTCTTGCGAGGTTGTGTGTGGCGTGATCTCCCTCGTGCTGGTTAGGTCTGACGGTTTTACAGATGGGCGGTTCACCTCCCCATCTCTCATTAATTTCCGAGCAGGCATCTACCTACTAGCCTGCGAGGCATTTAATTCAGGGCCAGCGAGCCGCTTTTGGTTCTCCGGGCCAGTGGAGTCCAAATACGGTATTGATTGTCAGTGGAAGTTAACGCCACCTTTGCAGGTGCCCTCCACCACCTTTCTGTAGCCATCATGGTCTCTTTTTCAACATATCCCCTCTCAGCAGTCCTGCAATATAAATTCATAATATTATTCACATTCATCGACCTTTTCCACAAGGTCCATTCACATCACATATTCACATTTCTAAGTTTGCCACAGTTCTTGGCCAGTCCAGTTGTTTTTACAAACTGGGGGAAACAAGGTTTTACAATTCCCTCCCCCTTAAAAGGAACATCGTCCTCGATGTTCTGATCTATTAACATGAATTGCATGTACAGAAGTAAACAAAATCAGATATGCCTGTTTCATGGCATCCTCCATTTCCCATGTAGCCTCATCTGGGCCAAAATGTTTCCACTACACCTTGACCCATGCAATGGTTTGGTTCCAGAGTGAGGTTTCCTTCCTGTCCAATATGCATTGGGGTTCTAGTAGAAATTCTCCCTCCGGTTCCACCTGGATCATAGACCATTCAATTATATGATTAGCATCATGTACATATTTCTTCAATAATGAAACATGGAGAACATTATGTGCTTTTACTTTGGGAGGAAGTGCTAGCTGAATGGCTACAGGCCCCACTCTATCTAGAACCTCAAAGGGTCAACAATACCAGGGTGCCAACTTGGCACAAGCTCCCATTTTCAGGGAGCTCCTTCTGGGCTTAATTTTGAGATATACATGATCTCCCGTTTTGAACTCTCTTGGATTTCTCTTTTGATTAGCATAACTTTTCTATCCATTCTGAGCAAACTTTAGAATTTGTTTTATCTGAGTCACTTTCTGTTCCATTTCTTTCAACATGTCATGTTCAAAACAAATCCTATTTATAGGATTACTCCAGCTGACTGGAGTATTACACAGCCTACCATAGAGGACCTTGAAGGGATTCATCTTTAAAGATGATTGGTAGCCGTTGATGTAGGCGAATTCTACCAATGGCAGGTAGTCTTCCCATTTCTTGGGTTGATGCATTACATGCATCCTTAACATATCCTCTAATATTTGATTCACTCTTTCTTTTTGTTTGTTAGTTTGAGTGTGATAGGTGGTGCTAAACAACAATTTGGTCTCTAAACCAGCCATCAGTGATTTCCAAAAATTGGAAGTAAATTTGGTGTCTCTGTCAGACACTATCTCTTTCGGCATACTGTGCAGTCTGAACACCTCTTTCATGAATACCTAGGTGATACCTATCACCTTGCAGGTTGATTTGATAGGGATAAAATGAGCAGTCTTTCTCATTTTATCCACCACTACCATAATGGCATCATTCTGTTTGGTTGAAGTTGGAAATCTAGTGATAAAATCCATGGATATGGTTTCCCATTTCCATTCTGGGATGGGTAAAGGGTGTAATAGTCATGCTGGGTGTCAATGTTCTACTTTAACCTATTGGCACTCTATGCATTGGGCCAAATATTTGGCTATGTCTTTCTTCAATCCAGGCCAATAAAATTGTTTCCGGGTGGCAGTGATCATTTTCTGGTATCTTGGGTGACCAGTGCATGGTCTTTTATGTAGTTCATCCATAATGAACCTCTTCAAGTCGTCACAATTTGGAATGTACAGTCTATCTTTGTAAGTGAGCAGACCTCCTTCGGTCATCTGGTAGCCTTCACATTTTACTCCAGTAGGTTCTTTCTGTAGGTACAGGGTCACAGTCTGAACGAAAGGATCTGTCTCCTGTGCATTTCTGACTCTATTCTTGACATCTGTCTCGCAGGTACTCACCGTTTCCAGGTGAATTGTTTTCATGCTTCTGCTGAGGGCATCGGCCACCCTATTTTCTTTCCCTTTGATGTGTTTGATTTCAAAATCAAATTTGTTAAGGAGGGCCATCCATCTAGCTTGTCTGACATTGAGCTTTGGTTGGTCAAACAAATATAGCAATCCGTAGTGATCCGTCATAAGTACAAATTTTCTTTCCAAGAGGTAATGCCTCCACATTTTCAATGCATGTACTATGGCAGCCAGTTCTAGAGCATGAGTCACATAGTTGACTTCATGTTCGTTCAATTTTCGGGATTCATAGCAGATCACACTTCCTTTATGCATAAGGACTCCTCCGAGCCCTTCCTTACAGGCATCTGTGCACACAAGGAAGTCAGCTTTAGGGTCAACGATTTTCAACACGAGTGCATGGGTTAGTAGATCTTTCAGGGTTTGGAATCTTTCTTCACATTTCTGTGTCCACAGGAATTTTGTCCCCTTCTTCTGGAGGGCAGTGATTGGAAAACCAATCTTGGAGAATCCTTTTATAAATCTCCTATAGTATCCCGCTAATCCCATAAAGGATCTGATGTCCGAGACATACTTTGGGGTAGGTCATTCCATGATAGACCTGATCTTGTTAGGATCTACTGCTACCCCTTCCTCAGACAAAACATGTCCCAAGTAATGTATTTGCTTCTGAAAGAAGTCACATTTGTTGAATTTAGCATAGAGTTGATGCTCTCTTAGCACTTGGAGCACAAGTCTAATATGCTCTTCATGTTCTTCTCTATTCTTAGAATAGATTAATATGTCATCAATTTGAGTTCATAAAACTCTTTAGCCTTCTCGTTGAAATATTTTTCTGACAAATACTTCTTCTGAAAGAACTTCTCAAACTGTTTCCAGGACAGGTCCTCCTCATGGACACCTTTCATATTCTTAAGATCTTCCCACCAGATGGAAGATTTTCTGTTCAGATTGAAAGTGGCCACTCAGGCCTTCAAATTATCTGAAAAATCATGGACTCTAAAATATTTCTTCAGTCCAAGTAGACAGGCCTCGACTTCCTCTCCCTTCTTTATCTCATCGTCGAAGGAGGGAGGTTTGGCCTTTCTGAATTCCTCAAATTTATGACCCTTGGAAGTCTTTTTCTTCTTTTATTTTCTTTGAGAATAGGAACTGGTCTTGCTGTTGGAAGAGCCTTATAAATCGCCAACTTCCTTCTCATAGGAATCATCTGGCACTGATCCTTTACCTCTAGGGTGGAACTTCCTAGAGGTGCTCGTCTCAGTATGGCCACTGATACGACCATGTTTCTGCATCTTGGGTTCATGTTGCATTTGTTGCTGTAGGTTGGATAAGCTCTGCAGTAAAACTGCATTAATTTCAGTTTGCTTTTCTTGTTCTTTCATCATTCTTTCATTGTCGGTCTTGCAGCTTTGCAATTCAACCATGAGACTCCTCACAGTCTCAGCTAGATCTGGAGGGGTTCCTATTGCTCTTATTTCGTCAGACTCTTCGTCTCTATTGTGGGAGCCTTCTCCCATCTCTTGGTAAGTCACCATTTTCTACGTCTATAAATTCCCGCGGCTCATCGTCCGCTTGGGTGAAAAGACAAACGCTGGTTGTTAGTTCAAGAGTTAGATACATTTTTATAACCTGCGCATAAATTCATATTTTCACATGTATACCCATATAACATGTGTTTTTCATTCGGGTCTTATCTATCCAGACATCTCAATTGCAAGAGACTCTACCTAATTTAGTAGGTATCCATCCTAACACTAAAACAGGACAACGCAGTTCATGTCCCAGATTACAGTTTCATTCTGCAATATTTCTTCTTAAGGAGAAAACACAGATGACAATATCTTCTTACGTGGCTCGTGCCTGAGCCCAAGCAAGCCAAGTGTTGTAACCATGCTCTGATACCAATTTGTCACACACCCACTACCATAACCAATTTTTTTGTTGCTTCCTGCAGAATCAAAGCCCTCGAAATATCTACAGAGGCCTGGCGTAAACTAGTTCTCTCTCTCTCTCTCTCTCTCTCTCTCTCTCTCTCTGCTCCCATGTGATTGTGGGTCATGATCACATGTCAAATAACCATGGCACCTCTCAATAATTCTCGACTCAGTTCTACAGAGATGTCGAACCATTCGACTCTGCAACTGTCGAACCCCGACAAGGCTAGCGACTGGCCAATAGAGACAAATCCCAACAGGGTTAGCGAATGGCCAATAGGAACGGGCCCTGTCGCACGATTGAGTGGAGTACAGGTGGCAATAGGTAAGCATGACACAGTGGGTGACATGACAGGAGACGGGTCCCACTTCACATGCCACACCATTCCGGACCCCCCCCTCCCCATTAAAGGCAGAATGGCAAGGGGGGTCCGGAATTCGCTTGAGCACCGTTGATCAA
>JZKD02S1674412.1:218700-233623 GCA_000966675.3 Picea glauca | reverse complement strand
AGCCCGAAATCAACTCAAAGGCTTCCACTCATAATTGTGGGTATACCTCGGAGTGACCCCCGTAATACGTGCAATCTCTACACTGATGTCAACAAAGCAGGTTAGTATCTTTGCCGACACCAATGCGACCTAATGCTTGACCCTTGTGTTAGAAGGGCTTCCCAGGACAATATGCGACCAATGGAATTTTACACTCCCTAACTCAAGATACTATTGTGTGTTTTTGAGCTTTTGGAGAGTGTGTCTCTCTTCCTACTCCAAAGTAGTAGCCTAGCTATATGTTGGTGTAAAAGAGCCCTAGAAAAGAGTTACTAGATCAATTTTAATATTACGCAACGTTTTTAATGGCTGTTGTTTACTCACAGGTAACGGAAGTGAAACTCGTGATGTGTGACTCTGACCCAAATAATGCAAGGATATGAAGAAATATAATCGTTTCATTCAATGAATCCTAATTATGGGAGAGAGAGAACAATTTCTTGAATCAATATGAATACTTCAATGCAAATGAAAACTCAATTTTTGTTTAGAGATCAATACAAATAATCATGTATCAATGAAAAGTTTCTAAATGTCTTTTTCAAAACTTCAATGCTCTAAAATTTTACAATTTTGATTTTCAATGTTTGCAACAAAAGCAAAAACAAAAACTTGAAAGAAAACAAGTGGTTCACTTTCCAAGAAGAACTCTGATGACAGAGAAAAGAAAATCAAATCATCAATACCAAACAATCAATGACAACCCAACCAAAACTTTCAATGATAGTAAGAACACAAAGAAAACCAAGGAGCTTCTTAATGTAAATGAAAATTGTCCTTTTGAAACAACAATCAACTAAGAAACACCAAATTCTTGACTTCCAATCAATCACTAATCTTTAACCAACACTACACATTCAACTCCAGTAATCAGAGAGAAGAAAAATGCCAATAAAGGCCAAAGAATGAAAGTCAAGTGACCAAAGCAAGAACACGCTTAGAAAACCTAAATTAGATCCAGCAAGCAAATGAAGCAAAAGATATGTAAACCAGTGAGACAAAGTGTCAAATAGAGGTAAATCAACCTTTCCGAGCTATTGCAAAAATCAAAATTTGAATCCAAAAATTTTTCAAAAAATGTTCGCAGGCTGGTTCTCAACACAGTGCGATAATCTTAGTTTCTCGCAGTCTACTTAAGTGCAGAATGCGAACTTCTCGCACTGGAGTATATAAGCAAGGTGCGAACTATCCAGGTTCTCGCAGACTACTAATGGTGACAGTGCGAGAATCCCTAAAAGTAATGAAAAATTTGAAAAACCAAGCAAAATTCAATCTGACTTTTTGACCCAGAAGGTCTCTTAGGGTATCCTGAAGACTCAGAAGTTTAAAAATCAAGAGAAAAAGGAAACAAGAGAAAATGGCCACAGAAAGTTCAAGAAACCAAAAAGACAAAGGGATAGTTCCCCAGCGGAGTCGCCAATTTTGTTTCAGGATAAATTCGTGAGTGCGGACACAAACCAATCTCCCCAGATCCACCTGGATCTAGAACAAAACGTGACAGAATACTACCTTTTCCCTAGATCTAGTCTATTGAATGAACTAAGAGAAATGGATGGTGGACATACCTTATGAACGCTCTCCTTAAATCTCTGTTGTTCCTCGTTTTTCTCCGATGCTCTTGTTTCATCCAATCACAACAACACAAACCAATCATAGCAAAGACAGATTAATATATTCAAAGACTAGTCTATACATGTGATCAAGGAATCATGTAATAAAATGACATCATCATTATGGGAAAAGGACATATTCATGTATTGCATTAATTGAAAGAGAAATATACAACCTGAGCCTTGATGTCGTAGATCTCCTTTCGATGGCTTCTAGTTCTGACACACACACTTGCTCATGCATGAAGAAACTCAACCACATATGATGACATTGCTTGTAGCCTCTTGCTGTTGTAGCTTCAATCCTTCACACAGTCTTGCACAAGTTCTCCAATCAATCTCTTGCTAGCTTGCTTTCTCTCTCTAACCATTTCCATGAGCAATCTCCTCAATATATAGGAGAAGACAGTTTAGTTACTTGGATAGGGAATGATCCCAAGATATCTGGAAAGTCAGTAATTTGCCAACCATTCGAAAGCCAACTCATCCTTCTAGAAGATTCCTTCTAGAAGGATCGATAACTTATCCATTTTCCTCCTTTAAAAACATGTTCGCACCCAAGGCTTGAGTACAGTGCGAGAAGTTGGCACCCTAGATGAATGCAGCCTGCGGGAATTAAGGATTCTTGCAGGAGAATATATAAGCAGCCTGCGAACTATTTTAAAAATATGATTTCTGGAAGATGTCAAGTGTAACTTTCTTCATGAAAATGTTCTTATTGAAGAGTTTGATATTCCATCACCATGTCATTATCATGTTATCATCTCAATGACCAAAATTGTGGATAACACACCTGCAAAGTAGATGAAGTCTCACTCGAGGTAGAGGAAGGGGTGGTTGCAAGACTCAAGTGTCTGCAACCTTAGATGGGACATAGATATGTGATTACAACACCTTAACAAAGCACTTAATAGTTACATTCATTAGTATTTCAGCTTCGTTCACATCGCAGATCAGAACCCTAATTATACAACAATGAAGTATTCAACAAGATCTAATATATCCAAGCACTATGCACATCAAAATAGATAATATCTGGTATTCATTCACATTACCAAGCACTAAGCTATCATATCAGATACATCTAAACATACATTACTACACTAAGAATAAATCATATCAATACATAACAACCATAAAGCACAAAGCAACCATAACACAGGATATATGTGGTTCACCCCTAGCCTAGGGCTACGTCCACCAACTCTTCTTCTCTTTATTGTCTTTTGTCAATCATCTACATGCATAGAGCCACAAAATCCTACTCCACATAGGACATGAGATCTGTGTGCACATCGCTAGATCCTCCTTCCCCGAGCTAGGTTACAGAACAAATCCTTTACACAGTCTCTTACAATCACTTGCACTTAGCTTTGCAAGTCTTACATAGTATGCACAAAGCCAAATCACAGAGATCTAACTTTAGCACTTAGCACCACATCATGTAGATATATTCTCAGTCTCTTTCTTACATTGACCAGACATCTATTTATAAAAAAAGGGAATAAACATGGGTAAACCCATGGGGCGACATCCCCATACCCGTTACATAATCCCAAAACCCAAAAATCCCTAAACAAGGGGTTGAGATCCCATGATCTCTGCTTTGTCTTGTGCTCCACCTTAGACAGCCTGTTGAAGTCCCAAAATAGGTCAAACCTGACAAAGGATCTTCAAAACTTGGTCAAGGGCCAACATGCCCCCAACACTCACCTGTGACTTGACTCGATTCACTCTAATTTGGGTAAATATGCCTCAAAAGCCTCGAGCTTGGCTCGAGCTGCTTCGACCTTGTGCTTCGCCAAGGCCTCTTGCTCGACGACTTCCTAGATATCTACCTCATTCACAGGTCCTTCCAAGCATTGTTCAATTGAAGTGACTACTTGTTCCAGCTCTGCTCCTCGTCCTTCAATATACTCAAACAGTTGGCAAGCTGCATCCTGGACTGGTTGGAGTTTATGAGTTACTTCCATGACTTTTCTCTGAATGGCATGGATCTGTTGCTGAGACGTGCATTGTTCTTGGAACCTTTTCATATTCACAACTACTGATAGGAGTTTCAACTATGCCTATACTGTTGTTGCTTGTTTATTTGTCTCCTGGAGTTGTGAATCCAGTGTCTTTATTTTAGGGTCCTCTGTAAGTCACTCATAAGTCTATGCACTTCTGCTGCTAAGTTTTTTACATTCCACAACTAATGCTTTGATTCACTCAACTATGCTCCGGGTAGTTGCTCCTCTATGGTATCGCATGTCCTACAGAGTGCTTGGTATTGTTTGGAGCTCTATGTCTATTATTCTCTATTGAAGTTTTTGGATGGCTTCAACAAGCTTCACTACTAAATGCTCCATTGGGTATTCCTCCTTTTTCTCTAAGCCTGTCATAGAGCAAAGTTCTCTGTTGACTTCTTCTTTGACTCTGATCTGCTCTGCGAGAAACTGTTCTTTCTCCTACTGGATTTGCGCTCTATCCTCTGTGAAATTTGTTTGGAGGGAATCCTTCTCCTGTTGCGCAGCTTGACATTTCTCTATCACTTCCTCTTGTGCTTGCTTTAGGGCCATTGTGGCCTATTTTGTTTCTTCCTGTGCACGACGAAGGCGAGCTTCGGTCACATCGGCTAGTCTACGGAGTTGGGTAGGATCATCTCCCAACTCTATTTCTTCTGATGGTGAGGGTGTAGTGGACACTGCGCAGTTAGAGTGAAGGGCCTGATGTACCCCTCGCAATTATTCTTCAGTCCTTTCATACATGGTCTCTTGCTTGGCTTCATTTTTTGGCAAAATGTCTTCCGAGGTGTCTGATACAACTGCAATAATGAATTCGAAGCCATCGACCATGAGCACATTCTGCATTGTGGTGTTACTATATTTTGACTTCTTCCTCCTCTGTGAACTTTTAATAACTCTGTAGTACTTCTCTGTGTTCATCTCTGTGCGTAGTGATGTAGATAAAATGTCTGTCTGCATGGAAATTCACAAATGGCTTGAACCTATGCAGGGTGTTCGGCGTCATATGAGGGACATTCTCAATAGCCCTCTTTAACTACAGGTAGTAGGTGTGGAACACCGTGTTTGACTGCCATTGTTTTCCCATATCACTCGAATACCAGAGCAAGGTGAACTTCATGGCTAAGGGTTCGAATGGCTCTATTTCAGGGAAGGTCACAACTTTCGGCATCTCCCAAGCAATGAACGCGATGAGGATCAACAACCAACTAAAATGGAACTCATAGCCTTGATCCTAAGCTTCACGACAATCTTTTTCTAACTGTTTAACTAAGTACTTTGCCTAGTTCATTTGTAACCCTTCCACGCACTTTCCTGTGAGGTCAACAACAAACCTCATGACCTACGTGGGCATGTTCTTCCTTACTATCTTACCAGCGATCAATTGAAAAGTGAGGTGCACTTCACTATTTTAAATGGAGGATACCTTGTAGCCTCATTTTCCCTTTTTCACATCACCATAGGTGTCTTTAATCTTTTGCATCAGGGCGCGGTATGCAGCCTTCTCTGGGTATAAGTCTTGTGGGTCTGGTCCCTACATGCTCAACCCGGTGATTCGATGGATTAGCATCGGGTCGACGGTGATGCGTCTGTCCAGCCATAGATAACCACCATGTAAGATCGACAACAGGATCTTAACTCATGCGTTAACCTCCTGGTGCCTTCTAAAATGGGGTATTTCCATCACGTTCAGAATAGTGGACTGTGCGAGGTCCATAGTCTATGGTTGGGGGATGATTTTTGACTTCTTCCCCTTCATCCTAGTCAAATACTTATGAGGGGTGAGCATGCTAAAGTTCTTACGGTCTCCCAAGTTGAATTCGTTGATCTTCAATGTCAGAATCTTATCCGACTGAGGCTTTCCTGTTTGTATACACTTCGGGAGGTACATAGTAACCAAGGTGTAGTTGAAGTCCCTGGGGACACTATCACGATTCACCGCACTAGTTAGAGGTGGGATGTAGTCAGGCAGGATGGATGGGATTAACTTCACATTCACCAAGTCATCTCAATGCTTGGTTCTTTCCTCAGCTGCAACTCAGGATGGTTCAAATCCACGAGCAGTCGATGGAGAGGCTTGCACTCCTTACGTCAATGAGGCTTGAGCTCCTATGGACATAACCTTCACAGCCATTATATCGACTATAATTTCCTCTACTGACTTTTCTACAGCATTGAGTTCGTTCGACATGCACACTCGAGATCAGATAACTCATTTTGATGAACAAATGCTCAACGCAATAGAACAGGTGGTGAATTCTCAGTAAACACAGCATGATAAAAATGAGTTCTCTTGTTGGCTTAGATACAATTCACGAAAGTGTTTTCAGTGCAACAGTCGACAGAATAAGTAGACAACAATGTAATGGATCCTTCCAACGGAAAAGAAGCCTTCATCAATGCAGTTATTTCCATTACAACGCGGTCCCAACGCTCTGATAGTGAGATTTCTAATCATATATGTTGTTCTAAACATTCAGGAGTATTGATAGAGTGGTCATAATACCTCCAACGGGCATATCACTCTGCCATGGCGAAGTGCCAATTTGAGCTGCTCTGATATTTCGCTGAAGTTCAAATTCTGAAGACCTTCCTTATGCTAAGTCTTCTCTAGAACTTCCTATAATTTCTCCAACTTTTCTTTCTTCTTGCTGAGCTTTCTATCCTTCTTCCCTGTGATCTGTGTCTCGGTATTCCTCTTTCCATTCTGATTCTTATCTCCTCTTGGCATAGTAGCTTTTTGATGTTGATGATCTTTCCTAGGGTTCAAGGGAAATACCTCTTCTTTTTCTAGGGTAGGTGCTATATTGTCCTGTACAAACCAGTGTTTCAAGTATTCCTGTGTGCTTTCAACTTCATCATCCAGACCTCTAGTCTTTAGTATCTTTGACTGACCTTCTTATTCTTTCTGTAACTGCGCTATTCTCCTAGCCATGAAATCTCTTAGTTCTTGCTTTTTTTGTTTTAGTGCTTCCTCTTCTTCTTTCCTTCGGATCTGATCTTTCTCAACCCAGGTCTTTCCTAGCAAAAGTGAAAATGGGGCGTTGTTCTCAACAAACATGATGACCTCAAATTCTTCTTCTGGTGAAGTGCCATGAGCACTCATAGGTATCTAGGTAAGTATTCCACATAGGGTTATCAGTTTTCCTCTAAACAATCCTATTCCTCTTAGTGAAGGAATCATAACAGGCTTCCCCAAAATTTTCCAAGTTCTTTCTATCATGATATTCACCTGTGTTTCCTCATCTAGAATACAGTCAATGTCGAATTCTCCTATTCTTGTTTCTATGCACTCTTTTTCTTTGAAGATTTCTGACAAGTTGATATCTCTGTGATCATTCAGGGTTTCTTTCATTTGTAGTAATATAGTCTATGATTCTTTTTGGGGTTCTACCATGGTCTTAGTTTCTTGGCCTTCCTCAAGGTTTTCTTGTCTCATATTCATTCTTTCAACTTTAGCAATCATTCTAGGGAAATCCATAACTTCATGGTCCATAGATTTACAACAAAGACAACCAGGTTTTCTACTAGGGAATTCCTTTAGCAAGATGTCCCGGTCTTCTGTAGCTATAACAAAGATTTAATCCTCTCTTTCTCTTGAATGATCCCCAACCTTTCTTGTACTACGCACCAGGATCACAGTAACTAACCTGCAAAAAATTATTCTGAGGATCCTGTATTCATTTGTTAGTCCAAACATTCTTTCTATGCATAGAAATAACACATCTTTCATTATTTCTATCAGATCTACTCATATCAAACATTCTTTCTTCTAACTGTGCCCTAGTTTTCATACTAGGACAAAATTTATCAAACATACCTAGATCCATACTTTCGAAACAAAAATTTCCACTTATCTTACCTTTATCAGAGAACAAAGATTCAAGATCTTACCTCTTTACTTCAGATCTGACTTTTCTTCATTTGCACAGAGCTTCACAAATCAAGTAGAGTACTACGCACTAGGGAGACATATATATGGAAGGAGCTTTCCTCTTTTCCTTAGTTCCCAACAATCATAGTTTTAGGTCCTGGCAATGGAACCATTTCTTGGCACAGGGGCAAACCCAGGGTTCAACACTTCGACAATGCACCAACAAAACCCTAACTACTGACCCTTTCGACAACACCTACGAAGCAAATAAATTCTCACCCGAGGTAGAGGCAGGGGTGGTTGCAAGACTCAAGTGTCTACAACCTTAGCTGGGACACAGATATGCGATTACAACACCTTAATAGAGAACTTAGTAGTTACATTCATTAGTATTTCACCTTCATTCACGTCACAGATCAGAACCCTAATTATAGAACAACGTAGTATTCAACAAGATCTAATATATTCAAGCACTAAACACATCAAAATAGATCAGATCCAGTATTCATTCACATTACCAAGCACTAAGCTATCATATCAGATACATCTAAACATACATTACTACATTAAGCATAAATCATATCAATACATAACAACCATAAAGCACAAAGCAACCATAACACAGGATATACATGGTTCACCCCCAGCCTGGGGATATGTCCACTAACTCTTCTTCTCTTTGTTGTCTTTTGTCAATCATCTACATGCACAAAGCCACAAAATCCTAATATTCATAGGACAGGAGATTTGCGTGCACTTCGCTAGATCCTCCTTCCCTAAGCTAGGTTACAACACATATCCTTTACATAGTCTCTTACAATCACTTCCACTTAGCTTTGCAAGTCTTATACAGTATGCACAAGGCCAAATCACATAGATCTAACTTTAGCACGTAGCACCACATCACTTAGATCTCTTGTCGGTCTCTTTCTTACATCGCCCAGACATCTATTTATACAAAAAAGGCCTAAACATGAGTAAACCCATGGGTTGACATCCCCATACCTGTTACATAATCCCTAAACAAGGGGATGAGATGCCGCGATCTCTGCTTCATCTTGCAGTCCACCTTCAACAGCCTGTCGAAATCCCAAAATAGGTCAAACCTGACCAAGGATATCCAAAAATTGGTCAAGGGACAACACCTTTGAACAACATGTTGATGACCTCCCGTCAACTAGTCATGATACAGTTGGGAAGAAAAAAAGTAAAGTCAAGTTCCCATGTATGTTATGCAAAGGGAGTCATTTAACTCACCTTTTACCTTGTATGGACGAAGCCTCGAAATTGAAGACATGATTGTTTCACAACCTCAACTTCCAGCTACTTACCATAAACTTTCTCTCAACCCCCTTGTAGTTGATGGAATGATCAATCTGGTCGCTTCGTCAGTTAGTCTAGTTAATCATGTTGTCAATATGGTCACATCATTAGTTGAACCAGTTGACAAAGTGGTCAATCGGAGCCCATCCTCGATCAAACCCACTCTCCTGATAGAGAGTGAAATCCCAGTGGTCGATCTGTTTACACTTGTCGACCCTATTCTCCCGTTAGAGAATGAAACTCCTTTAGTCGATTTGATGTCATTATCGGTCAATCTTACTCTCCCGCTAGAAAGTAAACCTGATATTTCCCACGTTTTTATTGTTGATACAGAATCTACCATGCTAGGGGGAATTCCTCCTTCTCCCATGGAACTACCTCTAAGTAATGAGGCCATCTTTTTTTATTGGGGCACACTAATTGGACCTTGTCTTCCCTCTCACATTCCTTTCCATATTACAGTACAGGTTTGTGGTTGGGACGTTCCTCAGATGCTGATAGATGAAGGTGTGTTCGTTAGTATTTTTTCCTCTATTACTTGGAAAGCTTTGGGTTGTCCTCAGCTTGCCCCAACTACGCAGAATATATTAGATTTTAACATAAGAACCAATCAACCTTTAGGGACCCTTCCTCGGTTTCCTGTAAATTTGGGAGGGAAAACTGTCTTTATTGATGTCATGGTAGTCCAAGACCCCTTGGACTTCGCTTTGCTCCTTGGGAGAGACTATGTCTATTTCATGAAAGCTATTGTTTCCACTCTTTTTCATGTGATACCATTCCCTCACGATGGAAGAATTGTGACTATTGATCAACTTTTGTTTGTTGTCCCTAACTTGATTACCAACTCCATGAACTCCCTAAAAAGTTCTTATATGCAGACAATATCACCTCTGCCACAGGTCAACTATGTGGTGTCATCTCCCATGCCTCTAGCTATCGATGACGATGAGACTCTCACTATAAGCTCAGTAACTAATGACCTAGATCTGGTAGTTGACATGGTTATCTCTTCGATAGGGATTTTATAGCTTGATCTCCTTACCCCCGTTGCGACCCTCGACATGGTGTCCTTCCAGAGCATTGTTCTTTCATCCAGTGAAGAACTCTTGGAATCCATGACCGAGTTTTGTCCCTTGACATGGTGTCCTTCTGAAGCATTGTCCTCTTGGAAGTCATGATCAAGAAGAGAGTTTTGAGCATGATTTTCTGTTTTCAAGCTCGTTAAAAAATGAAACCATCTTTGAGCTCGTTTTTTCTTATTTCAAGATCGTTAAAAAATGAAAACAGAGCTTATGAGAATAGTTCATGTTTCTCTATCAATCTCATTAAAAAATGAAACAGAGGTATGGGGATTGAACCTAGATTCTCGAGCATAGTTTTTCTTCTCTGTAGCAAGCTCATTAAAAAATGAATTAGATTTTTTCCCCCTCTCTGTTTGAGTCAAGTCCTTCGTCTAGTATTTGAAGCTTCATTTCATTTGCCTTTGTAGTTGGATAAAACAAATCTTGAGGGGCATTTTATTACAGCCTCTAGACTTCATGATGAAGTTAGGTCACTAGCTTCTTAAGCTGGGGGCTAAGTACCAACCATGCATTGGGAAGTCGCAAACATAGTTTTCTTTGGTTCAAGCTTGTGTAAAAATGAAACCACCTACCTCAAGCATAGTTTCCTTTGGTTCAAGATTGTGTAAAAATGAAACCAGGTCCAATCATAGTTTTGTTTAGTTTTAAGCTTGTGAAAAAATAAAATCTATTCCAAGCATAGTTTTGTTTTGTTTTAAATCTTGCGTAAAAATGAAAACAATCCCAAGCTTAGTCTTTGTTCTTTCTCATGCTTGTAAATACACGAGAATAAGTTATCGAGCTTAGTCTTTTTTCTTTCTCGTGCTCGTAAATACGTGAGAATGTAACCGAGTATACTTTTATCACTTCTTTGGACTCGTAAAGTTTATATGAAAAAGGAACCCCCTGGAGTTCCCTTTAATATCTTTTCAGACTCTCTAAACATGAAAAGATTTTTGAACGATCTTGTTCTTTTCATGCTCATTAAAGTATTTGAAGAAAAAATTTGTTGAGCAGTAGTTTATCTCTTTTTTAGTCTCATCAAACTACCTTACGAAAAAGGACATTTTGGATTTTTCTTTAAGTGTTTTTCAGACTCTCTAAACATGAAAAACCTTTGAGTTTACTTTCTTTGGACTCATAAAACAAACATCGAAAGGCCCATATGGGACCAAACCACTCCTTCCTAGGGTTCATTAAACATAGTCTGAGGGAATCATCCGAAGGATGAGCTTACAATTCAAGCATATGTTATCCTCCTCAATCTTGTGTAAAAATAAAGAGGTACTCGCTAGAAATGGTGGGGGAAAATTTGGGAAAGAAATGTATCTAAACCTATATTCCATGGAAGAGTCTCTTTTGAACATGAAACCCTTTCACTCGCTTTGTGTCTAGGTTTGAAAATCCGCTTGTCTCTTGATAATACTCCTGTATAAGATTACAAATTGGTCTATGATCCTTATTGTTGAGTCAGTTTTTCCAAGACAGTTGTCGTGTCATCAATATGTTCAAAGAAAATTTCAACCCGAAAAACCTTCTATTGCGTCGGCCATCCATGAGTCAGTCTTAAATCACTTGTTACTTTGATCTACTTCAAATATTGTTACTTGTTTCATGTCATTGATGGGGGATACATTAAGGCCCTCCTGTGATGATTCTTTTCCTATCGACTTCAACTCATTATCCAGGAATTAGAATTATAAACTAATTGGTACCTTGGAACTTGCATGCCTCAATGGAAGGTTTCCTCACTTTCGACAATGGGTTTTCATTATTGACCCCTGATCATAAGATTCCACCAAGTGTTCAACCTCATCTCATTGATTCACATTCGTTGGATTGTACTAGAGTACCTTGGGAGTCATTGACATTAATGGTGATTTCCCTCGCACTTGTTAACGGTATACTCTAGTGACTAGTAATCAAGTGGTTTCTACCATGTTCACCTTCATCAAATGTATTCACATGGTTAGATTCGTGCTATAGAGTGGTGGAGATGAATACCCCGAATCTTTCCTAATAGACTTAGGTTGCGTTGGAGTGTATTCAGATTGTACTATTGCATAGATCCACAGTGTATGTCTCATGGCTATGTTCAAATTTGAGTCTTTAACACATAGATCCACAGTGTATTTTTGGTGGCTATGTTCAGATTTGAGTCATAATGACATGGATCCGCAGTGTATGTTTGGTGTCCATGACCTATCTTACTTGACATGGATCTTTGCATGTCGGCATTTATGGTTTGATTCATTTGTATTATGAGTATGGGAATTCCTACCTCAGTGATGATATATTATTGTACTTTATTTCCTTGTTTGTTGGTAGGTTTCCGATCAACTATTCCTTGTTCCTTACACACACTCGACAAAGTATTTCAAATATCACTTTGTTCTAACTTCATAGTTTGGGGGGCTGTCTGTTACACATTATTTTTGTCATCCCTATGACTGTTAATGATGTAAACCTATATGTTGTCTTTAGAGGGATCAGTGGCATGAATTCCTGAGGAATGAAGAGAGAAGAACTTTTCATGAGAGATGAAATCATATTTTCCTTTGTAAAAACCCTAGTAAGGAGGATCATCGCACCCTGCCCAGTTATAGGGGTGCGACGATCCCATTTTGTTGCATGTTTCACTAAATGTGGCCTGCAACGTCGTCGCACTCTGCTCAGTTCTAGGGGTGTGACGATTTTTGTATGTGGGAAAAACGAGCATCTTCTTGATGCTTCTAGAAGGAGAAGCTTCTATGGTGAGGTGGCCTTCGATCAGTTTGGATCTTACTCACTTTTCTTATTTAGTGGGATCATCCTAACCTCCTCACCTTATCCTCTTTAGCTTATAAAAGGAGAGGAGCTCTCATGGAGAAAGTTAGCTTTTGGAGTTGGTTTTGAAGTTTGATTGAGTTTTTGAGTTTTTTAGCTTGGAGTGTTTGGGCCTATGTTGGCTTTGAGCTTTGCTTTGTCATGATATATTGTGAGTTACTTTTAGATCTATAGTCTCATAATCCATGGAGCAAAAGTGTGTGGGAAATGAGGGACAGTTAGAAGGGAACTTACGACATCAAGGCTTTGGTTGTAATCTCTCTTTCTATTTTTTAATACAGATGTACTTTTCTTTCCTATATGAATCGTATTTGTCCATATTGTATGATTCCTTGATCACATGCATAGTTTCATACCAAGTAGACTTTGTTATTCTTGTCTTCATTGGTTTGTGTTCCTTTGTAGATATTTCTCCATAAGCCTTGTGACGGAGCTTGGATTGCATTGGTGAAGTCAGATCTTCGATATTTGAAAGGTATTTTCTAGATCCATTTCTCATTTGATGATTGAAATATAAGGAAAGAGTAGTGTACTGTCTTGTTTTGTTCTAGTTTCGTAGTAAATCTAGGGAGATCTGTCTGTGTCTGCACTTACTGATTAATCTGATAACAGAAGCCATACATGGTCTCCAACCTGGAACTAATGACCAACCATGTTCTTGTCATGCCAATATTTATACTGTGCTTGACTCTTCTCCAACCGTTCCTTGACTGCCTGGTGTATCTGTTGAATCCTCTGGATGAACTTGCGAGATCTATCCTCTATTCGTTCTTCATTCACATTGAAATCTCTCCCATACATAAATTCCAAAGGAACCTTTGGTAGGTACCCAAATCATGTCTCAAAAGGTGAACTCTGAGTGGACAAATGTAAATCTCGGTTATAATCATGTTATACATAGGGTATCCATTGTTGTAGTATCCTCGAAGCAAAAGTACCACTATTCTGTTTACCACCTTTATATGTTCTGTTAAGCCCTAATATTGGCTCATTACCCCTTAATTGGGGCATATTATATAAGTAATGTTATTTTATTTATGTCAGCTTTAGGCCATTAGTTGTAATTATACCTCCTAGTTTCCTATATATACCAAGGAGACATTTTCATTTTGAATCATCTTGTACTTGAACATTTAAGTGAGGTAAAAGGAGGTTGCCCCCTCGAAGAGGATTATTATCTAAAATTCTCTTTTTTTCAATGCGTTGAGTACTTTTTTGAGGATTTTCTATGCTATATTGATATTTGGTTATTAACATCTGGTATCAGAGCTTAAGGTCTTGGGGTTTCGCTGCTACATCTAAGACACCTTGGAATTTTAGCTATAACTCTTTTTCTACAATGTTTCAGAAGGAACAACTTGGAGGATATTTAGTAGACAGAACAAGGTACGTTGGGTTCTAAATTCAGCTCTCGTGGCCTTACACTTTCAGAGATATGGCCTATACAAGATAGGGTTATGGAATCATCCTGAATTGAGTCATTGCGGAATTGTTTCTATAAAAAACTTTTCTGTAATGTTTTAGACCCTGAGATAAGGAGGATATTTACAGAAATTAGTAAGGTATCCATGGTAAAATTTTCAGCTTTTGCGTTATCTTAACTTTGTAGATACACCTTATGTAAGATAGGATATCTGACTAGTCCTATTGACTAGTCTCAAGAAGGTGTTCCCGGTAAAACAATCATAAATTCTTCCTAGAGTATCCAAATTGTGTGGGACTGGTTACATTAGATTGTGGACAGTCTGTAGTATTTCTGGTGTGAGTTTCATAATTTTATATCAATTATTTTGTGTAGGGCACACTATACAAGTGATATCGCCTGGAAAGAACAAAATTCGACAAGTTGTGGGGAAGTTACCTTAAATTCCACTTGGCACATCCAATTTTGATCAGACCTATGACATTACAGAGGAGAAATATTAGAGAAATACATAAAAGAAAGTTTCATACCCAGAAGGGCCAAAACTTGGGAGATACAACAAAATAAATCTTGTCTAGCAGAACCACCTCAAAATCAAGGTTCAAAAGTGATACTTGGCCAACATGCCACCCAAAAAGGGAACTTATACACCCAATAAGCCTCCAAAAAATCCTACTTGGACTCTTGATGAAGGTGAAGAAATGCGTAGGGACATAAATGAACTACAAAATAAGATGGATTCAATGGAAGCTAAGTTGGAT
>JZKD02S1674412.1:181030-215749 GCA_000966675.3 Picea glauca | reverse complement strand
AGGCCATTAGTTGTAATTATACCTCCTAGTCTCCTATATATACCAAGGATACATTTTCATTTTGAATCATCTTGTACTTGAACATTTAAGTGGGGTAAAAGAAGGTTGCCCCCTCCAAGAGGCTTATTATCTGAAATTCTCTCTTTTTCAAGTTGTTGAGTACTTTTTCTGAGGATTTTCTATGCTATATTGATATTTGGTTCTGAACATGTTCATTGGTTTGTTGATGAAAATAAGTGCTCCTCTTCAATTTGGTGTCCATCATTCTCCATAATCTAGTCCAAATATCCCCAAGGAATCGAGTATCTCGATCTGAGACAATGGACGTGGGCAACCCAAAGTGAACCCAAACATACTGAAAGAACATATTAGCAGTATTCTCAGTAGTGATATTCTTTTTACATGGCATCAAGATACACATATTGTTGAACCTATCCACTACAACATAAAAATAATCATGAACCCCTTTGGTAATTGGTAAATCCCCTACAAAATCCATGGAAATGCTTTCCCATGGATGGGATGGAACAGGAAGTGGTGAGTATAGCCCCAATTTTATATTAGTGGGCGTATAAGTAGACCACATCACACACCCCTTTACATATTTAGTTACAATTCTTTCATTTGAGGCCAATAACAAAACCTCTGCAAATGAGCCATAGTTTTTCCTACCCCAAAATTCCCAGACACAAGAGAAGTCTGAGATTCTCGTATTACATGGACTCGTTCACTTGTAGGAATACATAGCTTCCCAAGATGATAGAGTAGTTTTCCCTGCAAACAATAGTTCTCTTCCTGTGCACCATGCGTTAGCTTCTCATATACTTCTTTAAAATCTTCATCGATGGCATATTGCTCTACATAGCTATCATAAGATAAAGAAGTATTCTTCAAGATAATAGAAGAGAAAATAGGAGGTATAGAAAGCATATCGGCTACCTTATTACTTGTACCCTTCTTGTACTTGATTACCAAATGAAATTGTTGTAGAAAACCCATCCACCTGTAGTGTCGATATTGTTGCAGTTTGGTCTATGCTTGAAGATAATGTAAGGGTTGGTGATATATATGTATAATTGTTTCCTTCCCTACAAAGTAGTGCTTCCATTTCTTTATGCTTTGAACTAATTCATACAACTCTTTATCATATGTAGGATAGTTAACAATAGCTTGGTTAAAAGTCTCATAGTGGTAATAGATAGGCTTATGATATTGCATCAATAATGCACCCATGGCTTATCCGTTGTCATCTGTCTCGATCTTGAATGACTGTTGAATATTCAACAGTCCTAATTCTGGTGCGGTAGTGATCTTCTCCTTAAAAGTTTCGAAATATTTTTGTTTATTTCCTTCCCACTGAAAAGTGTTCTTCACACTGGTTAAGGCATGCAAAGGAGTTGCTATAAAGGAGAAGTTGGGAATGAATCTCCTCCAATACTGGATTGCACCCAAGAAGCTTCAAACTTCGGTTACACTCTTTGGCTCAGGATAATTTACAATTACATCAATTTTGGAAGGATCAATCTTCAATTATCCTCCTCCCACGATATGACCTAAGTATACAAGTGAAGTCTTGCCAAATTCACATTTAGACATTTTCACATACAACTTTTCCTTTTGCAAAGTATCCAATACTTTCTTTACATGCCTCACATGTTCATCCCAAGTCCCGCTAAAAATGAGAATGTCATCTAAATATAAAATAACAAATTTATCCATGAAAGGCCTAAATACATCACTCATCACACTCATTAAAGTTGTCGAAGCATTAAAAATCCCAAATGACATAACTAACCACTCAAACAATCCATGTTTGGTTTTAAAGATAGTCTTCCATGCATCTTGTTCTGTGACCCTAATTTGATGATATCCAATGCGCAAATCCAACTTAGTGAAATAAAAACATTCTTCAATTGATGAAGTAAATCATCTATATGAGGAAGAGGGTATCGATTTTTCAACGTGATTTTATTCAAATCCCGGTAATCAACACACATTCGCCATGTGCCATCTTTCTTTGGAACCATCACAATCAGAGAACCACAAGGAGATGAACTGGGCCTGTTGACCCCTTGATCCAATAATCCCTGTACTTACTTCTTGATATATTTCATCTCCACAACTGACATCCTGTACATTCCCACATTAGGAAGGGGAGAATCCTGGTGAAGATGTATCTCATGTTGGATTTCCCTCTTAGGAGGTAATCCATTCAGTTCCTAAAAAATATCATCATACTTAGAAACAATAACAATTAATTCCTTTTTATGATATGGATCACACCCTTGGAAAGCGTCGGATGTCCAGACATATTTCTTTTTGACAACCATGAGTACATATCTCTTATTGGCGGTTATGATTCTTTTCATTTGTCCTGCACTAACAAGTGTCGTATTTACCCTCATGTTGTGAGCTCTATAAATATATTTCACTCCCCCCTTAGTAAGGTGGTATTTTTTCTCATGATGAAAGAATACTGCTTTTCTATCATAAAGATAAGGACTCCCCAACACTATGCCACATATATCAAGTGGTACAACATCCAAATCCACTTCATCAATCAACTTTGAAGCAATAGAAAATCTGATCCTACATTGTTTGGTGACATTAATTTTTGCTTGATCACATACCCAACTAAGATGATAAGGCTTTGGATGTGGTTTCATTTCAAGACCCATATTCTTGACAAGTTCTTCAGATATTAAGTTTACTTGGGAACCCAGATCAAATAAAGTATCTATCTTAGTATTTTTAGATACAACTTGTATATGAAATAACTCATTCCTCTTTCGTTCTTAAATATAAGATTCATTATTGGAACTTTAGCTAGCATGAAGATAATATTTACCTTGTACTCCATCCATTGGGATCTTTGCTTCATCTCCTGAATCAAAACCAAGATCTTGTTGAACTGTAGCAATGTTCTTTGTCTTCCCCTTTCCATAAAATTGTTTTGGTTTCTTTTCTGGATGTATTTTCCCAAAAAAATCTTCATCATGACCGCCCTTATTGCAATGAGTGAAATATGGTTTTCCTCCTTCTCTCGTCACTGTATCACTATTCTTGTCCTTCCTTTTAAACTTCTTCAAAGTCTTGTGTGGGAAATTGGAAGGTTTCTTCGTGGCATATTCTTGAACGTGTTTCCCCCTGTTCTCAAGGTGAGTGGATTGCACACAAACTTCTTCAAGAATAGTGGGGTTAAACAAGAGAAAAGTATGATGAATATAAATGTGAAATGTGCCAATATACTTCATTAAAGTTTTATAAGAATCCAAAGGAATGTTCAATGCAATAGATTTCTTCCTAAATTCTTCTGTGAAATTTTGTATAGTCTGACCTTTACTCTACCTCAAAGTTTTCCATTCCATAATTTCTTTATGTAAATAACCTAATGGATAGAATTGCTTCCTTATCTCTAATTTAAATTCCGACCATGAGGAAAGAAGGTTACCACTCTTACTTCTATCCTGTATCTTGCTCTCCCACCATACAAGAGCGGTGCCTTCCAACCGAAGAGAATCTAGTTGCACTTTAACTTCATCTTCGTCAATATGTTGAACACGGAAATATACTTCAACCTGTCAGATCCAATTATCTAGCTTTTCAGGATTAGCATCTCCATTAAACATAGGTAAAACAAACTTTACATGAATCTTTAATAATGGTTTCTTAAAAGAGGATTTATGGCTAGAATGATGAGAATGATGAGAATGCTCAGAGGAAGAAGAACTAGAACTTGAAGGTGAAGATGGAGTCTCAGGAGGATCTCCTCCAACCCCTTGGTTTACCGAAGCATCATCATCTGGTGGTGCTTCCTTTTTCTTCCCTTTCTTCTTCATCCTCTTCTCATAATCTCCATACATTCGTTCGACAATTTCTTACATGCAATAGAAGACCATGTGAAATTTTTTCTCCTCTTCATCACGCTTATCCTCTTCTTCCATCTTCTTCCTTCGGGATGCACGGCCAAATTCGGGATTGAAAGTCTTAAGAGTTCTTTTACCCTGCTTATGCTTGGCCCTAGTAAGCATTCATCCTCAACAATTCAATTCAAATATGACTTCTATGATACCAACATGATTCGGGATATTTTCGTCAGGTGACTTATTAAAGAATTGTATTAAATGAGCATAAACTAAAGTACACCATAAACAAGGAAAACCTCAAAACGAAAGAGACATAAGAATACAATATGAACACAAATAACTTGATAATGGAGTTCGTCCCTGGTGGACTATGTCTTCGGGTCCTTCTCTCAAATGGGCAGGTCTTTTTATTAACTCCACAAAAGAATTGGGCAAAATACATAAGTATACCTCATTCTAGAGTTAAGATACAGAAGATTTGCTTGGATTGGAAAAATAACATAACCACTACCTTCGTGGCGTCGTTTTACCTAAAAATGATTGTCTCCACACCTCGATCTAAGTCTAACACTTTCAAGCCCAAGAGACACCTCTGCCTCGGTTATCGTGTCACTACTTCTGCAATAAATGAGTAGAAAATCCTCAAGTACATGCCAAAATCCATACAAGAATCAGTACGGGCGCGTTGTTGTTCTCCTCTATCCCGAACATTGGCGAAGGCCTCCGTTTTTATAAAATTGTAGGTGGTTATGCATTGATGGAGTGATTGGTGCGTTGGTAGAGGATGTTATTTTAAGTCATAGGTTGGCGGATTTTTAGATGGAGTTCCCGAGGTCGAATCCCACAGGCCTCCCCTTTTTAACATATGGTTTCAACAAAATTTGGTGCACTCTAATTAATATAGCGAGTAGTTACAAAACTGGCAGATGGTTATTTAAATGATGGATCTTCTTGTTAGAATAGCAGATATTCCGGTTATGGGGGGTGGTCACTTGGATAAACATATAACCAAGGGTTGGGCCGAAGGCCTACCCCTTTTCTTCCACGCCCATAGAACATTACTAAGAATAAATAATATCCTCGCCAATGAATAAACAAGGAACATGTAGTGGTAAGTTGGCTAGCACGAAGGTGTGAGGTCTATTGGGCTAAAAGGTTATGGGTTTGACTCCTATGGAGTCATATAAATTTTACATATACCAACCATTGGAGGGGTGCCACATGGCAGCCCATGACTCGGCCACGTGGAACCATATCATTTGCTTAATAAAATGCCACTTGTCACAACTTAATTCTCCCATGTGTCTACCATAAGACTTGTACGAGCTTGCCACATCATACCATGCAAACTCAACACTCTTCCATATCAGATGTACAGACGTGTCAGGTGTCACCCTTGCAATGGTGACATGTGTCACCTTGACCTTTTGATTTTTGAACAAATTTGACCTGAACTTTGAGCACTTATATCTTTTGATCCGTAACTTAGTTTGACGAGCCATTTGTGTCGTTAGAAATCCTGCGGCACACTCTTTGTGATCATGGCATTTTAATTGAATTTTTAGAACTTTGAATTTTTTCCCTTTCTCTATCTGCTGAAGCCATTCTAAGCGTTCTGAGTTTCCTCTGCGCATTCTAAGTTGTTCGTAGCCTTCTATGGATCCTTTTTGGATCGCACCTTCCCACTAGCATATTTTTGGACCACCAAAATCGTTCGTCGGTCAATAGGTAAGTGAGGGAAAAGTCCCCTCACTTTGTCCTTCTCAATCCACTTTTCCTTGCTTGGATGTGTGCCCTTTAAGCCTACTCAAAGATAATCAACATCACCCCTACGTGAAGTCCTCATACTTCTGTCCAGGATAATATCTTATTGTAATTCATCCAAGTACTCAGGTGCAAACTCATCAACTAAAGGTATTGAAACTTCCTAATCCTGATCCAGGATCATGGGAGGCTCAAACATTTTCAAGTTCTCTATGTTCACAATTGAATAAATATGCATATAAGGTGGAATGTCTAAATGAAAATCATTAGTGTCACCTTTCTCCAAGATAGTGAAGTGTCCATATTGGACGGGCTTGAGTTTCTTTCCTTCACCCTTCAATCATTCCTTGATGATGTGAATCTGTACCTGGTCTCCAACCTCGAACTGATGATCAAATCCGTGCTTGTGGTGTCGAGCTTTCTACTGCTCTTGACTCTTCTCCAACTATTCCCTGACTTCCTGGTGTACCTCCTGAATACTCTAGATGAACTTGCAAGCTCTGTCCTCCATTCATTCTTCATTGACATTGACATCTCTCCCATGCATCAAGTCCAAAGGAACCTTTGGTAGGTACCCAAAACATGTCTCAAAAGGTGAACTCTTAGTGGACGAATGTAAAGCTTGGTTATAATCATGTTGTACATAGGGTTTCTATTCATTCCATAACTTAGGATGCTTTCTACAATAGCCTTGAATCAAAAGTACCACTATTTTGTTTACCACCTCTGTCTGTCCGTCAGTCTGTGGATGAAAATAAGTGCTCCTCTTCAATTTTGTGTCCATCATTATCCACAAGCTAGTCCAAAAATCCCCAAGGAATTGAGTATCTCGATCTGAGACAATGGACGTGGGTAACCCAAAGTGAACCCAAACATACTAAAAGAAGATATTAGTAGTCTTCTCAGCAATGATCGGCTTTTTACATGGCATCAAGATACACATATTTTTGAACCTATCCACTACAACATACAAATAATCATAACCCCCTTTGGTCATTGGTAAACCCCCTACAAAATCCATGGAAATGCTTTCCCATGGATGGTATGAAATAGGAAGTGGTGAGTATAGCCCCAATTTTCTATTAGTGGGCTTACAACTAGAACACATCACACACCCCTTTACATATTTAGTTACAATTGCTTCCATTTGAGGCCAATAACAAAACCTCTGCAAATGAGCCATAGTTTTTCGTACCCCAAAATGCCCAGACACAAGAGAAGTGTGAGATTCTCGTATTACATGGACTCGTTCACTTGTAGGAATACATAGCTTCCAAAGATGATAGAGTAGTTTTCCCTACAGACATTAGTTCTCTACTTGTGCACCATGGGTTAGATTCTCATATACTTCTTTAAAATCTTCATAGATGGCATATTTCTCTACATAGCTATCATAAGATAAATAAGTATTCTTCAAAATAATAGAAGCAACAATAGGAGGTCTAGAAAACATATTAGATACCTTGTTACTTGTACCCTTATTGTACTTGATTACCGAATGAAATTGTTGTAGAAAACCCATCCACATGTAGTGTCGAGATTGTTGCAGTTTGATTTTTGCTTGAAGATACTGTAAGGGTTGGTTATCTGTATGTATAATTGTTTCCTTCCCTAACAAGTAGTGCTTCCATATCTTTATGCTTTGAACTAATGCATACAATGCTTTCTCATATGTAGGATAGTTAACAACAACTTGGTTAAAAGTCTCAGAGTGGTAACATATAGGCTTACGATATTTCATCAATACTACACCCATGGCGTATCCGATGGCATCTGTCTCGATCTCTAACGATTGTTGAAGATTCAACAGTGCTAATACTAGTGCGGTATTGATCTTCTCCCTCAAAGTGTCGAAATATTTTTGTTTCTTTCCTTCCCACTGAAAAGTGTTCTTCACATTGGTTAAGGCATGCAAAGGAGCTTCTATAAAGGAGAAGTTGGGAATGAATCTCTTCCAATACTAGACTCCACCCAAGAAGCTTCGGACTTTGGTTACACTCTTTGGCTCAGGCCAATTTACAATTACATCAATTTTGGAAGGATCAATCTTCAATTATCCTCCTCCCACAATATGACCTAAGTATACAAGTGCAGTCTTGCCAAATTCACATTTAAACATTTTCACATACAACATTTCCCTTTTCAAAGTATCCAATACTTGATTTACATGCCTCATGTGTTCATCCCAAGTCCCACTAAAAACAAGAATGTCATCTAAATATACAATCACAAAGTTATCCATGAAAGGACTGAATATATCATTCATCAAATGCATGAAATTTGTCGGAGCATTACAAATACCAAACGACATAACTAACCACTCAAAATTTCCCTATTTGGTTTTAAAGGCAGTCTTCCATGCATCCTAGTCTGCGACCCTGATTTGATGATATCCACTGTGAAAATCCCACTTAGTGAAATAAACAACATTCTTCAACTGATCAAGTAAATCATCTATACGAGGAAGAGGGTATCAATTTTTCACCGTGATTTTATTCAAATCCTGGTAATCAACACACATTCACCATGTGCCATCTTTCTTTGGCACCATCACGATCGGAGAACCACAAGGAGATGAACTAGGCCTAATGACCCCGTGATCCAATAATCCCTGTACCTGCTCCTTTATCTTTGTCATCTCCACAATTGATATCCTGTACATGCCCAAATTAGGAAGGGGAGAATCCTGGTGAAGATGTATCTCATGTTGGATTTCCCTCTTAGGAGGTAATCCATCTAGTTCCTGAAAAATATCATCATACTTAGAAATAATATCAATTAATTATTTTTTATGATATGGATCACACCCTTGGAAAGCGTCGAATGTATTGACATCTTTCTCTTTGACAACCATGAGTACATATCTCTTATTAGTGGTTATGGGTCTTTTCATTTGTCCTACACTAACAAGTGTCGTATTTAACCTCATGTTGTGAGATCTAACAATATATTCCACTCCCTCCTTAGTAAGGTGGTATTTGTTCTCATGATGAAAGAAGACTGCTTTTCTATAATAAATATAAGGACTCCCCAACACTATGCCACATATATCAAGTGGTACAACATCCAAATCCACTTCACCAATCAACTTTGCAGCAATAGAAAATCTGATACTACATTGTTTGGTGACATTAAGTTTTTCTTGATCACATACCCAACCAAGAGGATAAGGCTTTGGATGTGGTTTCATTTCAAGACCCATATTCTTTACAAGTTCTTCAGATATTAATTTTACTTGGGAACCTAGATCAAATAATGTATCTATCTTAGTATTTTTAGATACAACTCGTATATCAAATAAATCATTCCTCTTTCGTTCATAAATCTAAGATTCATTATTGGAACTTGAGATAGCGTGAAGAGAATATTTACCTTGTACTCTAGTTGTTGTGATCTTTCCTTCATCTCTCGAATCAGAACCAAGATCTTGTTGCACTATAGCAACGGTCTTTTTCTTCCCCTTTCCAAAAAATTGTTTTAGTTTATTTTTTGGATGTAGTTTCCAACTGTTTTCTTCATCGTGACCGCCCTTCTTGCAATGAGTGAAAGATGGTTTTCCTCCTTCTCTCGTCATTGTAGTGGTCTTATTTTCCCTCCTTTTAAACTTCTTGAAAGTCTTGTGTGGGAAATTGGAAGGTTTCTTCATGGGATCTTCTTGAACATGTTTCCCCCTGTTTTCAAGGTGAGTGGCTTGCACACAAACTTCGTCAAGGTGAGTGGCTTGCACACAAACTTCGTCAAGACTAGTGGGTTTAAAGAAGAGAAAAGTATGATGAATATAATTGTGAAGTGCACCAATATACTTCATTAAAGTTTCATAAGAGTCCAAAGGAATGTTCAATGCAATAACTTTCTTCCTAAATTCTTCTGTGAAACTTTGTATAGTTTTACCTTTACTCTGCCTCAAAATTTCCAATTCCATCATTGCTTTATGTAAATACGCTAATGGATAGAACTACTTCCTTATCTATGATTTAAATTCTGACCATGAGGAAAATAGGTTACCAAATTTAATTATGTCTTGTAGCTTTCTCTCCCACCATATGAGAGCGGTGCCTTCCAACTGAAGAGAATCCAATTGCACTCTAACTTCCTCTTCATCAATATGTTGAACACGACAATATACTTCAACCTGTCAGATACAATTATCTAGCTTTTCAAGATTAGCATCTCCATTAAACATAGGTAAAACAAAATTTACATCAAGCTTTAATAATGGTTTCTTAAAAGAGGATTTGTGGCTAGAATGATGAGAATGATGTGAATGCTCAGAGGAAGAAGAACTAGAACTTGAAGGTGAGGATGGAGGCTCAGGAGGATCTCCACCAACCCCTTGGTTTATTGAAGCATCATCATCTAGTGGTGCTTACTTTTTCTTCCCTTTCTTCTTCATCCTCTTCTCATAATCTCCATACATTCAATCGACCATTTCTGACATGTGATAAAAGACCATGTGAAATTTTTTCTCCTGTTCATCACGCTTATCCTCTTTTGCCATATTCTTCCTTCAAGATGCATGGCCAACTTCAAGATTGAAAGTATTAATAGTTCCTTCACCTTTCTTATGCTTGGCCCTAGTAAGCGTTCATACTCAAAAATTCAAGTCAAAGATGATTTCTCTGATACCAACATGATCCTGGATCTTTTCGTCAAGTGACTTATTAAAGAATTGTATTAAATGAACATAAACTAAAGTACACCATAAAGAAGGAAAATATCAAAATGAAAGAGACATAAGCATACAATATGAACAAAAATAACTTTATAATAGAGTTCATCCCTGGTGGAGTATGTCTCTAGGTCCTGCTCTCAAATGAGTATGTCTTTTTATTGACTCCACAAAATAATTGGTCAAAATACATAAGCATACCTCACTCTGGAGTTAAGCTACAGAAGCTTTGCTCGGATTAGAAAACTAACATCACCACTACATTCGTGGCATCGTTTTACCTAAAAATGATTGTCTCCATGCCTCAATCTGAGTCTGACACTTTCAGGCCCAAGAGACACCTCTACCTCGGTTATCGTGCCACTACTGCTACAATAAATAACTGGAAAATCTTGACCTGCAAGCCAAAATTCGTACAAGAATCCATACGGGCATGCCTAAGTTCTCCTATGTCCCGAACACTGGTGAAGGCCTTCGTTTATATAAAATTGTAGGTGGTTATGCATTGATGGAGCGCTTGGCGCGTTGGTAAAGGATGTTATTTTAATTCATAGGTGGGCATAGTTTTAGGCAGAGGTCCCAGGGCTGAATCCCATGGGCCTCCCCTTTTTAACATATGGTTTCAACAAACTTTGGCGCGTTATGCTAAATATAGCGAGCAGTTACAAAATTGGCGGATGGATATTTAAACGATGGATCTTCTTGTTAGAATGGCGGATATGCCAGTTATGGGGGTTGTCGCGTGGATAATCATATAACAAAGGGTTGGGCCAAAGGCCGAGCCCTTTTCTTCCACACCCATAGAACATTACTAAGCATAAATAATATCCACGCCAATGTATAAACAAGGAACATGTAGTGGTAAGTTGGGATAAAAGGTTACGGGTTCGACTCCTATGGATTCATATGAATTTTACTCATACCAACCACTAGAGGGGTGCCATGTGGCAGCGCACGACTGGGCCATGTCGCACCATATCATTTTCTTAATAAAATTCCACTTGTCACAACTTAATTCACCCACGTGTTTGCCATCATACTTGTATGACCTTGCCACGTCATACCATGCCAACTCAGCACTCTGCCATATCAGTTGTATGGACGTGCCAAGTGTCATCCTTGCAGTGGTGACACGTGTCACCTTGACCTTTTGACTTTTGACCAAGTTTGACATGAACTTTAACCACTTATATCTTTTGATCCGTAACTTTGTTTGAAGATCTATTTACATCGTTAGAAAGCTTGTGACGCTCTCTTCATGATCATGTCATTTGAACCGAGTTTTGAGAAATTTTAATTTTTTCCCTTTCTCTATCTGCTGAAGCCATTTTGAGCATTCTGATTTTTTCTTAGCCTTCTCTAGATCCTTTTTGGATCATTTAAATAGTCAGTTATGTGGGAAGATGTCTAGAATGTCAGCTAGTGAAAGCTGAACATAAACATTCGACATGATTGTTGCAGCCAAACGTTATCCCAAAATCGAAATGGGAGGTCATTCCGATGGAATTTATTGTTGGATTGTCGCTGACGTCAAGGAGACATGACTCAATTTTCATGGTAGTTGAAACTCTGATGAAGAGTGCACATTTTATTCCTGTGTGTATGACGTATCAGACAGCAAACATATCTAGATTTTTTAGCAGCGAGATTGTTAGGGTCCTAACCCGCACATAGGTAGAACAATATATTCGGATGTAATAAAGGTCAATATTAATAAGGCCTTTGAATAAAATAGAATGAGGTGGATGTAAGAAGACCTAATATAAGCTTCCGCTTCTAGAAGGATCTTCCTCTAGATGCTTCTTTTTAGTATAAATAGGAGTCGAGGGTATGAGAACTCTAGCTTGGATATTATTGTAATAGATCTCTTCTCAACTGGAGGTTTCCCCCTCGAAGAGGCCAGTGAACATTGATTTCAGATTCAAAGTGCTATTTTTGTTGTTATTCTTATATCATTTTAGTGTTATTGTGGTGAATGTTCTGGTTATATTGTTGTTATGCTGCCATTACTAGCATTTTATTTATGTTCTACATACATTTTATATCCGGTATATTACAAGTGGTATCAGATCACTTTCCTCGGTAGAAAGTGGGTTAATTTTTTTTTCAAGGTAGAGATGTATTCCGGCGTCTTTAAGCCACAGAGATCTGTCGTTACGTGCATAAACCCACAGTTGAGGGATTCATACACGTAGGAAATACAAGTGGTACTTAAGCGCACATCTGTTGGCCACACTTGTAACCCCTGTTGGTACCCCTTCGAGTAGTAGTGCATCAGACATCACCTGTCTACAAATCATCCTAGATTACGTGAAGCCCTCTTTAGATAAACCAATCGGCTGCCTAACTACTATAGTGTCACCGAGAACAACACTCGGGAAGATACTCTCTAGTACCTGGGTAGTCGAGTAGTATGACTAAGGGTATGGTCTATCCTCCTTAGTTAGTGCCCTAAGATATTGGGACAAGTACTACTATTGGACCCTACATGTATATCAGAGAGCTATAGCACAGGGAAAACCCTTGTCTATAGAACCCTTGAATACCTAACCCTTGGGGACAAAAACATAAACATGTTAAAATAGACAAGATCTATTTCTGCGCAACTGTGTTTGGGTTGCCAAGTAAATACACTTTTTTTTCTGGTTAAGCATTTGGACATTTCCTCTCTGCAGTATTCTTCAGACTAGACGTAAACAATAAAAAATAAAATAAAATAAAGATGTCTGGAATTTTTTTCACCCTTATTTCATACCTATTCCATTGGATTCATCTCTTCGCCCTTATCACATTCATCCATATCATTTTTTCGGCAAATTTTTTTTACCTCGCCCACCCCTTTTCAGTTCCCCCATCCTCATGGCCCATACTCGTAGCTAATACTTAGAAGCTCGCTTCAACACCTTGCAATCTGGTCTCCTTGAGACCCAACAAGAAGTGAAACAACTCAGTGGCAATGTTGTTGCCATCAATACAACCATGCAGTCCTCAATGGGCGAAATCAAACAAGACCTCACCACCCAGCTTGAATCAGTCTTTTCGGCACTATGCACCAAACTGCATATCCCTACAGATAACCCTTCCTCTTCCTCACCCCCACATACTGAGGGTGACCATTCCTCTCATTACCATACCTTGCAGAACCATCACTTTCAACATGACCTATGCCTTCCACGGGTGGATGTGACCAAATTTGAGGGCTCAGACCCCATTGGTTAAGTAACCCAAATGGAACATTACTTCTCTTTATACAACATTACAGATGACTTGGCAAAACTCTGGTATGGTGTTCTCCATCTAGATCAAGAACGTTGACAATGGTGGCAAGGGAGAAAAAATTCTCGTCAAGGGTATATTGATTGGACACAATTTGTGGCAGAGCTTTATGAATGCTTTGACACTGACACCAACCATTTGGGCCATTTGAAAAAGATGAAACAATTAGGAACAGTGGAAGACTTTATATCTACCTTTGAGCGCCTGGATTTTAGAACAGAGGGCATGTCTGATGCCTTTTTCCGAGAGTGTTTTATCAACGGCCTCAAGGATGAAATTCGGGCCCATGTCCTCATGGCTCGACCTGAGAGTTGGGTGGAGGCTACCAAAAGAGATAAAGAAGCACAATAGGTTGTATCTTCTCAAAACCACAAACCCTCCTTCATCCCTCTCCCTAAACCAGTAAATCCCACTACTCCCTCTGCTCCACTAAAGATCCAAAAATTGACCCGGGATGAAATGGTTGAACGCCAACTCAAAGGCCTTTGTTATAACTGCGACGAAAAATATTTCCCGGGCCACAAGTGTAAAGAACAAAATATTTTTATGGCCATCTCCGAGGAGATTTTGGAAGAAGATGAAGAAACCCCCTCTATGTCTGAATCACCTGAATCCACTGACATAACCCCTCCCTCAAACCCTCCTGAAGTAGAACCAGTCATTTCCCTCAATGCTCTCACTAGTTTCTCCGCTCCCCAAACCCTCAAGATAATTGGTTACATCAAGCATCGAAAGGTCATCATTCTGGTTGATAGTGGAAGCACCCATAATTTTATTCATCACCGCATTGCCTAAGAAACTCATTACTACATCCATGCCGTCAATAATTTCCAAATCATGATTTCCAATGGTGGTTCCATGAAATGTGGAGGGAATTGTGAAAATGTGTGTCTCCAAACTGATGACTACCACCTGAAATCCCATATGTTTGTTATCGACATGGGAGGTTGTGACATTGTGATGGGTGTATATTGGCTAAGGACTTTGGGTCCCATTCTCATGGATTTTAAAGACTTAACCATGCAATTCGACCAGGAGGGCCACCAATATAAGTTCCAAGGCATCACTGTCGGTTCACCTGAGATCATTTGTTCCCATTGCATGGAAACACTGCTCAAAAAGGGTCATTCTAGTGTTATCACCCAACTCCATGCCATACAAGCAACAGAGACACCCTCGGTACCGCAAGACCTCCAAGCCATCCTTTCTAAACATCAATTGGTCTTTTCCACTCCACAAGGCCTCCCTCCTTCCCATGGTGTTCATTATCATTCCATTCCCCTTGTACTAGGAAGCCTTCCTCCCAATATCCGTCCGTATCGTCACCCCTTTTCCCAAAAAAAATGAAATTGAGAAAATGATCCAGGAACTCCTTAATGCAGGTGTTATCCTCCCTAGTACGAGCCCCTATTCATCTCCTGTGGTCATGGTCCTGAAGAAAGAAGGTTCTTGGAGAATGTGTCCTGGCTTCCATGCCCTCAACAAACTTACCATCAAAGACAAATTCCCCATTCTTGTCATTGATGACCTCCTGGAAGAATTGAGTGGTGCCCAATTCTTCACTAAACTGGATCTTCGTTCAGGCTACCACCAGATACGTATAAAAGAGGTAGATATTCCCAAGACTGCCTTTAGAACTCATGAGGGCCACTATGAGTTTTTGGTCATGCCCCCTCCACCTTCCAAAGCCTCATGAATCATGTCTTTCGTCCTTTTCTTTTCCATTTTGTCTTAGTTTTCTTTGATGATATCCTCATCTATAGCAAAACCTGGACAGACCATCTTGCTTATGTGGATCGAGTTCTCCATCTACTCTCTCAGCACCAACTTTTCCTGAAACAGTCTAAATGTGCTTTTGGTGCCTCAGAAGTAGAGTACTTTGGTCATCTGGTTGGAAAAGATGGCATTAGAGTGGATCCTAAAAAGATTGAAGCTATGCAATACTGACCTCACCCAAAGACTCTTAAGAGCTTGCATGGATTTCTAGGCTTAACAGGGTACTATCGCAAGTTTGTTAAGAATTATGGGAATATTGCAACACCTCTCACTGCTCTCCTCAAAAAGAACTCTTTCACTTGGACTCCAGCCACTGCTCAATCTTTTCAAACCTTGAATATGGCCATGTGCACCACCCCAGTGCTCACCCTTCCTGATTTCACAAAGACCTTTGTGTTGGAATGTGATGCCTCAAGGAAAGGAATTGGTGTTGTCCTTATGCAAGAGGGTTGACCTTTGGCCTTTACCAGCAAGAAACTATCTGAAAGAAATTTGGGCAAATCCAACTATGAAAAGAAATGTTGGCTATTCTTCATTCCATGGATTTGTGGCGTCCTTATCTATTGGGGAAACGGTTCCAAATTAAGAAAAACCATAAAATCCTCAAGTATTTTCTGGAACAACGCATTTCCTCCCTAGAACAACAAAAATGGGTGACTAAACTCTTTGGATATGATTATGAGATCATTTATAAGAAAGGAAAATACAATGTGGTTGCGGATGCACTTTCCCGAAAATATGAAGATGAAGGATCCCTTTTTTCTCTTTCATTCATTGTACCAAATTGGCTCCAAGTCGTTCTCCAGAAATGGCTACAAGATCCCAAAAGTTCGCAGTTGATCCAACAATTGCAGTCCAATGCTCTAGCTTCTCCAGGGTACTCTTGGCTCCATGAGGAACTTCGATACAAAGGTCATTTGTATTTAAGTAAACAATTGTTACACATCAACATTACTTGCTTTGATAAGTGTCGCAAGTGTCGCATGTTGCTCACAAGTGTCGCAAGTGTCGCATGTTGCTCACAAGTGTCGTAAGTGTCAAGCAAATCATACTGCCATGATGAAGACACTAAGGAGACACTTAAAATGCCTCAAACACTTGATTTTAAGGAAGAGGGGTGGTTAACTAGAGTCAAGTATCTCTTGCCACCTAAAAGAAGCTTTCAATCTAAGGTTTTAGAAGAGAGCGCTCCCCTATATCACCCTTAGGAGCACTGGCGCTCCCCTATAAGGTGCTAGGGAGCGTTATAACACCAAACAACCCTTCTAAAGGAGCGTTATAGATTTTTAGAGTGCTGGCACCCCCCTAAAGCCTACTAGGGAGCGCTATAGCGCTCTAATGGACTTTTTGAGGGAGCGCTGCCTATTCCGAGCAGCAGTTGATCTGTTGAGGAGAATAAGGGGAGGATATTTCAATCTTGGAAGGCAGTTGCATTCGAATTCCTGGTTCAGCCATGATCTTAGGAGAAGATCCCTGACTTAAGGAGGGAAATCCTCAACTTACCCTAAAGATACCTCAAGAGGTTAAGCCTCTCTAAAAATATATAAATAGGCTCTATCATGGTGAAAAGGGGGAAGAATTGGAAGCATGAAACCTATGATCTCATAGGAAACATATAGTGAACTGGAGGAAAGTAATCAGTGAAGTTGTTGTCACCAGGATCGTGGATATTTTGAGAAAGGGTTAGACAAAGGGGACTTGACGAAGTTGTTGCATTCGCATCTACAGTTGTAAGTTACTTCTATCATTGTTCTCATCAATATGACATGCTTGGCCTGTTTCTTTCTAGTTTTTGTTTAATCTCACATGAACTTGTCTCTGATAGATAGATCTATTTTCAAGCTAATATCAATAGAGTAGGAAGTGGTTGTACTATCATTTGTCTACAGGGCTCATCGAGGAGCGAAAGATTGGATCTCGACTCGGAGCGTGCAGGGACAAACGCCGGTAAAAGGTACCTCTTTTTCTCCTTCCTCCTCGCACATTAGTTTGTATAGATCTGAAAGGAATTCAGTGTCCATGTTAAGTGTCTTCTGTCTTAAAAGTTAAGAGTATAGCTCTCAAAAGGATATCTACCTGTCCGCAGGGAGATTTTCCTTCAACAACAATTAAATCTTAAATCCACGGTACTTTCTGAGCTTCATGCTACACCCACAACAAGGCACTCCGGGTTCACCAAAACCTATGACAGAGTCAAACATTCATTTTTCTGGGATGATATGAAACAGGACATTCGTAATTTTGTAGCTGAATGTGACGTGTGTCAATGCAACAAGGGAGACACAGTCAAATCGTCAGGAACACTACAATCGCTCCCGATTCCACCTGCTATTTGGAAGGATATCTCTATGGATTTTATTACCAGCTTACCCAAATCGGGAAATAAATCCATCATCATGGTGTTTGTTGATCGCCTTTCTAAGTATGCTCATTTTTTCACCCTTCAACACCCATTTACAACATCCACGGTGGCTCAAATATTCATGGATCAAGTCTTCAAGATTCATGGTATGTCACACTCTATTGTTTCTGATCGCGACCCAACTTTCACAAGCAATTTTTGGCAAGAACTATTCAAGATACAAGGCACAGAATTGCATCTTAGCATAGCTTATCATCCCCAGACTGATGGCCAAACGAAAGTTGTCAACAAGTGTTTGGAAACATATTTGAGGTGTTTTTCCTTGGAAAAGCAAAATCAATGGGCTCAATGGTTACCCCTAGCTGAATGGTGGTACAACACTTCATACCATACAGCTACACGCATGACTCCTTTTGAAGCGGTATATGGACATAAGCCACCTTCAGTTCTCTCATACTTATTGGGTGCCTCGAAGGCCCAGGTGGTTGACCTAACACCTACAGCTTGAGAGGCTATTATCCATACCCTCAAAGAGAATTTGGTCATGGAACATAATCGCATGAATCAACAAGCATATCAAGGTCGCTCTGAACGTCAATTTGTAGAAGGGGATCGGGTGTTTCTTCGACTGCAACATTACAAGCAAACTCCCTCAAGGTCGAGCATTGTTAGAAGCTAGCGCCCAAATTTTATGGTCCTTATATCGTGCTCAAGTGTGTGGGACAAGTCACCTATCAGCTAGCTTTTCCCAGCCACTTGAAGCTACATCATGTTTTTCATGTTTCATGCTTAAAGAAGGTGATTGGAGCTAAGTGCCAAATTCAAGCCAACCTTCCAGAATTAGATGAAGAAGGATCCATTTAGCTACAGCCAAAAGCAGTTTTGCACCAGCATGAGCATTGCCTACATCAGAGAACCATCTAGGAAGTGCTAGTCCAGTGGAAAGATACAACTCTAGCAGACGCCACTTGGGAACCAGCTACCATTTTGCAGCAATTTCCTCATCTCAAGCCTTGAGGACAAGGTTGTTTTTAAGGGGGTGGACATGTTAGGGTCCTAACCCACACATAGGTAGAAAAATATATTCAGATATAATAAAGGTCAATATTAATAAGGCCTTTCAATAAAATAGAATAAGGCGTATGTAAGAAGGCCTAATAGAAGCTTCCGCTTCTAGAAGGATCTTCCTCTAGATGCTTCTTTTTAGTATAAATAGGAATCGAGGGTATAAGAACCCTAGCTTGGATATTATTGTAATAGAGCTCTGCTCAACTGGAGGTTGCCCCCTCGAAGAGGCTCGTGAACATTGCTTTCAGATTCAAAGTGTTATTTCTATTGTTATTCTTATATCATTTAAGTGTTATTGTGGTGAATGTTCTGGTTGTATTGTTGTTATTCTTCCATTACTAGCATTTTATTTCTATTTTGCATACATTTTATATCTAGTATATTACAATGTCGTTTTAACCGAGTTTTGGGAACTTTTAATTTTTCCCTTTCTCTATCTGCTAAAGCCATTTTGAGAGTTTTGAGTTGTCTCTGCGTGTTCTGAGTTGTTCTTAGCCTTATCTAGATCCTTTTTGGATCATTTAAATAGTCATTTATGTGGGAAGATGTCTAGAATGGTAGCTAGTGAAAGCTAAACATAGACATCCGACATGATTGTTGCAGCCACACGTTATCCCAAAATCGAAATGGGAGGTCATTTCGATGGACTTTATTGTTGGATTGTCACTGACAGCAAGGAGACATGACTCAATTTTCATGGTAGTTGAAACTCTGATGTAGAGTGCACATTTTATTCATGTGCGTATGACGTATCAGACACCAGACATAGCTAGATTTTTTAGCAGTGATATTGTGAGATTACATGGAGTGCCAAAAAGGATCATATCCGATAGAATATCAGTGTTTACAAGACGTTTTTGGACCAGTTTCCAAGAGGCCTTGGGGACACAACTAAACTTTAGTACAATGTATCACCCTGAGATAGATAGGTAGAAAGAAAGAATGAACCAAATTTTGGAAGATATGTTGTGTGTGTATGTGATTGACCAACATAAGTGTTGGGAAGAGTTCTTGCCACTGGTAGAGTTTGTGTACATCAACAACTATCAAAGTACCATTAAGATAGCACCATTTAAATTTCTTTACGGGCGACGGTTTCAGACGCCATTGAGCTGGGATCAAATTGAGGATAGGGTCCTGGTCGAACCAGAAGTGATCCAAGAAATGGAAGAACAAATGCAAACGATAAGACAAATAATTAAAGAAGCACAAGATCAGAAAAAGAGTAACGCTGATGCACATCGCGTTGACCACAATTATGAAGTTGGCGACCGAGTTTTCTTGCAGGTGAAACCGCACAAGAGTTTGATCAATTTTGGAAAGGGTGTTAAAATATCTCCTAGGTTTGTGGGACCTTTTGAAGTTGTGGAAAATAAATGGCCCATGGCCTATCGACTAGCCTTGCCTGATTCTTTGAGGCATATGCACGATGTTTTTCATGTATTTGTTTTGAGACATTATGTTAATGATCTCTCACATGTGATTGACATGAGTTCTTTGCAGGCATCAGACGAGGGTGCACTTATGGTGAAACCAATCTGTGTTCTGGACCATTTCATTATTCGACATCTACAATGTCGAACAGTCGATTAGGTCAAGGTCGAGTGGGACAATTATATTCCACACTCGTCTACCTGGGAGAACGCATATGAAATGCGTCAGCAGTTTCCTTATTTGTTTGATAGAATAGACAGTTAGGTCTTGTCAGTTATTTTGATTACTGCATTTTATATATTGTACAAACTTTGGGACAAAGTTTAAAACAAGAGGGGGTGTATGTAACATCCCGCTCTTGCGAGCACATGTTATCGACTTATTCTTTGAGGACATTTGCATGCAAGTGATTTGATTATAGTACATGGTTATATATTTCACTTATGGATTTTATGATGATGTTGATGTTGTGATTTAATGTTATTTGATATATATGTATTGACAGATGCTATTGATGATTTTCCATGAGTGTGCAGAACTCTTGATAGATTGTGGATGCCGATGGCATCAATGGATCTCCTTGGACTCCGGATTGAGTCAGGGAGTGGATAGTATTGGTTTGAGTGTTTCATTTATGCATATGTGACATATGATCGATTATAGTATGGTTTTTTATATGGATCATTGAAAGTGTTTCGTTGATGGATGCAGGCTAACGATTGCTTGCTAATATGACTCACATAAGGAGTAAAGGGGCCATGCACAAAGACTAGATATTGAGGGAGAGGTGTGGAAACGTCCCTGTCACAACATACTAGCACTCCCATCATGGCTCAAATTGTAGGTTAACGATGTTGTGAGGGAAGACTGAGACAATCGCTCATGAAGTTCTAAGGGGTGTGCAACAAGGTGGGGTACTTATTCCTTAGAAGCTCTTAGTCTCTCACAAGGTCGCTCAAATAGAGTGATGACTCCAAGGGTTGTAAAACTACCAAAACCAATAAAAATGTGAGTGGCACTCTTGGAGCATGCAGTGCATCTTGAAGGGCACGTCGCAGAAATAAAAATTGAGTCAATGAATCTAGGTGGCCTAGAAAACCTTGAGTGAATAATTAAAACTTTTAAACTCTTGAATCATTGTCGTATTTAATTAATTAATTAAGGAGTGAAATTACCAATTGTAAATCCCAAGTGAAAGTCTAAGCCTATTTAAAAACTAAGCCTAAGTCCAAGTTTGGTAAGAAGTATAAAACTAAATTTATAAATTAAATAAAAAGGGAATAAAGTAAAACAAGTTAAGAATTAAAAACGAATTATGTTTAAATATTGACATAAGGCACATGTGTGCAAGAAAATGTAAAAAGGGGATTTTTTAAATAAGAAAGAAATAAACATGAAAGAATGTGTACACATAGAAATGTATCTAGGGTCTAGTTAACACTAGGCTAACTGGAGAAGAATCTTATTTTAACTCAACTCAGATTTAGTAAGGCATCAATCATTAAATAGGAATACGGGGAATAAAGAGACAACTAGGAGTGATTTAAGGAGTGCTTTTAGGAAAGGTGGGGGAAATTGACTTTTTATTAAAATAAAATATGGAAGTTTCTTGTGCAACTTATGGAGAGGGTGACAAGTGTAAGGGAAATAATTCTAATTTATTTAATTAAAAACGAATTAAATGTGCATGTGGGGATGTGTCATTAAGAAACTCCTATAAAAAAAATGGTCTAGATGGAAAAATGGCACATTGGGTTATTGGTAAAGTTATGCTGCCAAATTATTTTTGATTGGTTTTACTTGTGAGAGTTGGGATACCCAGTTTGGGAGAGAGTGGTGGCTCTACATTGCGAGGCAAGTTGGGAGCTAGAGGATTATGGTTTTGTGTGTGTGGCCCCTTTGCGGCTCGGGAGGCTAAGGGGGAAGAAGAGTACCCCTAGCGTTGGCTAGGAGGTACCGATGAAGTCTCAATGATTAGTAAGTAGGAGTTCAGAAGGAACACCAATTTCTGAAGATCATCTCCAGGCCATCTTCATTGTCGGTTATGGTAATTTATGGATTTTGTAATTGCATTGATTTTTATTGTTAATCTAGTTGTTATAATTTGTTGTAGATTGTGTAGAATCTTGAAATTGTATAGACCAGATCCTTGAGGGATTATCAAATATGAAAGAGAGATTGTATAATCGAGGTTTTTCCATTGCATAACATGTTGAAAATTTATGATTGAATAGACCAGCTCTTGATGTTTTTGTAAAATCTAGAAGTGGATTCCTAATTATTGCACTGTCATTGTCTTCTCAATGAAATAAATAGAAAATATGTGCCAAGTTTTTCTCCTCCCCCAAATTGAAATTGATTTCTACATGATCGTGTTGAGCATAGTTTGTGCATTTATAAGTAATCATCAGTGCCTTTTAAATTTAATTGAGAATCAATGTAATTAATGTAGGAACTTCGATCTCTGCAGCCTAGTTGAAATTTGGCAATGAACTTTTCCTTTGAAATTGCACCCTCCCATTGCTCAATTATTGGAAAACATTCAAGATTTCTAATGAGCCCTCTCATTGCGCACTTCTTGATAGTATTTGGGCTTGCAATGCACCCATCCCATTGCTCAATTCTTCACAGAAATGGGCTTGCTAGTGCGCCCTCTCTTTTCTCACTTCTTTGACAGAAATTTGGGTTTCCTGGTGCACCCTCTCTGTGCTCACTTCTTGACAGAAGTTTGGGTTTCCTAGTACGCCCTCTCTTTGCTCACTTCTTTGACAAAAATTTGGGTTGCCTGGTGCGCCCTCTGTGTGCTCACTTCTTGACAGAAATTTGGGTTGCCTGGTGTGTCCTCTTTGTGCTCACTTCTTGAAAGAAATTCGAGATGCCTGGTGGGCCCTCTCCTTGCTCATTCCTTGATATAATCGGGTTGCCTGGTGTGCTCTCACATCGCTCAATCCCGGCAGAGTTTGGGATGGCCCGGTGTGCCCTCTCATCGCTCAAACCTTGACAGAATTCAGGTTGCTAGTGAGCCCTATCATTCCTCATTCTCTTTTATATAAGGAATGTATAGCATGTGAAACTTTGATTTTGAATTTGATCTCTTGGGTTCTGTTTTTTGGTTTTTAAAAGATAAGGGTTGAATATTGACACTACATGTTGATGCGACCTTTTAGCTTCCTTTATGGATTAATGTATGGGTGTAAGTTTATTGGGTTGTAATGTGATGCTACCCCCTCTTATAAATTTTAATGATTATTCATTACATAGAATCTTGCGTTGCTATTCATGGTGCCAAGAAGATTCAATCTTCTCATGACTCAGGAATGGAAACGAAACCCCAACTAAATCTTATTAAGGCTAGTCTAGTTCTTGTATCTATTAACATAGAATGGGTTTTCCTTTAGAATTATATGGAGTTACATTATAGTATATAAGTTCTTTTATTGATGGATAAGTTGGTCCCTTCTCAAGAACCTCAACATGGATGTGCAACAGTGGTTGTTGATATGTTTATTCATAAATTTTATGGTCCATAAAGGGATGCGAAGTAGTTGAATCCTTATTTATCATTTTTAGGATTGATTTCCCATTAGTCTTTATTAATGGATTTATAAAGTAGTTGACTTTTTATTCTAACATTAAGATCTTATTTCATATAAGTCCTCTCCTTTGGGATAGGTAAGGTAGTTGACTGCCTAGTCTATTGCTATTATGAATAGTCTTGTTAGTTTTACATAATGGCTTCTTAGATTAATGTATTGTTTAAAGAAGATGAATTTTTTTATGGGTTCTCATAATGAATTTTTAAATTACAACCTTACATACACCTAGAATTTATCCAAATGAGATGTATAGTTAAGCTACATGCAATCAAGATTGTATTTACACTCTTGAATTATTAGTTATTTTCTCATTTATACTCATTGTTTCTTGAAATGATAAGTATAATAAAATATTTGGTTGTGCCATGAAAATAATGTTGTTGTATGATTGATTAAGTAACTACATTACTCTTGCACCATGAAAATAATGTTGATGTATGATTGATTAAGTAACTAGCTTACTCTTGCGCCATTGAAATAATGTCGATGTATGATTGATATTCTAGTCTGGAGTTATGATATGTGATTGATTAAGGAACTTAGACACCTCCTTGTTCCTCAGAACAATAGCCATCCCTGAGACCTTAAGTGGTCAAAATCAATCAGATGAATCTTGGGATTGAGCATTGCTTATGTGTCCTGGAGGTCCTAACTGTGCAAGATAGGTTGGGTGGGTAGTTCTTTGATATTCAGTGACATGGTTGATCATGTATTCATATTTTGCTTCAGTCGATCATGATGTGTTGATTAGTGTCATTATTTATTATGATGATGCATTGATTAAGTGCAACTATTAATTATGATGATGCATTGATTGAGTCATTGTTTATGTGTTGCTTTTAATTATGTTAATGCATTGCTTATGTGTCGTTTTAGTTATGATGATGTATCACTTGTGATGTTGTTAATTATGTTGTGACGAGTTTAATATCCTAATGTAAAAACAAATATTTACCTATTGTACATCGCTTTTCATGGTCGTAACGGAGAGACCTTTACATAGTGTTATTTTTTAACTTTTAGAAAAATTTCCATTATAAATGAAAGATAGTTCTGCCAATATCAAATTCAATTTTAACATGTTTCAATAAGATTCAATTAATTTCAATAAATTTGTTTACATAACAAAAGAACTTCAAAATAAATATCATTATTTTATTTTATCATAAATAATTATGAACATAATTCTCACTTTACTATGATCAACTTATTAAAAAATGTAGGAAATGGTCCTTCTTTAACAATTATAGCATCTAAATACTATTGAAATGTTGTAAGGATTACTTTATGTTTCTCAATAATATCTCGAATAGAAAAATAATTTTTTTTCCCAAATAATTGAAGAATCATCTAAAAGAGATTTCTTTATGCAATCATATACATGTGTCATGTCTATTCAATGGGAATGTGTTTTGGTGGTGAGATGTTTAAAGAACAACTAAGTTGAAGAAATGCTAGAAAGTTTGCTTGTCACTTCTAGTAATTGATTTGTTTTGACATTAAATCACACCAAATAACACAATAGAGAATTAATCTTATTAGTATAAGAAAATAATTTTGTCTTACAAAATCAAAATCATGTTGAAGTAATTATTATTGCGGTTTAGAGTATTATTATTTTTAGTGTTATTTTCCATTGTAAATGCAAAACAATTGATACAATCTTAAATTCAATATTAACTTAGTTCAATGAGATTAAATCAATTGATTTGCATATATTTGTAAAATAAAAGATCTTCAAAAGAAATGTCACTAAATTATATGTAATCATAAATTATTAAAAAATATATAAAAAATTTCATCCTTTTCGATTTATAACATCCAAATACTTTTCAAAAGTTGAATGGATTCTCTACATTTCAAAAGTTGAATGGATTCTCTACATTGAATGGATTCTCTATGTTCATCCATGTTAACTATTCTCATTCTCAATAATATATTTAGAAAAAATGAATGGATTCTCTCTGTTGAATGGATTTTCTATGTTGATCCATGTTAACTATTCGCATTCTCAATAATATATTTGGAAAAGCTTAATGGATTCTCTATGCTGATCAATGTTAATTATTTTCATTCTCAATAATATCTTAAATAGAAGAAGAAAATGTTTTGTCCCACCTAATTAATCATTTTTTAGATTCTCAATAATATCTTAAATAGAAGAAGAACATGTTTTGTCCCACCTAATTAATCATTTTTTAGATGAATGAGACTTATCTACACAACTGTATGTATGCAAGTGGAATGTGACTTTGGCACAATTAAGTTGGAGGAAATTGTTAGGCAATTTTCTCTTAATTTCTAATACATTTTTTTTTTCACATGAAAGCACACAAAATAATTAATTTTATTAGTACATTTTGTTATGATTTGTTAATGAGAAATTATCTCATTACAACATGTAGAAATCAATATTATTGTGATTTAGATGATTATTACTTTTAGTGTTACTCTTTTTACTTTTTAGTGTTTTTTCTCATTATAATTGCAAAAGTTATAATGTCAAATTTAATGCTATCTTGCTTCAATGATATTAAATCAATTATCTTACATTTGTGTGCACACTAACATATGTTCAAAACAAATGTCACCATTTTATGTAGTCATAAATAATTATGAACATAATTTCTAGTTTATTGTGACCAAATTATTAAAAAATGTATGAAAAAGTCCATTCTTTCACAATTATAACATTTAAATACTTTTGAATATTTTCAAGAATCTTTTGAATATTTTGCATTGGAAAAAAATGTTTCGTCTTAAACAACCTAGGAATCATCTCTTTAGAAGAAAGAGATTTCTCTACACAACCATATGCACATGCCATGTCTGTTGAACAAGAATGTGTAGTTAGTGGTGAGATGCTTAGCACAAATAAGTTGTCAAAAATTGTTAGGGACTTTACTCATCACTTTCAAGATTTGTTTTTTTTCCCATATTAAAACACACTAAATAATTAATTTTATTAGTATTTTTTAATAATTTCATGACTTTTTTATGAGAATTTTTCTTATGATAACATGTTGAAGTTAGTATTATTGTGGTTTAGACGATTATTTCTTTTAGTGTAATTCTTTTGCTTTTAGTTTTTTTTCCATCGTAAACGCAAGATAGTTCTTATAATCTCATATTCAATTTTAACTTACTTCAATGAGATTCAATCTATTTCTTTATATATTTTTGCACAACCAAAAATCTTCAAAACAAATGCCCTTTTTTTATGTAATCATAAATAATTATGAACATAATTCCTAATTTATTGTGATTAACCTTTTTTTTTTTTTTTAAAAGGGAACCTGCTATATTAGATTAACAAAAAACTTTGACAAAATATACAGTAGTGTAGGTCTGATGTCACCAAAAATGCTGCCGATTACCAAAAACCATCATAGATGGAGAGAAAATAGCAGTAGCATGTTAAAACATGAAGTAAAGTAGCATCTGTCCTGCCCGGAGGAAACCAGGACAAATGTCTATAGTCCAAATGCACATAAAACAGTAACACAATAAGACTAGGAACCAAGAGAGCATAAAAACCTAGGTGCCCGGTGACCTATCATCCTCGCCAGTCTGCCACGTGGACCCAGCCGGGATGGCAAATGCCTGCGCACAGAGGGGGCACTTCCGCTGAGCTGGAACATTGGAATAAGCATCGAGGAGCAAGTCCAGGCACTGGCCCATGAGAAGGGCCCTATGCTCCAGGTCAGACATGTGGCCACGAAGGTCGAACACCAGAGCCAGGTGCTCTGCACGGAGGAGAGAGCCATGCATACCGCCACCCACGTCTCTAAGGGGAACATTCCTCGAGTCCACCGCTGCTCCAAAACCAGCATCGAACTCCCTCTGCTCCGCATCAACCTCTGCACCCTTTGTTTCTGCTCCATTAACCTGCATGTCCTGGCTGCTGGGATTGTTGTCGCCTGGACAGGGGATTTCTTCAACAATGCAGCTGGGGGTATCGTCTTCCTGTGCCAAAACGGGTCTGCGTTCCTCTTGGTGAATCGCCTCAGTGGCGCGGGGCTTCTCTGCAATCGACAGGTCCTCCATGAAAGGGTCTTCCACCATGAAACAGGTGGGAAACTCATCCTCAGTCCCAGCCTCCTGCCGGTCTCCCAGTGTAATTGCCTTGGCATATTGACTGCAGCCAGCTCCCGGCTCAGCAATGGTGGCAAGCAGCGCCAATTTCTCAGCCCGAGCTTTCTTCCAAAGTATGGAGGTCGCCAGAGCCAAAGCGCATTCCAATTTCTCTTTCCATCGCCGTTGCACCTTATGGGCATTCCAAGCCACGCCACGGCGAGGCCTGCCTCTCTTTCTAGCCATGGTATCCGGGGGATGAGTGAAAGAACAGAGCGGTTGCAGTGATAGGCAGATGAGCCAGGACGAGAGCAGTTGCAGGTGCAGAGCACGAGCAAACCGACTCTGTCTCGGCACACACAGAGACAAAATACCTGGACAATCCTTACCAAAATGCAACGAAAATGTAGTGAGCCGGGACGAGATGAGTGCAGGACTGCACCAGAGCATCCAAGCGAAAAGCAGAGCCGAAGCAGGAGCAGTCCCACTCTGTCTGGGCACATAAGAAAGCAAATAAACAGGAGCCGAGGTCACCTGTCTGCACTTAACCCCTTCCATGCCGAGTGTGCTGTGGGCGTAAATGATCGCGCGAGGGAGGAGTCGCTCCGTCATATGGCTGCAGCTATGGCCTTCCCCCATCGTTAATGCAGACTTGTGGGTGGCGGCCATCGGCATTTATGCCCGGGCTGAGTGCTATTCCAACTGTCACCGTAGAGCCTCATGTCACCCCATCTGGGGATATTGTGATTAACTTAAAATGTATAAAAAAATCCATATTTTGACAAATATAACATCTAAATACTTTTAAAAAGTTGCAAGGATTACTTTATTTCTATTTATGCAAATTGTTCTCAATAATATATTGAATAGAAAAAGCAAATGTTTTGTACTAAATAACTAAGGAACCTTCTTTTAAAAACAAAAAACAAAAAACAAAAATCTCACTATATAACCATTTGCACATGCCATGTCTATTCAACCAGAATGTGTGGTGGTGGTGAAATGCTTAACACAACTAAATTTGAGAAAATTGCTTTGAGTAATTGTTTTTTTATTTCATATTAAATCATACCAAATAATTAACTTTATTAGTAAAAAAAATAAAAATAAAAAATTAATAAAAATTTGTTTAATAACATGTTGAAAATAATGTGATTTAGAAAATTATTATTTTTAGTGTTTATTTCTATTTAAAATGCAAAACAATTATTAACTTGTTTCAATAAAATTAAATCAATTGTCTTAAATTTGTTTGTCTAATAAAAAAATTCAAAATAAATATCATTGTTTTATAAAATCATAAATAATTATAAACATGAAACATAACATTTTAAGTAATTATAAATAATTATAAACATAATTCTTAATTTATTATAACCAACTTATTAAAAAAAAGAATAAAAGCGTCCATCCTTTGTCAATTATAATATTTAAATGCTTTTGTAAAATTGTAAAGATCCTCTTATGTGGATTCATGTCAACTATTCTTAATAATGTCTTGAATAGAATAAGAAAATATTTTGTGCCAAACAACTAAGGAATCATCTTTTTTGATAAAAGAAACATGCACATGGAGTGTTTAATCAAAGAAAAAGTAAGTGTTGGTAATGAACGTTTTAGCAACAAAGTTGGAAAAAATTAGTATGCATTTTTTCTTGTGACTTTCAAAAGTTGATATTCTTTCAAATTAAAACACATCAAACAAGGGCTGCATGGCAGCTTAGTCCCTGCCAAATAGATTTGGATTTGGAGATGAATAATTACTAACCACATGCTTACTTTATTGTAATTCCTATACCTATAATTTGCAATGTTTTTAAAAAAAAATAAAAACCACCAGCTGCTCCTTATATGACTTACATTCTGTCAGTCATATATTGTCAGTCATATAAGGAATTTATATGACTGACAATTCATTAAATCGGAGAAGCAGATTCCTCCAACACTAGGGCCAACGTCCAATATCGCTTCCAAGTAACCATTAATCCAGTCGTTTGCCGCCATAGTGACAATAAAAGAAACCTCATGCTGTTATTGAGTAACTGTGCAAATGAATCCCGATCAGTGAGCAAGAGATTGAATTGCAAGCAATCGAATCCAGTCCGTCGGGAAAACAAAGTGAATCGTTCTCTTACGTTTCACCAAAAGAGTTTAACGGCCTAGCAAATAAAGCAGGCGTGACTTATTTGAATGGACTTGATCGTTTCGTTTCAGGGCAATAAATGATCGCCGAACAAGCTAAACATGCAGAAAAAGCATTAAACATTGCCGGAAACACATTTATTATCGCGAGGCGGAGAAGGGTGGTAGTGGTATTGGAGATGATACTATATCTGGAGCAATTAAATCAAATCACATCACGTCACAGGTATTGCGCGTTGGGGATTGGATCTATTTAATGAGGGACGATGGGCGGTGGGTAATTTTAGTCTCATCTCCCAAAAGCTTAAGAAATAGAGTCACGGATCACGGTTGGAGGAATTTATTGCAGGTGCCAGGAGGAGTAATCAAGGAGCTAAATTGTCAAATCTATTAATTGTTTATACATTGAATCACGTGAAGCCTGCAATAACACTTGAAAGATATTAGCCAATCAAATGTTAGAAAAATAATTTTTTTTATTATTAAAAAAAATACACATTTTGATTTCCTATGTTACACATTTGAAATAAAACAAAAATCTAAAGTCAAACCTAAACTAATAGTAAGTCAACAATGAACTCATTGCTATTAGTCCCTGGCCTTGGCAGGGACTAATAAGACACTTGGATTTGGATTCTAAGATTCTAAGAAATTGTCGAGCATTTTTCACTTCTATCATTTATATCAAATAAGACACTTGGATTTTAAAAAAGCATTTTTTACTTTTTAAATGAATAATTTAAGAATAATTTTTATTGTAATTTATTATAAAAATAAATAAATAAAAGATTATAGGGAAGTGGAAAGAAATTTCTTTCAATATATTTTAAAATTGGTTTGGTGAAGGAAATTGGAAACTCAAAACCGATTGTTCGAGAGATTTATCAAATTTGATTAAAAAACTTCCATGAACTTTTATAGATTGAACTTTTATAGAAAACATTTTCTAAATAAACTAACCTTAATGCATTGAATACATTATATTTACAACTTAAGTGAGCCTAATGGTTAAGAACATGTGTTTCCTCCTTGAAGATCACAGGTTCAAATCCAGAGGGGTGTAACGATCCCTTCGTTACGAAAACAAAAGTGACGTACAAATAGGTAAATAATTTTATTTTTTTTTGGAAGAAACAAACGTTACGACAAATGACCGGCATCACGACATAAAGTAATAACTACTCAATCAATTTCATCACAATTAACTGAAGGAAACATCACTATTATTCAATCAACCATATCTCAAAATGATAACATAAGGAAACTACCCGTCCAACCTATCTTGCATGGTTAGGACCTCCAAGACACATAAGCAATGCTCAAGTCCAAGATTCATCCGATTCATTTTGACCACTTAAGATCTCGGGACTGACGATTATTTTGAGGAACAAGGAGGTATCTAGATCCCCTTAATTTTGTCATCAATCAATTTCCAAACTCGATCCCTCAACCATAATTAAACATCATTTCTATATGGTGTAAGGAATCAACTATCATGCTTAATAAATCTTCAAACAATTGTAAAAGCAATTGAGTAAGAGAATGATACACAAAATAATAATAGCCACACTTAGTATTAGCAAACCTTAGCATGGTCAAAGATCTATTATAACCATCATTAACAACTTGTCAAGCCAAGTTCAATTAAATCAACGTTATTTATCTAGTGATTCCAACCACTGTACAAATACAGTCTTCATGTAGCTCTACTATGTTTCTTAATAAAATGATATGTTTTATTTAATCGATATCCTGAGGAATCAATACTAAAATTACATCGACATATAAAGACTAAGTGAATCAATTGTAACAAGTAATATGGAAGGATTCCAAACTACTTTAATATCTAATAAAGAATCATAATATCTAATGAAAGAATCATAAGACATCAACCCATAATTAAAATAAATGAATTATATGTTAACTTACATTTCCATAAGGATTTTAAAGCATCAAATCTTATTAAATAATCATAAGGAGAACTCAAGGCTGACATATAATTCTATTTAAGAATTAAAGAATGACCTAACACTAAAACAAGGAACCAATGTCAACTTACACTCCATTGAAAGAAATTAAGGAAACCCAATCTTATTTAATTCATATATAGGGACTCTTGAGGTAACTTTAAAATCCATATAACACCATAATAGGTTACATCATAATAAGAACTATGTATGGGTTTCAATTAAAAGCATCACCATCCCAAGAATTAGAGAGGAGTAATCTGTTGAGCAGTATATATAAAATCTTCTAATTTAACCTTTATACTTATGTTTAAAAGTACTAAATCAAATTATAATAATCAAGGGATAATAATCCCAACTACTTAACATATCTATAACAAGGAAATAAATTTTTGTAGATCAATCCAATAAGTAAAATATAAAGGTCTATATGTGAACTCACCTGTTTAATTTAAAGACTATAAATTCAGAACATATATAGCAGTATATATATAAATCTTAACACTAATTATATATATATATATATATATATATATATATGTATATATAAGAAGGCCCAAAATTCTTTAAAACTTATTAAGGTCGCTAAGAATTCTTGTTTAACATGGGGGCGCCATTACGATGAAGGGCGGAAAGGTCCTTTACATGGGGGCGCCATTACGATGCGATTGACCCAAAATTCACCGACATTCCTTTTACAATACCTTAAGATTAAACCCCCCATCAAAACATAGAGAGATATATTTCTCCGTTGCGTAGCAAACACAATCATCCATAATTATAAAAGACGATATCTTAATGTACTGTGTCTGCAACTTAATTAAGGAAGGAAAAGACGATATCTACGAGCATTACAAAAGATCTGACTCTTAATTAGAAACATTCAAACTTTCAAAAGTTAGGATTGAATTCTCTGTAATGTATCCAATTTCAATCAATGAAATTATACGCAGAACATCTACAATTTTTAATAAATTCCAATTCGTTCAATATATAAATGCAGGGATTCAATTGACCGATGAAAATAAATTAATTAAATTTCGATGTGCATTCCAACGGCAACTACCCTTATAAATTAGTATTTAGTACATATGTATATATCTATTAACAACCATTATTCAATTCGAGTAATTTAAAGGACAACAAAGATCAAACTAAACTCAAGAACTATCAAGGAGCTTGCTAATTCGTTTTTAGAGTTCAATCGCAGACTATAGCGAAATTATAGAAACCCTATTATACAAAGTAAATTTTCACACCATTTCGAATCACAATAATAATACCGTAACAGCAAACGGCGAAGTAAAAGATGTTCCTTAGCAAAAGTGTTCCTTCATAACAACAGACGACAAGGTCGAAGATGTTCTTCAACAAAAGTGTTCCTTCTGAATCTTTCACTTTCTAATCATAGAGACTTCACCGGTACCTCACAGCCAATGCTAGGGGTACTCTTCTTCCCCCTTATCCCGAGCCACAAAGGGGTCACGCACACAAAACCATAAAATACTCTAGCTCCAAGCTTGTCTTGCAAGGTAGAGCCACCACTCTATCTCAAACTTGGTTTCCCAACTCTCACAAGTAAAACACAGTCTCAAAATAATTTGGCAGCATAACTTTACCAATAACGAGTGTGATCCCCTTTCCCATCTAAACCATTTTCGTTATAGGAATTTCCTCACTGACACAAGCTCACATGCACAATTAATTAACTTTTTAATTAAATAAATTTAGGATTTTTCACCCTCACACTTGTCACCCTCCCTCCAAGTTGCACAAGTAATTACATATTTTATTTTAAATCAAAAGTCAATTTCCCTCACATTTCCCAAATGTGTTCCTTAAATCACTCATAGTTGTCTCTTTATTCCCGAGATTCTCATTTAATGATTGACTCCTTACTAAATCTGATTTAGAGTTAAAATAAGAATCTTCTTCTATTTAGACTAATGGTAGCTAGATTCTAGATACCATTCTATGTGTACACCTATTCTCTCATGCTTTATTCCGTTCTTATTTTAAATTTCATTTTGGTATTTTCTTGCGCACGTGTATTGTATCAAATCTTTAGATTTATCTCACTTTTTCTTAATTCTTAAATTGATTTACCTCATTTCTTTTTAATTTAATTAATAATTTAGTTTAGTCTCCTCACAAAAACTTAGACTTAGGCTTAATTTTTTTTTAATAGGATTAGACTTTTAATTGGGATTTATAAATAAATTAAATTACTCATTAATTATTCATATCTGACAAGGTCTAAAGATTTTCAAGGTTTATAATTATTCTTTCAAGGTTTTCTAGGCCACCTAGATTCATTGATTCAAGTTTTATTTACGTGATGTGCCCTTCAAGATGCACCTCTGTGCTCCAAGGGTGCCACTCGCCTCCGTCTGGTTTTGTGGTAGTTGTCCAACCCTTGGATTCAACACTTCATTTGGGCAACCTTGTGAGAGACTAAGGGATTCTAAGGAATAAGGACTCTGCCTTATTGCGTGCCCCTTAGAATCTTCGTGAGCGACTATCTCAGTCTTCCCTCACGACATCGTGGACCTCTCAAACTAGATAATCGTTAACATACAATTCAAGCCACGATGGAAGTGCTAGTAGGCTATGACAGGGATGCTGCCACACCTCTCCCTCAATATATGGTTTATGTGCATGGCCCCTTTACTCCTTATGTGAGTCATATTAGCAAGCATTCGTGAGCCTGCATTCATTGACAAAA
>JZKD02S1674412.1:140340-170035 GCA_000966675.3 Picea glauca | reverse complement strand
AACCACAAAAACACAGTCATTTCCCCTCTTGGTGGAAGGGAGGTCTAACATGTAGTTCATTGACATGGATTCCCACAGCCTGTTAGGAATATGCATAGGGGTGTACATGCCATGTTTGTTAGTGGTTGGTTTGGCAATAGTGCAGGTGATGCAGGACTTGATATACTTGTCGACATCTTGTTGAAGTTTCGGCCAGTAGAAATTTTTTTGCAACACTGCCACTATCTTTTCAACGCCAAAGTGTCATGCCACCCGACTGTAGTGAGCTTCCCAAATAAACTTCACACGCTCACTTGATGGAACACAGATATGGCCCAAACGACACAACAACCCATCCTAAAGATGGAAATTAGCGACCACTAAGTTGGCGCCCAACATTTGGTAGGTAGTGGAGAAGTTAGGGTCTATCTCATTGAGGTGGGGCCATCTAGAGGTCTTGTGGTTGCAAGAGTCTAGCACTGTGGTGAGGACCGTGAATGGAGGTCGGCTGAGGAAATCAATGACTCAGTTGGTACTTCATGTTTTATACTTGATGTTGAGGTGGAACTACTACAAGTATGTGGACCACTTATGATGGCAGTCATTATGCAATTTTCCTTGTGTTTGCATGAACTGTAGAGGCTTATGATCAGTGTGGATGGATGTCTCCTTCCCAAGAATGTAATGTCTCCACTAGGGGTAGGCTTTCACAATGGAGTACATTTCCTTGTCATAAGTAGGGTACTTATGGACAACATCTGATAGTGTCTCACTATGATAGGCCACTAGGTGGCCGTGTTGAGTGAGAATGACACCCACAACATAGTTTGAAGCATCTATCTCAATATCAAAGGGTTGTTGCAGGTCCGGTAATGAAAGTACTAGGGTTGATCATAAGCGTTGTTTCAAGTCATCAAATTCTTGTTGTCATGACAGGACCCACAAAAATTTCTCCTTACCAACACCCATGGTTACTTGGTTGAGGGCCCATGCAATATGGGAGAATCCCAACACGAACCTGGGATAGAAATTGGTCAGGCCCAAGAAACTCCGAAGCTTAGTGAGTGTGGTTGGGGCTGGCCAATCACGAATGACCTGTATCTTGGCTGGATCCACATGGACACCATGTTGATCAATGATGTAGCCTAGGTAATGTACCATGTCCATGATGAAGGATCATTTTTCCAAGTTGGCATATAGCTTTTGTTGTCGCAGGGTGTGCAAAACCTGTTGAATATGCTGCAAGTGTTCCTCCCAAGTCTTGTTGTAGATGAGGATGTCATCCAGATAAAATACTACAAAATTATTGGTGAAAGGTCGTAGGATATCGTCCATCATCCTCATGAAAGTTGTTGGAGCATTTGTCAAACCAAAGGGCATGACCATCCATTCAAAAAGTCCTTCTTTTAACTTGAAGGTGGTCTTCCATACATCTGTCTATTCTATTGGGACCTGGTGGTAGCTAGAATTCAGTTCAATCTTAATGAAGTATTTGTCCTCCATGAGTTGATCAAGGAGGTTGTCGATTCGGGGAATTAGGTACCGGTTCCAGATTTTCATTTTATTCAAAGCCCAGTAATCAATGCAGAGTCACCAAGTCCCATATTTATTTTTCACCAGCACGATTGGGCTCCCACAAGGAGATGATTTGGGACAGATGTGCCCCTTTTGGAGAAGTTCTTGGATATGCCGCTTGATCTCCTCATTCTCTAACAGAGAGAGACGGTAGACTGGCCCATTGGGCAGCGGTGCGTTGAGGGTCATATCGATGGGATGTTTGACTTGATAGTGCAAAGGTACCCCGGTATGTGAGGAGAAGATATCTGAGTATTCTGCTGCATGGAGAGGTCGGTTGTAGAGGCCCTGGATGTAGCTGTGATATTTCGCTCAGTTTGAGAGTGAATCATGAAGAAGACAAACTTCCTGGTCTAAGAGATGACCTTCCTGCATTGGTTAGCAGAGATCAAGGAAATAACACTAGGTGGTACTGCCTCAGGTATCCTATACAATTTCATGTTCAAAGTAATAATAACACTACGAGGCCTAGATTCATATATAGCATGATGTTTACACAAATAAGGTTGGCCCAAAAGAACATTACAAACTTTGTGACGAGAAAAATCACACAATACCTCATCTTTGAAGGGTTTGATGTCGTATGACAGCTGACACTGTTGGTTGACGCGAAGATCGCTTCCTTAGCGGAGCCATCCAATGGTGTAGGGTTGCGGGTGAGGCATTGTCGGCAGGGCTATCTGCTTGACAACCTTTGCTGAGATGAGGTTCTTCTAGATACTGTTATCCATGATGATGTGCAGTTGGGTGCCTTTCACCCACATCTGTGAATGAAAAAGGTGCTCACCTTCCTCTAACTCGTCTGGTTCACTGGGTTGGAGCTTGGTGGTAGAAATGGTGGCACTGGGTTCCACATCAATGATTTGTCTCCCCCTTTATGGTTCTGACTCAGATTCGGAACCTGTATCTATTTCAGAGGCTTTCACCTCCACCGCCAATGAATTCTTTGAGCAACAATCAAGAGTGTTATGCCAGGGGCTCTTGTGGAAGTCGCACCACTTCTCGGTATATTTCTTTATCTTTTTGGTGTCCTCCTTTACTTACAGCTTGGATTGGTTGTCCTGATGTTGTCCATATTTTATATGTCCTTTGTTTTGCAGGTTGGGGCCACCCTTTCCTGGTTTTTGTTGTGAGGGGTTCCTAGGCCCAAATTACCGCATCTTTTGTTTGAGCTTCTGCTCGATTTGAACGACATATCGATAGGTCATGCCTAAGGATGAGATGTCTAAAAACTCCATTTCGTCTTGGTCTCTTTCTTGCCACAGTGTGGTCCATTTTGTATACAGGTCATCATAGCTTCTGACAAGGTAGTATTGTTCCTTAATAACATCTCTAAAGGAATCCCAGGTGACCGCGACTGTAAATAATGAGGGTTCCTCTATTTCCTTTTTCTCACAGAAAGTCTCCCACCAATCTTTGACATGGGGAACAACTTTGAGGAGCGAAAAAGTGATATTTTCTCTATTCGAAAAATTATGGACAGAAAAATACCCTTCTAGCATATTTAACCATTTGTCTACAACGTCTGTGTCTATCTTACCTTCAAATATAGAAATATCAAAGTTGATTTGTACCTTTAAGGGGGCGACGCTTCCACTTGAGGAATATGCTTCGCCTGTTGGTAGTCATCGAAGGATTTGCACAAAACTATCCATCATCTCATTCCTCTATTGCGTGAGGGCTTCCTCGAGCAACATTTTGAAAGGATCTCATGTCCCATCGTCTTTATTTTCTCTCTCCATGAGAGGTCACTTGGGTGTGCGAGAGATTTTTTCCTCAAGGAAAACAAGCTCAAGACCCAATTCTTTGTACCCTGGCCTCGTCGGGGACATGCATTAAAAATGACAAGGAGCAGACTGCTCTGATACCACTAATCTAGATTTTATGAGTAGAACGAAATGAATACAGATTATTACTAAAATATGCTAACATAGAATAACAGAGATACAGTAAAATTGGTTTTTATTCAATAAGGAAATACGCTAAAACTGTAAAATGCAGCGGAAAACAAGCTTGTTGGAATGGTGGCGGCTTATATCTGAGGAGAGATGTGACAGTTGCGTTGATTCACAAGAAGATGATTACAATGAGGCTCTCAAGGCCTATTTACAATAATCATGAATTCCAAAACCCTAGACATCCAAATATCTAACTCTCAGAGATGAAACGTCAAAAGTCATGTGGGCCTCGTTGGGGTAAGCTAGTACATCAACTTTCCAGGGTCGTAAGTTTTCCATACGATCTTCGTTTTAGGCGCACGATAGCCCGTTGAAAAGGTATATCCGAGGACTACAGATGTTGTCATCAAACTCTGACTCCATCTGCAATCTAATTATGGCGAGCCCTAAAAACATTGTTTAGGGCCTCAAAATGACCCCATAAGTTAGGGACCTAAAAACTAGGAAAAAAGTGTCAAACTGGAAAACTGCCAAAAATGAACCAGTTGGAATAGGTAGGAGGCCACCGAAATCCATCTGGATCATGATTAAAATTAATGCATTGTAATGTCCCCTCCATTACAACAACATAAAAGAGTACAAAAGATATATATATATATATATATAAACAAACAACTTTACGACAAGTGATAAGCATCATAACATACATTAATATCTATTAATAAACTCTTCTCAACCAATATGAAAACAACATCACTAAAGTTCCAATCAACTAGATCACAGAAATATAACATGAAGAAACTAACCACCCAACCTATCTTGCATGGTTAGGATCTCCAAGACACAGAAGCAATGCTCAAGTCTAGGATCCGTCCAATAGATTTTGACCATTTAAGGTCTAAGGACTAGTGACTATTCTGAGGAACAAGGAGGTATCTAAACCCCTTAACGAACTTCTATCCTAAACATCATGACTAGATTCTAATAGTAAGGCATGGAATCACATGTCATTAATCTTGTCAATAAATAGCATGTACACAATAATGCTACATCTACGCAAGGGGGAGCAAGGACAACAGGTTAATAATTGCATCATTTCTATGCTATTTTAGAGCTTTTAACTAGTAGTGCAACACAATAAACAAGTATCATAAGCATCTATCATTTTCATGGATGTGCAAGAATAATCTACCTTACTTAATCAACTTCAAGCAATAATTAAGTGCAAATGGGTACGAGGATATTACATAAGGTTAGATAAGAACTGCATGAGTACAAACTCAATGTCAAATAGAAATCTATTTATAATTATCATTGGTAACTTGTCAAGTCAGTTTTATTCGACGTCAGACATCACTTATCAAGCGATATAACTTCCACAATAAGTACAACGCTTAATTAACTCAACCATCTATCTTAATAATGTGATATATCTTAGTTAACATTAAATAAGGATTCCATACTATCTTACCAATATTTTGATAAGAATTAAAGGAGACCAATCTCATCTTAAACAATATAGGAACACATGTACTAACTTACAATCTAATTTAAAGGAGCCAAATCTATTTTAAATTCATATACAAGTACTCAATTACTATCTTATAATTCTAATTTAATTTAAGAAAGAAAAAATCTATTAAAACCATATATAAGAACTCAATACTTTCTTAAATTCCAAATTTAAATTTTGAAGGAAAGACCCAACTTATTTTTAAAACATTACATGAGAACTCAAGGCTACCTTACTTGCATACCCATTTAACAAAAAGGTCAACAAATAAAGAATAATTTAAAAGAATCTCACCCTCCTTCATATTTATATACAAGGCTATAGGAAGCTTACTTCATGGCAATAGTCAAACAATTTTTTTTTTTTCTTTCTATTAGCTTCTTCAACATCTTATACAAAAGTCTATAAGTTTTCAATTCCAAATAGGAAATTGGTAAATGTAACATGCTAATCTAAGGTAAGAAAACTTTAACAATTCAATCGTAAAAAGGATAGATGAGATATCCAAGGGCTATCTTGTGTATCCATGAGAACTGAAGACGAAGGGAACTCATTCCACATCATACGTTTAAGGTAGAATTGAAATCTGCTAAATAAAACATTATTCCTTAAGGGAATTTAACAACAATTTAAATCAGATATTGCCCAGGCTGTAGGCAGAGAACATGCAAGGGTAGAGGAACTCTATCTACACTTAAGACTCCAAGAAAAATACTCGGAAAAATTAAAGAAGATCACCATTAAACAATGCATAAGGATTTAAATTCAACACACAACGAATTTATGACTTCAAGGGTGGTTAAGCCCTTAAGGAGAGACAGTCGCAACACAATCCTACACACGAGGAAACGAGGGAGATTCCACAAGGACGAATTCCCTCCCAAATCCGGATTATACTCCTCTCACTCGCTAAACTCCAGTCATCCGAAATTAAGTGAATAATTATAGAAAGGATATCGTTGGAGCAGAGATATCTCATCAATCAATGATTCTCTCGGAAATTCGAGCTCAATCTCAGGAAGGTTAGACGCTGGTACGCCCATCCTTCAGGGTTGTCTCATGGCGATACAAAGAACTTTAAAAATCCATCCACAATTAATTACATATTTTATTTTAATTTAAAGTTAACTTCCCTCACAAAAATTTCATGCTTAAATCGCTCCTAGTTGTCTTTTTATTCCCAGATTCTTATTTAATGACTAAAGCCTTACTAAATATTAGTTAGAGTTAAAATAAGAGTCTTCTCCTAGTTAAACTAGTAGTAGCTAGACTCTAGATACCGTTCTATGTGTATACCTATTCTCCCATGCTTTATTTCTTTCTTATTTTAAAATTCTATTTTGGTATTTTCTTGCAAACATGTGTATTAAATTAAATCTTTAGATTTATTTCACTTTTTTTAATTCTTAAATTGATTCACCTCATTCCTTTTTAATTTAATTAATAATTTTGTTTAGTCTCCTTAAAAAAACTTAGACTTAGGCTAAATTTTAGAATAGGCTTAAACTTTTATGGGGATTTATAATTAATAAAATTACTCATTAATTAATTATTTTAAATATGACAATGTCAAATCAATTTATTGTTTTCTAGGCCACCTAGATTCCTTGACTGAAGTTTCTTTTTAAATTACACGACGTTCCCTTCAAGACACACTCCCATGCTCCAAGGGTGCAACTCGCCTTTTGACTGGTTTTGGTAGCTGTCCAACCCTTGGAGTCAGCACTCCATTTAGGCGACCTTGTGAGCAAGGATGATTTTAGGGGCTAAATTTCGCTCATGGGCTAATTTTCCATGGTTTTTCCAAAAACGAGATTCGCTATTTTAAAAATGATTCGCCCAAATTATATAGGATAAAATTATTTTACCTTAGAAATCGCCAAAATTTTATAAAAACTATATAAAATACTTAGAAATTTGAATATTTTTACAAAAATATTGCCAAACATTTATAGTTGACATATGAAGGATTAGTGAGATTCGCCAAGGTTTCTACATTTTAAAATAAATTTCCATCCTTAAAATCATCCATGCTTGTGAGAGACTAAGGGATTCTAAGGAATAAAGAATCTTCCTTATTGCGCGCCCCTTAGAATCTTCATGAGCGATTGTCTCAGTCTTCCCTCACGACATCGTGGACCTCTCGAACTAGGTAATCGTTAACCTACAATTCAAGCCACGGCGGGAGTGCTAGTAGGTTGTGACAGGGATGCTGCCACACCTCTCCCTCAATATCTGGTTTTTTTGCATGGCCTCTCTTCTTCTTATGTGAGTCAGATTAGCAAGAATTCGTTAACCTGCATCCATTAACAAAACAATGTCACTGATCCATATACATAACCATACTAAATCAATCACATGACACATATGCGTAAAAATGAAATGCTCAAACAAAACACAATCCAGTCCCTGACTCGATCCAGAGCCCAAGGAAGTCCATTGATGCCAGCGACATCCACAATCTAGTACGTGTCCTGCACACTCATGTAAACTTGTCAATAGCATATGTCAATACATATATATCAAATGACAATAAATCACAACCATCAACATCATCATAAAAATCCATAATCGAAACAAATAACCATGAACTATAACCGGATCACTTGCACTCAAGTGTCCTCAAAGAATAAGTCGATAACATGTGCTCAAAAAAGAGATATGTTACATACATCCCCTCTTGTTTTAAACTTCGTCCTCAAGTTGTACATTATATAAAATGCAGTAAATAATAGTATCTCACAAGATCTATATGTCTAATCTATCAAACAAGTAAGGAAACTACTGACGCATATCATGTGCGTCCTCCGATGTAGCCGAGTGCGGACTATAATTGTCCCACTAGACATTGACCTGGTCGACTATTTGAAAACGTAGTTGTCGAATGCGATGGTACATAATGTAGATTGGCTCCGCCATGAGAGCACCCTCGTCCGACACCTACAAAGACCTCATGTCAATCACATGTGTAGGCTCACTAACATAATGTCTCAAAACAGATACATGAAAAACATCGTCCATACGCCTCAAATAATCAAGCAAGGATGGTCGATAAGCCATGGGTCCTTTCTTTTCCACAAACTCGAAAGGCCCCACAAACCTAGGAGAGAGTTTAACACCTCTTCCGAACTTGATCAAACTCTTGTGTGGTTTCACCCACAAGAAAAATCGATCGCCAACTTCATAACTGCGGTCAATGCGATGCGCATCAGTATAACTCTTCTGTCGATCTTCCACTTCTTTAATCCTTTGTCTTATCGATTGCGTTTGTTCTTCCATTTCTTGGATTGCTTTTGGTCCTACCAGGACCCTATCCTCAAGTCGATCCCATCTCAATGACATCTGACACGGTCACCCATAAAGAAACTCAAATGGTGCCATCTTAATGGTTCTTTGATAGTTGTTGTTATATGCAAACTCTACCAGTGGCAAGAACTCTTCCCAACGTTTATGTTGGTCCATTACATACATACGCAACATATCTTCCAAAATTTGGTTTGTTCTTTCTGTCTACTTGTCAGTCTTAGGGTGATACGATGTACTAAAGTTCAGTGGTGTCCCCACGGCCTCTTGGAAACTAGTCTAAAACTGTCATATAAACACTGATCCTCTATCAGATATGATCATTTTTGGCACGCCATGTAATCTCACAATCTCACTGATAAAAACTCTAGCTATGTCTGGCACCTGATACGTCGTACGTACAGGAATAAAATGTTCACTCTTCATCAGAGTGTCAACTACTACAAAAATCGAGTCGTGTCTCCTTATCGTCAATGGAAATCCAACTACAAATTCCATCGAAATGACCCCCCACTTTGATTCTGGAATAGTGTGTGGCTATAATAATCCTACCAGATGTCTATGTCTAGCTTTCACTTGCTCACATTTTAGACATCTCGCCATGTAACTAACTATGTTTTCTTTCACTCCTTTCCAGAAAAATAAAGGCTTAAGGTTTTCCCTCATCTTCATGACTCCCGGATGAGCCATGTACACTGCGCGATGCACTTCACTTAATATCAAACTTGTTAATTCATCGTTAGGTGGTACGTAAAACCTCTTACTATACCTCATCAATCCATCATTGTCCAATGTATAACCTTCAAACCTTGGTATCATCATGGTGTCTCATCCCATATTTCCTTAACCTCTTTGTACCAGTCATCGTCAATATGTATAGCTAGAATCTTTTATCGAAGATTCATCTGAAGAGATATTAACGAGAATATGTGTGGTCTCTGACTCAACACATCTACCACTTTGTTCACCGTACCTTTTATGTAAGTAATCTCGAAGTCGTATTCACTAAGTATTTCTGACCATCGCCTCTATTGTGCGTTCAAGTCACTCTACGTAAATATATGTTGTAGTCCACAATGATCTATTTTTAGTTCGAATTTTCTTCCAATCAAATAGTGTCTCCAAACTCTCAAGACATATACAATGGCCAATAACTCCAAATCATGTGTTGCATAGTTCTCCTCGTGCTTTCTTAATTTCCTTGAGACGTAAGCGATCAATCGACTGTCTTGCATCAATACTCTGCCTAAACCTTCCTTGGATGCATCCGTCCATACCAATAATTCCTTGTCCATGTCGGGGAATTTCAGTATCGACGTCGTTGTCAACAACTCCTTGAGCCTTTGAAATGCTTCTGCGCATTTCTTAGTCCATACAAACTTCTTGTTTTTCTTCTGCAATTCCTTGATCGGATTTGCTATCTTTGAAAAACCTTCGACGAATCATCGATAATATCCTTCTAAACCCATAAATCTGCATACTTATTGTACGTTTTTCAGTGTAGGCCATTTCATAATAGCCTCTACTTTTTTTGGATCCATAGCTATACCTTCACCAGATATGATATGCCCTAAGTAATGAATCTTCGATTGGTAACTAGAACATTTCGACAGTTTCTCGTATAATTTTTTTTCTCGTAAACACTGTAGTACTAAGCTTAAATGTTCGTCATGCTCTTCTATCGTCCGAGAATATATCAATATGTCATCAATGAATACTTGAACAAACTTGTCCAAGTATTCGCGGAACACCCCATTCATCAAACTCATGAATACCCTCGGGGCGTTTGTCAGTCCAAACAGTAAAACTGTAAACTCATAGTGTATGAACCTCATCTTGAATGCGGTCTTAGAAATATCTTCCTCTTTAATTTGTAACTGGTGATATCGTGATCTCAAGTCAATCTTTGAAAACACCATCGCTTCTTTCATCTGGTCAAACAATTCGTCTATTCTTGGCAATGGATATTGGTTCTTGATCGTCGCTTTGTTCAGTTGACAATAGTCAATACAAAGTCTTCACGATCCATCCTTCTTTCTTACGAAAATAACTGGCACACCCCAAGGTGACACACTTGGACGTATAAGTCCCTAGTCCAATAATTCCTTCAATTTCATTTGCAACTCCTGTAACTCAGGCATTGATATTCGATATGGCTTCTTTCTATCGGTTCAGTTCCAGGTTTCAAGTCGATTATAAACTCCAACTCTCTTTCGGGCGGCAATCCTGGCAACTCTTCTGGAAATATGTCTGCAAACTCTCGTACTACTGGAAGGTTTTCTAATCCTTCTGCCTCTCCCTTTTCATTTAGCGCTAATATTTCATATAACTTACATCCCTTTTGTATGCTCTTTTGTAGTTGTAGGGAAGAAATGAACCTCAAGGACACTCTCTGGTTTCTTCCTACAATCACTCTACTTCGTCCTAAGTCCTTTGTCAAACTTAATTGTTTCATCTTACAGTTAAGCATCGCATCATGTGATTCCAACCAGTCCATACCAATCATGTAACGTCCCCTCCGTTATGACAACGAATAGCGATGTACAAAAGGTAATTATAAAAAAAATATTTGCAATAGGAAATTAAAATCGTCACAACATTATTAATAGCATCACAAGAACACATTGTCATAATTAATAATGACACAAATCAACACACTAACATAATCAATAGCGACACAAGATCAACACATAAACATAAATAGTGACACAATTCAACACATCACGATCAACTAAAGAAAAATACTAATAAATGATCAACCATGTCACTGAATATTAAAATAACTACCCGCCCAACCTATCCTGCATGGTTAGGACCTTTAAGACACATAAGCAACGCTCAAGTCCAAGATTCATCTGATTGATTTTGACCACTTAAGGTCTCAGGACTGGCGATTGTTCTGAGGAACAAGGAGGTATCTAAACCCCTTAACCAACTTCTATCCTAAACATCATGGCTATATTCTAATAGTAAGGCATGGAATCACACGTCATTAATCTTGTCAATCAATAGCATGTACACAATAACGCTACATCTACGCAAAGAAGGAACAAGGACAATAAGTTAATAATTGCATCATTTCTATGCTATTTAGAACTTTTAACTAGTGGCGCAACACAATAAACAAGTATCATAAGCATCTATCATTTCCATGTATGTGCAAGAATAATCTACCTTACTTAATCAACTTCAAGAAATAATTAAATGCAAAGGGTACGAGGATATTACCTAAGGTTAGATAAGAACCGCATAAGTACAAACTCAGTGTCAGATAGAGATCTATTTAATTATCATTGATAACTTGTCAAATCAGTTTTATTCGACGTCAGACAATACTTATCAAGCGATATAACTTCCATAATAAGTACAACCCTTAAGTAACTCAACTGTTTATCTTAATAAGGTGATATATCTTAGTTAACAATATATAAGGATTCCATGCTATCTTACCAATCTTTTGGTAAGAATTAAAGGAAACCTACCTCATCTTAAACTATATAAGAACACATGTACTAACTTACAATCCAATTTAAAGGGAGGCCAAATCTATTTTAAAGCCACATATAAGTACTCAATTACTATCTTATAATTCTAATTTAATTTAAGAAGGAACAATCTATTAAAACCATATATAAGAACTCAATACTATATTAAAATTCGAAATTTAAATTTTTAAAGAAATTCCCAACTTCTTTTAAAACATTACATTTTACATGAGAACTCAAGGCTACCTTATTTGCATATCCATTTAACAAGGGCTTGAGAGAGTGACCCAATCCCTTATTAAGCATTAAGAAGACTCATTTTCTGCTCCACTTAAATAATGTTAGGTTATTTAAGTATTGCACCATCCAGAAGAGTCGGAACTTCGCACCATCCAGTATTGCACACGGTAAACGATTTTTCTTTTTAAACAAGAAGGTAACGCAGGTGCACCGCTCTCCACGTAGATCTCATGGTAGAGAGCTACAGGATTACACCCTCAATTGACAACCATAGCAGAGATTGGCAACGTGTTTGCCTCGAGAAAAGGCAAGGCGACATCCAGAGGTTCTGCATATCTAGACTGGAACTTATCATACAATTGGGAAAGATCTCTCGTAACTAAGGACGAACCCCAACTCTGTAACCCACGACTTTTGGAAGAGGATTTTGCAGAGGCAGCGATCAGGCTTCAAAATACAAAATACAAGAGGAAGCGATCAAATTACACACCAGAACTTGCAATTCAAATGTGCAGGAAATTTAAATTTATAGAGACTTGGAGTTGCAACGATGATGGTATATGTAGACGCGCGGTGTCATACACTTGACCAGACTACACAAGGTTGGGTTCAAAGGATGCTAAACAGTGATACAAACCAACAGATTTACATATTGGATGTACCAATGATTTCAACGAGAAACTAGACTAAAATTCAGGACTGAAAGTTACGCTGGCCACAACTATAAGTTGTATTTCTGCGTTGAATGGAAGAACCAGATACCAAGGAAATTACCGAATACTTAATTGAGAAATTGAAAAAGACTCCAATACCAAATTTCACTTTCTAGATTTCACAACCCTCAAGATTTAGTCAATTCGATTTTAAAATTACAACAAGGTTCATGGCGAATCTCTAAGAACAATTTTACATAATTAAATCTAATTGCAATTACAAATCTTAGAATAAGAAATATTGTAATCTACACTGATGGAATCAATGATGTTCTTCGGAAATTGCGCACCTTCTTTCTCCCACAATCGTTGTGACTTTACTGGTACCTCCTAACCAATGCTAGGGGTACTCTTCTTCCCCCTTATCCCCTCGAGTCACAAAGGGATCACACACACAAAACCATAAATTCTCTAGCTCCAAGATTGCCTAGTAAGGTAGAGCCACCACTCTCTCTCAAGCTGGGTATCCCAACTCTCACAAGTAAAAATAATTTGACAGCATAAATTTACCAAATTCCTCATTGACACATCCCCACTTGCACCATTAATTTTCTTTTTAATTGAATAAATTCGAATTATTTCCCCCTTACACTTGTCACCCTCTCCCCAAGTTGCACAAGAAGTTCCATATTTTATTTTAATTAAAAGTCAGTTTCCCTCTCATTTGCCAAATGTGGTCCTTAAATCACTCCTAGTTGTCTCTTTATTCCCCATATTCCCATTTAATTTAATCACTGACGCCTTACTAAATATGAGTTGAGTTAAAATAAGAGTCTTCTTCTAGTTAAACTAGTGGTAGCTAGACTCTAGATTCATTTCTATGCATACCCTATTCTCTCATCTTTATTTCTTTCTTATTTTAAAACTCTGTTTTAATATTTCTTGCACACATGTGTCTTATATCAATTCTTTAGATATATTTCACATTTTTTTAATTCTTAACTTGATTGACTTCATTCCTTTTTAATTTAATTTATAATTTAGTTTTAGTCTTCTTACCAAAACTTAGACTTAGGATTAATTTCTCCTTTTCTTTTCTTTTTTGAATAGGCTTAGACTTTTATTAAGATTTTTAATTAATAAATTCAATATTTGATTAATTAATTAAATTCGGCAAGGCCTAAAGATTTTTCAAGATTTAATTATTCTCTCAAGGTTTTCTAGGCCACCTAGATTCATTGCCTCAAGTTTTATTTACGTGACATTCCCTTTAAGAAGTACTCCATGCTCCAAGGGTGCGACTCGTCTTAGATTGGTTTTGGTAGTTTGTCCGACCCTTGAAGTCAGAACTCTATTCAGGCGACCTTGTGAGAGAATAAGGGCTTCTAAGAAATAAGGACTCTTCCTTATTGCGCGCCCCTTAGAATCTTCGTGAGCGATTGTCTCAGTCTGCCCTCACGACATCGTGGACCTCTCGAACTAGGTAATCGTTAACCTACAATTCGAGCCATGGAGGGAGTGCTAGTAGGCTATGACAGGGACACTGCCACACCTCTCCCTCAATATCTAGTCTATGTGCATGGCCCCTTTACTCCTTATGTGAGTCAAATTAGCAAGCATTCATCAGCCTGCATTCATTAACAAAACATTGTCACTGATCCATATACAAAATCATACTATATTCAATCATATGTCACATATGCATAAGTGAAATACTCAAACCAATACAATCCAGTCCCTGACTCAATTTGGAGTCCAAGGAGGTCCATTGATGCCCTCGGTATCCACAATTTGTCAAGTGTCCTACACACTCAGGGAAAACTCGTCAATAACATCTGTCAATACATATATATCAAATAACATTAAATCACAACCATCAACATCATCATAAAAATATATAAGCGAAACAAGTAACCATGTACTATAACTGGATCACTTGCATGCAAGTGTCCTTAAAGAATAAGTCGATAACATGTGATCTCAAGAGCAAGATGTTACAAATCACTATGTCGTAAGATCCTAAGATCATGACGTATAGGTTGATCTTCGTTACAAAATATCCCAAGTTAATGTGACAGTCCGTAACCTTTCCTCCAACCTTTTGTTTGGCACCCGAAGCCATTTCTATGTATCTAAACTCGTCTTACTCGACTTCCTTTACCTTAATTCTCTTTAACTGCACTAGAAATAAATCTCTCTGTAGCACCTGGATTTATCAAAATACTAAAATTTTGATCGAAGATTGTACCTGACATCTCGAGCAGAGTGGACTGGTTCTAGACCTAGCAGTTATTCACCGTTGCATGAATCTTGTGAGCCTTGCCCAAATCTCCAACTGTAGTGTGTCATGTTGATCCAACCGCTATGGCCTTCTCAATCGGGCAGTCTCGTTGGTAATGTGGAACTCCACATGTCCAACATCCGGTCTTCGGTTCAGTACTCTTGGTCCCCAAAGTAGAAGTTGTTGTCCTACGAGTCTGAGATCCTAGTCTGTTATGTTGAACATGCATAAACTAATGTTGTTGTGGGCGATGTTGCTTCTGATGCAGTGGTCCCCTATAGGGAGTCCTATGATGAGGAGTCAATCATATTGGTGTCATGAACATGGGTCCTCTCAACGTATCTTGATAACATGATGTCTATCTGGATGGTGTCTGATGTTGTTGTGCTTCTGATGTCGTATGTCAAGTTGGTCTTGAAGGAGTCCTGCCCTGGCCCCCGCTGGTCATCTCTTCCTCAGCTATGAGGGCCTTCTGGATTGCATCGTGCAATTTCTGAAGCATTAGGATCATCACATTCACACAAATGTTGAAGTTAAGGCCGAACACAAACTTGTTGACCTTTAGCTTCTCTGTGTTCATATGTGGAGCTTACCAAAGTAGCTCCATAAATCTAGCCTCATACTCTGACACCGTACGACCACCTTGTCATAAGGTGTTAAACTCATTGAGCTGGCGCTCAATGAATTTCTATGACAAATACCTCTCCTAGAACCATTCCTCGAACAGGTCCCATGACACGTCTTCGATGACCATGTTAGTTGAGGTAGGAGCGTCTTCCACCATTGAAGAGCACTCCACTTCAGCTGAAATATCGCCATGCAAACTTTCATGTTGGAGGTATATTCACAAAGTACAAATAACATCTCCATGTTCTCCAACCATGCCTTGGCAGCTCAGCCATCCATGGCACCCATGAACTCAGGTAACTTCACATTCTCGAGTTCTTTGTGAATGCTACCACTGCCAACTGGAGCGCGCTGTGAACCCTCATTGGGTACAGGCGCCCTGGCCTCATCTCTATCTAGTCGGTTAATCAAGGTTGTTGACATCCTCTGAAAGGACCTCATAAAACCAACCACATCTCCCACATCAACATGTTCTTGCTCACGAACTTGTTCTTCTCCTTGGGGGTTAGACCCCTCTGGCGTGGATATTACTAGAGGCGTCACACCTCTTCCCCTAGTACCACATCATCTACCTCCACGATGTCCTCTAACCATGATTACCTACTGATACAAAAAGGATCCAGAGAAGATTAAGAACAACTCACAACTCACAGAAGAAATTAAGGACGCTCAGAATGGCCTCAGTAGACAGAGAAAGGGCAAAAATTCAAAGTTCTCAAAACTCAGTGAAAATGAAATCACCGCGAAGAGAGTGCCACAATATTTCCAACGGTGCAAATGAATCGTCAAACGAATTTATGTATCAAAATATATTCGTGGTCAAAGTTTGGTCAACCTAGCCCAGACAACAAGGGATGAGTTAGCATCAATACTGTTGACATTAGCATCAGTACGGATGACATTCAAAATCCGTACAACATATGTGGCATGAGAAGGAGGTGACACGTGTCATGGTGATGTGGCAACACCAGAGGGTGCCACATGTCACCCATATTTGGCATTTCTGGGTCATTCTACGAACCAGTAGGATTGCGCCATGTGGCAGTCTGTATAGTGACGTGGCGCGAATGTGGTAGGCTGAGTTGGTAGCTGAAGTGAAATCCGTACAGTGACATGGCAGGCTGATGACAGTGGTTGACGTCGTCCAATAGGTGATTTCCACATGGCCCAATCATGGGCTACCACGTGGTAGTGGGAAAATGCCCAATGACAGCCCGTGATAAAAAAATTCAAAAAAAAATTAGATTAGGCGAGTCCGCCAAATCTGGAAACCGACCAACAGATAGAACCATCGCCAAAGTAGCGGAACGACATATATTCAAATATATATATAAGTTGCAACAGTCAAGCCAAAAGGGGAGGCCCGCAGGCTTGACCCCGAGACCTCCCCCCATTATAATGCCTTAATATATGTGCCATAACTAATGGACCAATGGCCCCACATTGTAAACGACGCCTCTTTATTATTTAAAAATTGCATCCGCCTAGAGCTAGGGGGAAGGCGCACGTGGGTACGGTCGGGCATGCAGTGTGAGGAAAAGTACTTAGCATTTATTGCAGGTTGCAGGGCACATAAACTAAGACAAAATTCTTCTTGGGCCTGGCAGTGTCAGAGTCAGATCAAAGTGTGGAGACAATTATTTTTGGGTAATTCGACGCCACAAATTTAGTGGTGATGTTTGTTTTCTGATCTGAGCAAAAATTTTGCATCTTGATTTCAGAATGAGGTATACTTATGTATTTTGTCAAATTCTTTTGCCGAGTTAATAAAAAAGGCCTACCCATTTGAGAGTAGGACTCAGAGACGTAGTCCACCAGGGACGAACTCCGTTATCAAGTTTTTGTATTCATATTTGATGCTTATGTCTCTTCATTATTGAGTTTTTCCTTCTTTAATGGTGCATTTTAATTTATTCTCATTTAATGCAATTCTTTATGAGTCACTCGATGAAAATATCTCGGATCATGTTGGTATCAGAGTAGTCATCTTTGACTTGAATTGTTGAGTGTGAACTCTTACTAGGGCCAAGCATAAGCAGGGTGAAGGAACTCTTAATACTTTCAATCCCAAAGGAAAAAAATGGCAGAAGAGGACAAGTGTAATGAACGGGAGAAAAACTTCCATATGGTATTTTATCGCATGTCAGAAATGGTCGAACGAATGTATGGAGACTACAAGAAGAGGATGAAGAAGAAAGGGAAGAAAAAAGAATCACAAGTTGATGATGGTGCTTCAATAAATCAAGGGGATGGAGAAGATCCTCCTGAGCCTCCATGTTCACCATCAAGTTCTAGTTCTTCTTCCTCTGAGCATTCTCATCATTCTAGCCATAAAGCCTCTTTTAAGAAACCATTATTAAAGCTTGAAGTAAAATTTTCTTTACCTATGTTTAATGGAGATGCTAGTCCTGAAAAGCTAGATAATTGGATCCGACATGTTGAAGTATATTTTCATGTTCAACATATTGATGAAGAGGAAGTTAAAGTGCAATTGGCTTCTCTTCAGTTGGAAGGCACCACTCTCGTATGGTGGGAGAGCAAGCTTCAGGACATAAGTAAGTGTGGTAATCTTCTTTCCTCATGGTCGGAATTTAAATCAGCGATAAGGAAGCAATTTTATCCATTGGGTTATTTACATAAGGCAATGATGGAATGGTAAACTTTAAGACAAAGTAAAGGTCAAACTGTACAAAGTTTGACAGAAGAATTTAGAAAGAAATCTCTTTCATTAAACATTCATTTGGATTCTTATAAAACTTTAATGAAGTATATTAGCGCACTTCACAGTTATATTCATCATACTTTGCTCTTATTTAACCCCACGAGTCTTGACGAAGTTTGTGTGCAAGCCACTCACCTTGAGAATAGGGGAAAACAAGTTCAAGAAGATCCCACAAAGAAACCTTCCAATCTTCCACATAATCCATTTAAGAAGTTTAAAAGGAAGGACAAGAAGACCGCCACACTAAAGAGAGAAGGAGGAAAGCCATTTTTCACTCATTGCAAGAAAAGTGGTCACAATGATAAACATTGTTGGAAACTACATCCAGAGAAGAGATCGAAATAGTTCAGTGGAAAGGGGAAGACAAAAACCATTGCTACAATGCAACAAGATCTTGGATCTAATTCAGGAGAAGAAGGAAAGATCACAACGGTTGGAGTACAAGGTAAAGATTCCCTTCATGCTAGTTCAAATTCCATTAACAAATCTCATGATGATGAGCGAAAGAGGAATGAATTATTTCACATAAGAGTTGTATCTAAACACACTAAGATAGATACAATATTTGATCTGTGTTGCCAAATAAACTTAATATCTGAAGCACTTGGAAAAAATATGGGCCTTGAAAAGAAACCACATCCAAAGCCTTATCCTCTTGGTTGGGTATGTGATAAAGAAAAACTTAATGTCACCAAACAATGTAGGGTTAGATTTTCTATTGCTTCAAAGTTGATTGATGAAGTGGATTTGGATGTTGTATCACTTGATATATGTGGCATAGTGTTGGGGAGTCCTTATATTTATGATAGAAAAACAGTCTTTTTTCGTCATGAAAACAAATACCACCTTACTAAGGGGGGAGTGGATTATATTGTTAGAGCTCACAGTATGAGGGTAAACACAACACTTGTTAGTGCAGGACAAATGGAGAGACTCATAAACACTAATAAGAGATATGTACTCATGTTCGTAAGGGAGAAAGATGTTGGAACATCTAACGCTTTCCAAGGATGTGATCCTTCTCATAAAAAATAATTAATTGATATTGTTTCTAAGTATAATGATATTTTCTAGGAACTAGATGGATTACCTCCTAAGAGAGAAATCCAACATGAGATAAATCTTCAGCAGGATTCTCCTCTTCCTAATGTGGGCATGTACAGGATGTCGGTTGTAGAGATGACAGAGATCAAGAAGTAGGTATAAGGCTTATTGGATCAAGGGGTCATCAGGCCCAGTTCATCTCCTTGTGGTTCTCCGATCTTGATGGTGCCAAAGAAAGATGGCACATGGTGATTTTTTGTTGATTACCAGGCCTTAAATAAAATCACAGTGAAAAATCGATACTCTCTTCCTCATATAGATGATTTACTTGATCAGTTAAAGAATGTTGTTTATTTCACTAAGTTGGATTTGCGCAGTGGATACCATGAAGTCAAGGTTGCAGAACATGATGCATGTAAGACTTCCTTTAAAACCAAACAGGGATTGTTTAAGTGGTTAGTTATGTTGTTTGGGCTTTGTAATTCTTTGGCAACCTTCATGCGTGTGATGAATGATGTATTCAGGCCTTTTGTAGATGATTTTGTGATTATGTATTTAGACGACATTATTATTTTTAGCAGGACTTGGGATGAACATGTGAGGCATGTAAGGAAAGTATTGGATACTTTGCAAAGGCAAAACTTGTATGTAAAATTGTCCAAATGTGAATTTGGCAAGACTGCACTTGTGTACTTAGGTCACATTGTAGGAGGAGGACAATTAAAAATTGATCCTTCCAAGATTGATGTAATTGTAATTTGGCTTGAGCCCAAAAGTGTAACCGAGATACAGAGCTTCTTAGGTGCAGTCCGGTACTGGAGGAAGTTCATTGCAAACTTCTCCTTTATAGCATCTCCTTTGCATGCCTTAACCAGTGTGAAGAACACTTTTCAGTGGGGAGGAAAGAAACAAAAATATTTCGACACTTTAAAGGAAAATATCAGTACCGCACCAGTATTAGCATTGTCAAATCTTCAACAGCCGTTTGAGATCAAGATAGATGCCAGCGGATACGCCATGGGTGCAGTATTGATGCAACATTGTAAGCCTATCTATTACCACTCTTAAAATTTTAACCAAGTTGTTATTAACTATCCTAGATATGATAAGGAGTTGTATGCATTAGTTCAAAGCGTAAAGAAATGGAAGCACTACTTGTTAGGGAAATAAACAATCATAGATACAGATCACCAACCCTTACAATATCTCCAAGCACAAACCAAACTGCAACAATCTCGACATTATAGGTGGATGGGTTTCCTACAACAATTTCATTTGGTAATCAAGTACAGAAAGGGTATAAGTAACATTGTAGTAGATATGATTTCTAGGCCTCCTATTGTTGCTTCTATTATTTTGAAGAATACTTCTTTATCTCATGATAGCTATGTGGAACAATATGCCATTGATGAAGATTTTAGAGAAGTATATGAGAAGCTAACCCATGGTGCACAGATAGGGAACTATTGTCTGCAGGGAAAACTACTCTACCATCTTGGAAAGCTATGTATTCCTACAAGTGAACGAGTCCATGTAATACGAGAAGCTCACACTTCTCTTGTGTCTGGGAATTTTGGGGTAGGAAAAACTATGGCTCATTTGCAAAGGTTTTGTTACTGGCCTCAAATGAAATCAATTGTAACTAAATATGTAAAGGGGTGTGTGATGTGTTCTACTTGTAAGCCCACTAATAGAAAATTGGGGCTATACTCACCACTACATGTTCCATCCCATCCATGGGAAAGTATCTCCATGGATTTTGTAGGGGTTTTACCAATGTCAAAAGGGGGTCATGACTACTTGTATGTTGTAGTGGATAGGTTCAAAAAGATGTGTATCTTGATGCCATGTAAAAAGAAGATCACTGCTGAGAAGACTGATAATCTCTTCTTTCAGTATGTTTGGGTTCACTTTGGGTTACCCACATCCATTATCTCAAATCGAGATACTTGATTCCTTGGGGATTTTTGGACAAGTTTGTGGAGAATGATGGACACCAAATTGAAGAGGAGCACTGCTTTCCATCCACGGACTAACGGAGAGATAGACGTTGTAAACCGAACAATGGGATGAACCCAAGTTATGGGATGAACATATACTCTATGTACATCATGCTTACAACCGAGCCTTACATTCCTCCACTCAGTGTTCACCTTTTGAGACATGTTTTGGGTACTTACCTAAGGTTACTTTGGACTTGATGTATGGGAGATATGACGATTCAAATGAAGAAAGAACAGAGGACAGAGCCCGCAAGTTCATCAAGAGTATCCAGCATGTGCACCATCTAGTCAAGGAACAGTTGGGAAAAATTCAAGCACAGTATAAATCTCGGCATGACAAGCACAGGGTTGATCATTAGTTCCAGGTTGGAGACTGGGTATGGCTTCACATCAGTAAGGAGAGATTGAAGGGTGAAGGAAAGAAACACAAGCCCATTCGTTATGGACCCTTCACTATTTTGGAGAAAAGTGGTACCGATTCCTTTTGTCTGGATCTTCCACCTTATATGTGGATTTACTCAGTTATAAATGTAGAGAACTTGAAACTTTTTGAGCCTCTCATGATCATGGATCGGGATAAGGAAGTTTCAATACCTTCAGTTGATGAGTTTGATCCTGAGTACTTGGATGAGTTAACGGAAGATATCATCCTGGACAAAAGGACGAAGACTTCACATAGAGGTGATGTTGATTATCTTCGATTAGGCTTAAAGGGCACACATCCAAGCAAGAAAAAGTGGATTGAGAAGGACAAGGTGAGGGAACTATTCCCTCACTTATCTGTTGATTGATAAAATCTTTTGGTGGTCCAAAAATATCTCAGTGGGAAGGAGTGATCCAAAAAGGATCCAAAGAAGACTAAGAACAACTCAGAACTCATAGAAGCAACTAAGGACACTCAAAATGGCCTCAGCAGACACATAAAGAGAAAAAATTCAAAGTTCTCAAAACTCAGTGAAAATGACATCATTGTGAAGAGCGCGTTGCAATATTTACAACGACGCAAACGACTCATCAAACGGAGTTACTGATCGAAATATATTCGTAGTCAAAGTTTGGTCAACCTAGCCCAGTGAGCAGGGGGATGAGTCAGCATTCGTACTGCTGATGTCAACATCACTAAGGATGATGCCAACATCCATACAACATACGTGGCATGAGAAGGAGGTGACATGTGTCATTCTAACGTCAACATGGTGACGTGGCAACACCATAGGCTACCACATGTCGCCCATATTTGGCATTTCTGGGTCATTCCGTGGACCAGTAGGATTGCGCCACATGGTAGTTTGTACAGTCCGTATAGTGATGTGGTGCTGACGTGGCAGGATAACGTGGTAGGCTGAGTTGGTAGCGAAAGTGACATCCGTACAGTGACATGGTAGGCTGACGATAGTGGTTGACGTGGTCCAATAGGTGGTTGCCACATGGCCCAGTCATGGATTGCCACGTGGCAGTGGGAAAATGCCCAATGACAACCCGTGATCACAAATTAAAAAAAAAATTAGATTTGGCGGGTCCGCCAAATCTGGAAACTGGCCAACAGATAGAACCATCGCCAAAGTAGTGGAACGACATATATTCGAATATATATATAAGTTGCAACAGTCAAGCCAAAAGGGGAGGCCTACGAGCTTGACCCCGGGACCTCCCCCCATTATAACACCTTAATATATGTGCCATAACCAACGGGCCAACAGCCCCACATTGTAAACAATGCCTCTTTTTTTATTTAAAAATTGCATCCACCCAGAGATAGGGGGAAGGCGTGCGTGGATACAGTTGGGTACGCAATTCGAGGAAAAGTACTCAACATTTATTGCAGGTTGTAGGGCACAAAAACTAAGACAAAATTCTTCTTGGGCCTGGGAGTGCCAGAGTCGGATTGAAGCGTGGAGATAGTCATTTTTGGATAATTCGATGCCACAAATTCAATGGTGTTGTTTGTTTTCTGATCTAAGCAAAAATTTTGTAGCTTGATTTTAGAATGAGGTAAACTTATGTATTTTTCCAAATTCTTTTGTTGAGTTAATAAACAAGGCCTAGCCATTTGAGAGCAGGACCTGGAGACATAGTCCACCAGGGACGAACTCCATGATCAAGTTTTTGTGTTTAGATTTGATGCTTATGTCTCTTCATTATTGAGGTTTTCCTTCTTTAATGGTGCACTTTAATTTATGTTCATTTAATGCAATTTTTTTATAAGTCACTCGATGAAACGATCCTAGATCACCTCCATGGACAAATTTCAATTTTAATTAGCAATATTGTTTTAATCATAAGTTTAACACATAGGAAGACATAATGGTCCACATTTGTAGGGTTGAACCCACTCTGATACCATATGTAACGTCCCCTCCGTTATGAAAACATAAAAGAGTAAAAAATAGGTAACAATATATATTTTTTAAACAAACAACTTTACGACAAGTGATAAGCGTCATAACATACATTAATATCTATTAATCAAATCTTCTCAACCAATCTGAAAACAACATTACTAAAGTTCCAATCAACTAGATCACACAAATATAACATGAAGAAACTACCCACCCAACCCATCCTACATGGTTAGGACCTCCAAGACACATAAGCAACACTCAATTCTAGGATTCATCTGATTGATTTTGACCATTTAAAGTCTCAAGACTGGTGACTTTTATGAGGAACAAGGAGGTATCTAAACCCCTTAACCAACTTTTATTCTAAACATCACGACTAGATTCTAATAATAAGGCATGGAATCACATGTCATTAATCTTGTCAATAAATAGCATGTACACAATAACGCTACATCTACACAAGGGGGAACAAGGACAATAGGTTAATAACTGCATCATTTCTATGCTATTTTAGAACTTTTAACTCGTAGCGCAACACAATAAACAAGTATCATAAGCATCTATCATTTTCATGAATGTGCAAGAATAATCTACCTTACTTAATCAACTTCAAGCAATAATTAAGTGCAAATAGGTATGAGGATATTACATAAGATTAGATAAGAACCGCATGAGTACAAACTCAATGTCAAATATAAATCTATTTATAATTATCATTGGTAACTTGTCAAGTCAGTTTTATTCGATGTCAAACATCACTTATCAAGCGATATAACTTCCACAATAAATACAACCCTTAAGTAACTCAACCATCTATCTTAATAATGTGATATATCTTAGTTAACATTAAATAAAGATTCTATGCTATCTTACCAATCTTTTGGTAAGAATTAAAGAGACCTATCTCCTCTTAAACAATATAGAAACACATGTAATAACTTACAATCTAATTTAAAGGAGCCAAATCTATTTTAAAGCCATATATAAGTACGTAGTTACTATCTTATAATTCTAATTTAATTTTAGAAAGAACAAATATTTTAAATCCATATATATGAACTCAATACTTTCTTAAATTCCAAATTTAAATTTTGAAGGAAAGACCCAACTTCTTTTTAAAACATTGCATGAGAACTCAAGGCTACCTTACTTGCATACCCATTTAACAAAAAGGTAGACAAATAAAGAATAATTTAAAAGAATCTCACCCTCCTTCATATTTATATACAAGACTATAGGAAGCTTACTTCATGGCAATAGTCAAACAAGATTTTTGTTTTTTTTTATTAGCTTCTTCAGCATCTTATACAAAAGTCTATAAGTTTTCAATTCCAAATAGGAAATTGGTAAATGTAACATGCTAAGTATTACTTCTCTAAGGTAAGAAAACTTTGACAATTCAATCGTAAAAAGATGAGATATCCAAGGGCTATCTTGTGTATCCATGAGAACTGAAGACGAAGGGAAGTCATTCCACATCATACGCTTAAGGTAGAATTGAAATCTACTCAATAAAACACTATGCCTTAAGGGAATTTAACAGCAATTTAAATCAGAGACTGCCCAGGCTCTAGGCAGCGAACATGCAAGGGTAGAGGAACTCTATCTACGCATAGACTCCAAGAAAAATACTCGGACAACTACCTTCTATAACCATACAAAGGAAATTAAAGAAGTTCACCATTAAACAATGTATAAGGCTTTAAATTCAACACACAGCGAATTTATGACTTCAAGGGTGGTTAAGCGCTTAAGGGGAGACAGTCGCAGCACAAGCCTACACACGAGGAAACGAGGGAGATTCCACAAGGACGAATTCCCTCCCAAATCCGGATTATACTCCACTAACTCGCTAAATTCCAGTCATCCGAAATTAAGTGAATAAATTCCACGGGTAGCGGCTAAAAAGTTAGCATTTGATACATGTCTATATATCCTCGCAGCCATTGTTCCTTGAGAATTGAAATGACAACAACCTTAGAAATTTACTTCTAGATTATATAGAAACCATCGAAGGAAAGCTCGCCAATTCGATGTCAAATTATACTATGCATTAACAACAATTTCTAAAATCTAACATAGAGAATCTGAAGTTGTTTTTTCGCGATGGCGCTCTTTCCGATCTCCCACTTGCTAACCATCGAGACTTCACCAGTACTTCCCAGCTAACGCTAGGGGTACTCTTCTTTGCCTTATCCCTGAGCTACAAAGGGGCCATGCACACAAAACCAAAAATCCTCTAGCTCCAAGTTTGCCTCACAAGGTAGAGCCACCACTCTCTCTCACGCTGGGTATCCCAACTCTCACAAGTAAAACTAGTCAAAAATAATTCGGCAGCATAAATTTACCAATACCCAGTGTCATCCCCTTTCCCATCTAGACTATTTGTTTTATAGGAATTTCCTCACTGACACATCCCCACTTGCACAATTAATTAAATATTTTATTTTAATTTAAAAGTCAATTTCCCTTACAATTCTCAAATGCCCTCCTTAAATCGCTTCTAGTTGTCTCTTTATTCCCATATTTGTATTTAATGACTAACGCCTTACTAAATATTAATTAGAGTTAAAATAAGAGTCTTCTCCTAGTTAAACTAGTATTAGCTAGACTCTAGATACTATTTTATGTGTATACCTATTCTCTCATGCTTTATTCCTTTCTTATTTTAAAATTCCATTTCAGTATTTTCTTGCACACATGTATTAAATTAAATCTTTAGATTTATTTAACTTTTCTTAATTCTTAAATTGATTCACTCATTCCTTTTTAATTTAATTAATAATTTTGTTTAGCCTCCTTACAACAATTTGGACTTAGGCTAAATTTTAGAATAGAATTAGATTTTTATGGGGATTTATAATTAATAAAATTACTCATTAATTAATTATTTTAAATCTGAGAATGTCAAATCAATTTATTGTTTTTTAGGCCACTTAGGTTCGTTGACTCAAGTTTCTTTTTAAATTACGCAGCGTGCCCTTCAAGATGCACTCCCGTGCTCCAAGGGTGGCACTCGCCTTTTGACTGGTTTTGGTAGTTGTCCAACCCTTGGAGTCAGCATTCCATTCGGGCGACCCTGTGAAAGACTAAGGACTTTTAAGGAGCAAAGACTTTGGCTTATTCCGTGCCCCTTAGAATCTTCATGAGTGACTGTATCAGTCTGCCCTCACGACATCATGGACCTCTCAAACTAGGTAATCGTTAATCTATAATTCGAGCCACGGTAGGAGTGCTAGTAGGCTGTGACAGGGACGTTACCACACCTCTCCCTCAATATCTAGTTTTTGTGCATGGCCCCTCTACTCCTTATGTGAGTCAGATTAGCAAGCATTCGTCAACCTGCATCCATTGACAAAACACTGTCATTGATCCATATACATAACCATACTAAATCAATCACATGACACATGCGTAAAAATGAAATGCTCAAACAAAACATAATACATTCATTGACTCAATCTAGAGCCCAAGGAGGTCCATTGATGTCAGCAGCATCCACAATCTAGTACGTGTCTTGCACACTAATGTAAACTCATCAATAACATCTGTCAATACATATATAACAAATGACAATAAATCACAATCATCAACATCATCATAAAAATCCATAATCAAAACAAATAACCATGTACTATAACTGGATCACATGCACTCAAGTGTTCTCAAATAATAAGTCGATAACATGTGCTCGCAAGAGCGAAATGTTACATGCATATTCATTATAACTACACTTTCACCAACAATTATAATCTTAAATATTAAATAAATGTATAATAAAATAAGTCTTCACTGTTATTAATGAGGAAAATGTAATAAGGAAGGATTATTTGTAATAAGAAAGGTAAGATAATCCCTAAACATAATTGTAAGCTTTCAAACATACATTCTTAGAAAGGGATTACCATATGAACCTATGTAACAATACTAAGGCAGGGTACATGAAAAGCATGTACTCTTATAAACCATGGCATATACTTATTTGTTCTTCTCATGAAGAGAAAATGTGGTCGATGATTAAATCGTTTATATAACTTATAAATGTACATTTATCATAAAAATTTGATAAACGGGAAAATATAATTTATATTGGTAAGTCTTGATATTTAGATTAATTATTAAAATGTGGTCGAGGGTTAAATCGTTTATATAATTTATATATATATATTTATCATAAAAATTTGATAAAAGAGAAAAGATAATTTGTATTGATAATTCTTGATATTTAGATTAATTATTTAAAAATAAAAAATAAATGCAAGTTTTAAAGCATCTCACACCAAATTTTAAAATATAACTTATGAAAAAATAAAGAAACAAATCCTATTACATAAAGTAGTAGTTTGGATCACTCTTGTCAAATTAAATGTAGATTCTATTATGTAAAGTTGTTGTTGAGATGATTCTTTACGAATTAAATATGAGTTGTAAGACATTTTCCAATCAAATTCACACAAAAAATTGTCTTTTTTTCCAATAGAAAATTTGCCCAATTATATTAGTAAATATAATTTGTTTACATCATCAAAATCCATGACTAGGATTGATACAGGTGACAGACAGTCCAAAATGGAGAAGCTAGGGAAACTCATTCCCCTTTACAATTTTTTGATCACATGTGAAGGAACCAAAATGGATCCAGAAGAGATCTTCAAAAAGACAAAATCTGAACCAACTGAGAGAGAAAAAATTGTCTAAGATATACACAGAAATAGCCTATAGATATGTATCAAGCTATCTAATACAAAGCTCCAATTGAAAGACTGTAGAATTAGTAAAGACTAAGATATTGCTTGGGACCTTCAATCCCATTAATCCATTGGTAAAAAGTGATTCGGCCTTCTGGTTCCCTCAATGCCAACTTTGAAAGATGATCAGCTTCAACATTATATTCCCTGTAGATGTGCTAAAAAATTATGTCATGGAAGGATTTGATTAAATCCTTTATTTTAGATTTCCAGCCCTCAACAGTACTTGATTAAATTCTACCTCTATTGGATATCCAATCAATCACTACTTTAGAATCGCCCAGGACTTGAATTCTATGGAAAGACATATGTGAAGCCAACTTGAGAGTTGCCCATACTCCCAATAACTTAGCTCTAGTATGTGTGCCACTCCCACAATTAAAAACCCATCTATAGACTGTTAAGTGTGTTGTTTTAAAGACTCCACTAGCCCCACATTTTAGGCCATCCAGCTGGGCAGCTCCATCAAACCATGCAGTGGTGATAACCCTTTGTGTAGAAATCATAATAGCTCACAAAGGGGCAGACTTTTGAGTTGTCAATTATCTTTTATGAAGCCCCAAGGTTTTATAAATCACTAAGTGGATAGATGGCTTAATCTCCTTGAAAATTGTTGATTTCCTCTCTAACCAAATAAACCAACAAATGTGGGCAACAATCAATGTAGGGAGAAACTTTTCCTCAACCCGATTTTTAAAACAATGAGTCAGGGTGTTCCCATTCCAACAATTTTTGAAACTATGAATTGTGGCCAATCTCTCCCAAACTGATTTAGTGAAAGAGCAGTGAATGGAGAGATGATTGATGTTTTCATTATCTTGAAAACAAAGATGACAACGATTAGGTCCTTCCCAACCTCTATTTTGTAGATTTTCCCAGGTTAAAATCTTATTTTCCGCTGCCAACCAGATAAACAATTTGATTTTGAGTTGCAGGTCCCATTTCCATAGAGCTTGTCTCCACCCTTTTATTTTAGATAAACCCTAAGTTGGTAACAATTCGTGATAAGTATTCTTTACAGTGAGGGATCCTAAATTATCGCCTCTGATCCACAAAATTTCATCTTCTTTGTATTGGAGGTAGGTACCTGAGTCGATAAGAGCCCTCCGAAATTGGTTCCATTCTGCTTCTAAAACTCCTAAAAGGATTAATTATGTACTGGAGATCCAAAAGTGTTAATGTTTATGCCATTATTATAGTTCTTTGCATTTCAATAGATAAGAGCATCATAAGAACAAGATCACTGAGAAATACACATTCACAAGAGACACAACATTTATCC
>JZKD02S1674412.1:97979-135669 GCA_000966675.3 Picea glauca | reverse complement strand
AATACAGATAGTCCTCCCCAAGAGATGTGCCACTCTTCTTCTCCTCTCTCCAACTAGTAATTGCAGCTTGCCTCATAAGATAATGAGCAAGTGAGTTGTGTGTTAGAAGTGAGGCACTAGCCTCCTATATATACAAAACTGGCACGTGTGAAAGGGCACCACTAGCAAGGTCGACCTCTCACTCTGGGTGGGTAAACCCACCTTTAATTAATTTTGGGTCTTTCATAATAACTGTTGGGGCCAACTTCTTATTCTTCCCTTTATAATTGTCCGATGACCAATCCACAAAAGGGGATTTGGTCCTTATACAATTACCGACATGATTAATCCACAATGGGGATTAATCCAATAACAATAATAATAATAATAATGACATGATTAATCTGCAATGGGGATTTAATCCAATAATAATAAGAATTCTCTTCGCAGTTACATTATTTCAACAAAAAGGAGGAGGAGTGATGGTCCATGAGCCTCCTAGCCTGCAAGAGAGAGGTGATGTTGCGCTTTTTTAATTCATATAGAAGATTTAAAGAGATGAAATATTTATCACCCATTCCTAAGATCTTGTCTCTACCAAGAGAAATGAGATGACCTGAACCCGACGACCAACTTAACCAATGTGTAATCAAATGGACTGATTTCAGTAAACCTTTCCAGAATCTGGATGTCATATTAAGGTGAAAATTAGGAGATTTAAACTAGTTTTTAACAGTAGTGCGGGGAAGGTACTTATCAATAATCACTTTATGCTAAATACCATCACGCATTAAAACACGCCAAAGAGAATTTGCAGCCAAGGCCTTGTTTAAGTCGAAAATATTTTGCAGACCCCATCCACCATATTTTTTTGGAAGTGTGAGAAGTTCCCACTTGCAGAGATGATAATGTTTTGACTCATTGTTTCCCTTCCAGAGAAAATTGAACACAATTTTTCTCAAATTATTTAACACAGTGAAAGGGATGGCCTCCATAGACATCCAGTACACCGGTTGACATTCTAAAATAGACTTCAATAAGGTAAGGCACCCTCCCAATGATAACCACCTATAGCACCAATTTCCTATCTTCTTTTACACTTTCTGCAACATCCAGTTCCAATCTTCGACTCGCTGCAACCCAGTTTTCAAGTGATAGCCAAGATATTTAAAACTAGTTGAGAGATCAGAGAAAGTAAAGGGAAGAAAATTTTTGTAAGGAGCTAAATCCAGAGATGACAGTCCTTCATGAAAGATGAAAGATTTTGACTCATTTACCTTAAGACCAGATGACAAACAAAATAGTTTAATGATCTTATCAATCTCCCACCATTCACTCATTGAATAATTTCACATAATAATGACATCATCTATGAACAAAATATGAAGAATTTTTATAGTTCTGGAGACTTTTATACCAGTTATCAAACCGTCATTCTGACCCTCTTTTAGTAGAAGGTTGAGTCCTTCCATAACCAAAATAAATAATAGAGGCGATAAAGGGAATCTTTGGTGAACTCCTCTGCCACTTTTGAAGAATTCAATGGCCTCCCCATTTACTAAAACAACAAAAGATGAAGACACAACACAACTCATAATCAAATTGGTCATCCTAATACCCAGACCAATTTGGATTAATATCATCCTTAAAATATCCCAATTTATACACTCATAGGCCTTCTGAAGATCTAGTTTCAGAACCATCTTTTTTTTATATACTATGGAGGAATTCATGTACCATCCCAATAGCATCTTGGATCTGATGACCTTTCAAAAACCCCAGCTTCTCTTCTGAAAGAGATCTGGAAAGTATAGGCTTTATCATGTTTGATATAATCTTTGTGATAACTTTGTAACATAGGTTGCATAAGGAAATAGGCCTATAATCCCCGAAAGTGTGAGGCTTATTAACTTTTGGGATTAAGGATAAAAATGTTGAATTGATTCCACTGGAAATGATGCCTTTCATTCTTGATTCTTCCACCATTTCTAAAAGATGCCCCCCAACTAGATCAAAGTAATGTATAAAAAACTCAATCGTCCAGCCATCGGGCCCTGGACTCTTGTCAAGTTTGAACATAGATAAAACCTATTTAAGTTCACCCAAGAGAATAAAACTATAAAGGGCCTCAGATTCACTTTCAGCGACAAAACTAGAGTATAGAATCACCACTTTAACTTGGTCACGAGTCGAAGGAGGATCCTGTGCTTTAAAAAAAAAATGAAAATATTTCACCGCCTCTGCTTTTAGATCCTCCTGACCACTTTGAAGAGTCCCCATTTCATATTTGATCTCCCAGACAAATTTATGATTCCTTCTGTAATTGGTGAAGTTATGGAAAAATTTGGTGTTTTGATGACCACTTTTTATCCATATGGCCCTACTTCGTTGTCTCCAGAGTTCTTCATTTTCCTTTAAGTACTTGTTTCTGCTATGTTCGATATTTTTTATATGTATTTCCTCCTCTATGGTTCTCGAACCGCCCAATGAGTTCTGGAGAGTGACCTTAATTTCTTCTTCTAATCGAAACAAAAGTATGTTTTCCCAATGTTTTGTTTTTTACTTTAGTTCTTTAAGTTTCCAAACAAACCTTCTTTGTTTGATGTGATCACAATTGAATTTTGGGTCTATCCAGAGCTTTTGAACCATATCAGAGAAATATTTTTCTAGCAACCATTGTGAGTTTAATTTGAAAGGGTAAGCCTTGAACAATGGAGAAATTTCCAACTGTAGTAACACCGGAGCATGGTCTGATACAAATGGGTATTCCACCCATGACCTATAAATACCAACACTTGAGAGTAGTTCTTCTGACACGAGAAACCTGTCCAGCCTTTTCTCAATAGAATCCATACCTGAGCGCCCATTCCTCCACGTTGGTACCACCTTCCCCAAATTGATATGAATAAGTTTTTAGTTTTGGAAAAGAGCTTTAAAAAAATCGTCCAAGTACCACACTATAGTCAAGCCACCCCAAGTCTCACCCGAAGATAAAGTTAAGTTCAGATCCCCTGCAATAACTAATTTTTTAATAGATAACAACCTGGAATTAGCAACTAGGTTCTAGAACCTTTTCCTCTCCAAACAAGGACCATAGATATTAAGCAAGGAAATCTCCTTTTTGCTAGCGATACAAAATCTTGTCAATAAAAGTCCACCAAAAGTGAGAAACGGAACACGATTGGAAATGTTCGTATCCCACGAAGCCAATAGTCCACCGGAAGTACCAAACGAATTAACCGCACAGCTAACCCAGTTCGGGCAAAATGCATGCATGAAAGATCTTGAATTTTGAGCAGACACCAAAGTTTCCTGAAGAAATACAATATCAGGACGTGTTCTATCCAGTACACGTCGAACAGAGGAAACTTTTAGGGTGCCTCCAGTCCCTCTAAGGTTTAGAGATAGAAAAATCATTATTTGTCTCGTGCCAGGGCCTTCATTTCTCTAAGTGCCCCACTGTCAGTGGAAGGAAAAGTATCAGGATCCATGGAAGTCGTAACAGTAGATTCTTTCCAGGCACTCCTCCTCTTCAAAGGAGAGTATTCTATACCCAAAACCCTAGACCAGGAAAAATCTTTCCCTGCCCCTTCTTCATGTGTACGAGAAGTACTTGTTTCCCCAACACAATTAGCAGGATCAATAACAGAGTTACCAAGATAGATAGGTAGCTGAACCGAGGAGTTAGGATCACTAATAAAAGGTAGTAAAGAATCCAGAACCGCATGTAGGGTAGACTCATCCTCTTCTGGCTCATGGTAATTTACCTTAAAAGTAATAATTGGGATGACTCTTATCAAATTAAATATTAATCCTATTATGTAATGTAGTACAATTGGGATGACTTGTCAAAATTTTATGTAAATTATAAGRCATCTCCACATCAAATTCCYCCAAAATGATMTTACTATGTAAAGTTGTAATTAGAATAATTCTTGAAAGTTGAAATGACTTTTGTCGAAWTGAATAGRAATAYTTWAAATWATTTAAWTTWTTTTTTTCATTATTTTGTTTTATAAATGATAAATAAATATTAAAACTTTAGATATTTTTTTCAATTTTTTGTCTTGAYATATACTATTCATGTTATACCTTTTTATTGTCTTAAYCATTTTAAAAATAAGTTATATGTTGCACTAGTABARATTGAGATCTAYAATCTAAAAAATAAATAAATTTGTTTGMTAATRTTAAGAGCCTTGTACCCCTGCACYAATGYARGGYTTTTAATTTCAAGGATATAATGACTTTCATAATTTTTWWAAAATATAAAATTAACAYTATAAATTTTGAAAAAAATAGCCTTATGCAAGAATAGTGTGTTCTCTACAATTATACAAATTCTTAAGAAAATTCCATCGTTTATGTACTCAAATGTGCACTATATGCATTATATTTTGCATGAAAATAACATACCACTATTAGAATAACTCAAATTTCACATAGTCATACAAAAATTATCTATCTATCTATCTATATATATAGTACCTCGAATAATCCCTCTAACATATTTTTATTTTTCCATGTTTGCATTGCCACTAACTTGCCATTAGGGACCATCACTAGCTTGCACCCATCTTCTAGTCTTTGTGAAAATTATTGTAGGGTGTTGTCAATGTACCAAAAAACCCTATTCTTTACTTAAGTATGTAAGGGTGGGTCAATTTTCTTTCCATGTTTACCATCCGTAAAAAATATGGGTTCTAATTTAACACACACACACATACACACCAGTATAGATCCATTAATAACTTGGGATCTTTTAAGCATCAAAAGATTCACATCTTGATTTCTTTAAACCTTGCTCAATACTTTTTAGAATTAGAAATAAAATAGATTTGGTTTGAAAAAATGAAAATTCAATGCATATCTAATAAATTGTTATTGTTTTAGGTATTCAATGGTAATATTGTTTTTTAATATCAAACAATATAAACCATTGTATGTCCATTATTATGCATTATCATTGACTAGAATAATCCATCTATTAACAAAGGGTTTTTTTAGAACAAACGAAACCTAAGGAAGGAAACCAAATTGAAAATAAGTTAGAATAATCCATCTATTAACAAACGGTTTTTGAGAACCAATGAAACCTAAGGAAGAAGAACCAAATTCAAAAGAAGTTAGTTATCAACTAAATGCATTATTTGAATAGTCATGCTAATTAAATGCCATTGTAAGATATTGTCCTAGTATAGGCGCACAGTGTTGACATCCATATGAAAGGTGCAAATTCACATAGAATCATTAGCACAAAATGTACATTGCACCAATTAGCCTTAGCACATATAAAAGTGGCTATTTGGCAATTACGTTGTGAATGCGCTAGTATTTCAGTCATACAATTTTGAAATTATGACCTTAGATTTTAGTTTTAAAGATGGAAAGCTACCTTAAAAAATCAACTACCATAATAAGTTTCCTTCTCTTCTTTGTTTCTTCATCTTCCCCAATTTTGTACACATATCTAATCTAAGTTATAAATATATGACAGATGAATCATGAATAAAAAATAAAGTCAGGGTCAACTCGCTTTGATGCAATAAATCCTATGATTTACATAAACAGATAACATAGAAGTTTATTTAAATGAATTTGACCATCAAAAAATTATATTTATGAAGGTTTATGGTCTACATGATTTATAGGACCTTGATATCTAAACAAGGGACGAGTGGCTAGTCCGTGCCTCGAATATACAATTTTGTGATAATTATTTTATTAACAAAGAAAATTTGTAAGGGTTCATGTGATGGTTTATTGAAAACCATGACATGCATATTAATTCAAAGTTTAATTTAATTTAATGGATTAAGAAATAGAGATTGGTTGAGTCCTCTTTTTTTCAACAACGAAATTTCACTTATATATTAAAAATATAATAGTCCACTGTACATAAGCATGAAAATTAATCATCATTGTATCTAATCATCCACTATAATGAATTTCTGCAAATCCTAACATCCCCATGACTTAGGGAATCTAAACAACACTTCAAACAACCCGACGACTGAAATACGTCCACCTAAGGATCAATGACCAGCAAGGAGCAAATCTAGATCTAAAACCAAAAAAATCAGTAAAGGGATAGAAAGAGAGATGGACCTTCTTGTCCATCCTCCTTCCGAGAATATTTTAGAATCCCTTCATGTAGATATAGAGCTTGTTTAGAGACATCATTTTCTTACCGATTGAACTCTATGAAGGAATGCATGAAGTCTAGTGCCAAAAGATCTAGAATGAGGGACATAATCTGCTCTTTCCAAAAAGTCAATTCCATGGCTTGAATGCCGCTGATCTTGTTTAGCCAGTCGATAACAACCTTCAAGTCACCGATCACCTCTAAATCATAAATACGAAGTCGAATATCCAAGGAAAGCATAGCCCAAAATCCTAAGAGTTATTCTCTATTGTTAGTGCCCGAGCCACAGTTGAGCAACCACATGTAGCTAGTTTGTCTATTTATCCTGATTACTCCACCCACTCCACTACACTGCCCATTTCTTTGAGCAGACCCATCAAACTAGGCTATTGGTCTTCTTGATAATAAATTTGGAGGCAATTTAGTTTTTTATATAGGTTGAGGCTTCTTCTTGCAATTCTTTAGCCAACCTAGTGTTCTACAGATCACCCCAACTATAGAAGTATGTCCTTCATCAAACAATGTAGTATTCCTTTCTAGCCAAATATTCCAGCAAATAATAGAAGGCAACATGTGCCAGTTAGGGTGCTTGTGGCACCAATCCTTGAATATCATTTGAAGGTGCCCACTTTTCCACCATGTATTTATCTTTAGAGCTGCCAACAATCTTGTCTAGGCTTGTTGAGAAAAGGTGTAATGTAACATCAAATGTTGAGATGTGTCTAAGTCTTTTTTACAAAGGGCACATATGCTCGGACCCTTCCACCCTCTTCTTTGTAAATTCTCCCAAGTGAGAATCATGTTCTCCATCAACAACCAAGTAAATATTTTGAGTTTTACTGTCAAATCCCATTTCCACAGCACATTGTGCCACCAGTTAGTGCTCCTTATCCAGATTTTCGATGCAATAGCATCGTAGGCATTTTTATTTTTCATAATCCCCATAGATGTGTTCCCTATCCATACTAGCTCATATAGGGCCTCTGTGAGAAATATGCCTTCATGTGTCAGTTCTCTGTATAAGCCCTCCCATTCTTCAGCCTCCTGACCACCTAAGTCCATCTCCCTAGTTGATTTCCACTTAAATGAAGTAAGACTTTGATTTCTCCTGTCTGCGATCTGGAAGAGAAGGTGGTATCCTCTCGCGCTTAAAGAATTGATAAGAACACTTGTTAAAAAAGATCATTTACCCAACCCCTGTATTTCATCTTCTCCCAGGCGAACCAACATCCCTGTACCAGGCCTCCATGCAGTCCAATGTGCCACCACATGGAAATATTTGTGGAGACACCTCCAAGTGCTGGAGGCTTTTGGAGTGCGCAATAAAGGTATTCTCATCCAAGAAACCGTTGACTGAGAATGCAGATACTTATCCATTATAACCCTGTGCCAGAGTCCATCCTTCAGTAGGAAATGCCACAAGGTGTTAGCTACCATCCTTTTGTTGAACCAGTTCAGGTGTTTGAAGCCCTAGCCGCCATAGGCTTTGGGATTTGACAAATCCTCCCATTTACATAAATGGAAACACTTTATCTCTCTACATCCTGACCAAAAGAATATGTACATCATTTTCCTGATCCTATTTAGGACTGTGAGTGGCACATTTGCAATCGACAACCAGTAAACCTGTAGGCTTTCGAGAAACGATTTTACCAAAACATGTCGCTCACCCACTGTCAAGCAACGATAGCACCAGTTTCCTATCCTTCTTTAAAATTTATGTAGCAACCAACACCAGTCCTCTACCCTGTAGTTTTTTGGCTTCAGGAAAAATCCCAGGTACCAGAAGCCTGCGTCCAACCCAACAAAGTTAAGGGGAAAAAAATATTTATAATAATTCAGATATGTACCTTCAATACCTGAATGATGTAGAGAATATTTTAGAGGATTTATGACCAGCCCCAAAGCTCTACAGAAGACAGATATTATTGAAGCTATCTCCTCCCAATCAAAATCCCTCTCCTTATTCATAATCAAGACGCCATCCAAAAATAAAAGAAGAATGATTTTAATGAGTCTTGAGGTCTTTACTCTCGATATTTTTCCATCTGAAAGAGCCTGCTTAATCATTAAGATTATTCCCTCCATCACTAGGATGAAAAGTAGAGGCGATAAAGGGAATCATTGCATTACCCTGCATGACGCAAAACCCCACCACCTCTTGGGGTTCACGTGACCTCTTGGTCTAAGGATATTTATGATAAGGAGCTGAATTATCTCATGGGCCCTTGTTGAGCCTTCGAATTCCTTTTCCACAGGCCTTTACTCTTCTCCCTATGCGCAAAATCAAATTCGTGAGGGTATTATCTCATCAGAGGAGAAATCCACGTGACCTTGGGCCAAAATCATGGGCTAATCTCTTTAACCCTCAAGAAATCCAACACTTCAGAGCTTCAGGCTTCAGGAGTTCGAGCAACTACAACCAAAAATCCTCCCGAATGTCGAATTCGCGAATAGTCAAACTATGGCGGAGATCAACGGTTCTCAATAAGCGTAGAGATCTATAGCTCACCCCATCTTCCGGATTCTAGGCTTCAAGGATTCTGCCTACTCCAACACGCAATACTCCCGGAGTTATGACCTTCAAATCAACAGATCGGACGATTAATACTTACCTCAGATCAAGGGTCCCCATCTACTCCTTGCTCCAGGCTTTAGAGTTTTTCACCACCTAACACCTCAAATACTCAGGAGTGCCAAACTGGCGAATTCATGAAGGGGCTTAATAAACAGTCCACACCTCTCCAACAACCAACGGTTACAATCCTCTCCAGGACTCTGGCCTTCGGGAGTTTCGAGAGTTTAACACATACACTTCCTTGGATCGCAAAACTCTGAAGTGGTAAGGAGTCACGATATACGGTCCTCGTGTCGTTGCAAATGGATGGTCTGGATCTGCTCCAACCTTCGGGGATTCTCGGTCTACAATAATTTGCACCTCCATTCTCCGGAATGTCGAACCCGCGAAGTCTAAGATTTGTTGGCACGTGTACTCACTATCAACGACCCAGATTTACTTCGGATCTAGGGGCTTCGAGAAACTTGTCTCCTCCATGACACAAACTCAAGAAATTCTGAATAAGCGAAGTCCGAAGGACTTCAAGGTTTATCTCATGCGTACCTTTTTCTAGATCTGACAGTCACGAAAGATCTTGGCTTCCTCTGAACGGATGTCATCTGCTCATCCTCCAAACAAAAGGAATTATTCATTTTGAGAACTGAACTTGATATCCTTCTTGATCTTTGGTAACTTCGAAGGACTTAGACTTGGGTGCATGCTTTGCGCTTCCCTGCAATTTGAAAAACTTCAGACTCTGAGACTTTTGGAAAATCTTCTTGTGGACTCCTTGCGCTCGTCCTCCTTGAGAATATTTCAACACTTAAGTAAGTGTTGGCCCGACGCACACCTTGCATGGGTCTTCTTGAGATTTTATACTCAGATGCGTATATGTGCACTCCTTGCACTCACTTTACAAGAATTCACTCAATCTCTCCTGAGCTATCGATTATGTAACCAACTCTGCCTTCTCACTCCTTGTGTGGGCACTGTGCAATGCACTCCTTGCACCAAGTTTTCAGAAGAGAAAAAATTGAAGCTTATAGAACCTCAAAGGTTCATTCAATTAACCATAACATACATACACAGTCATATAACACACATAAACAAATAGCTTAACATTACCTAATTACTCGAAAGAAAACATGTGCAAAGATTTGAAAGCAATTATCGTTTATTATATTCATTCAGAAAACATTTACAAATATTCTGCAACTCTCAGCTTCTTCTCTACAACTCTCTTCAACAGAAATCACAAAATAAACTTCAACAACCTCTTTGGGCATACATTACATACATTTATACATGAGGGGGCTTCTCGAGCTTTCCCTCCATCCTACGTAATGCTATCCTATCTCAATTAAAACATTCTCCTACTAAGCCTTATTACAATGAATGGGAATTTGCAACCCATATATGAGTCGATTCTCAATATCTATACAATCCTATATGCATTTAAGAAATTACAATCTCATACAATGGCTCAATCCTCCAAGCATTGAAAATGTCTTTAATTACAATCTTTTCAAAATATCAAAATAATGCGCTCTCCTTGGGATAAAAAATTAGCTTGAATGTGTGCGTCAGATGTTGATATGTCCTCCACTTGGTCTCTTTGAACATTGATGGCGATGCTCCTGCATCATACTCCTCAGGACAAAAATATTCATGGAATCTTGTCCATGAGCTCTTCTATTGTCTTTCCATGCTTCTGGATATCTGTTTTAGTTATCCAATTGGCATCTTCTACTGGATGACCTTTCCACTTAACCATATACTCATAGTAAACATTTCTCTTGGCCTTCTTAGCAACCCTTTGATCTAAAATCTTCTCTATCTGTGGCTTCTCTGCTATGGAAACATGTTGCTTCCACTGAATCTTTTCATGTCCATATGTCCCTCTTGTATCATCCATTCTGTAAGGGTACATGTTTGCTACATTGAATATTGGTGATATTCCAATGTCCTCTGGTAACTCAATCTCATAAGCGTTTGCAGCAAATTTCCTGAGGATCTTACATGGTCCTATATTATTTATCTTCAACTTGTTATAATTCCATTTTGAGAATATATCCTTCCTTGGGTGTGCTAAATCTTGATCTCCGACTTCGAAATGAACCTCTCTTATTTTCTGGTCTATTCGGTTCTTGTACTTCTGGTTGCTATTTTGTAGTTTTCCCTTGATCTAATCATGCAATTCTTGCATCTCTGCAGCAAAATCCTATGCTCCTGCACTTCAAAACTCATCTCGTCCCAAATATCTCAACTTTTAAATTCCTCTTAGATGCATTCCATATACTATTTGGAATGGGATTTTACCAGTACTTCTATTCGGTGAGTCATTATATGCAAACTCTGCTTGGGGCAGAATTTGATCCCACTGGTTGTTATGTTCAGTGACCAAACTCCTCAACAAATTACCTAAGCTTCGATTCACTACCTCAGTCTATCCATCTGTCTGAGGATGATATGATGAACTGAAAGACAAACTTGTCCCCAACTTCTTCCACAAGGTTCTCCAAAAGTGTCCCTGATTTGGATTATTTTGAAAACAAAATGAAGGCAAAAATATGATCGAAATATAACAATAAAATACACAAAAAATATAGAAGAGAACACAGAAATATAGTGAAACCCAACTTCTATTACTGAATAAGATAGAAAAACATTGTAGAACACAAACTGGAAAAATGGGGTAGCTTATCTCTAAACAGAAACAGATGTTGGTTATGCTTCATTCATAAGAAGCTTTACATTACACTCCATTGCATGCTTAAAGGGCCTCATTCACCTCAATTGTATATGAGAGAGTGAGAGGAGAACAATTCCCATGATGCATGTGGGATAAATTGGACTAAGTTTATAAAATTCCATAGGCATGTAAAACACTAGGACTTCCTGGGCGGTCACCCATCCCTGTACTACTCTATCTTGAGTGTGCTTAACTGCGGAGTTCTAATGGGATCCGGTGCATTAACGCTATGTTGTAGGAATGTACATAGGACCATTAGGAAATCATTACATGATGTCTGTAATTAACAAATGAAGATGACATCACATTCCATTCCCCATCAAAAGGGTGAATACCATGGTTTATCAAAACCATAGGCTCAAAATGGTGATTCAATGGAAAAGGTGGATGGCCATCGAGATCCATCTAGATAATTCCTCCCCCCTTATGAAGAAATGGTCCCCATTGTGTCAATTTCCCTTGGAATACGGGGAGAGTTCTACTAAATATGAAGGTTGGTGTGTTGCTTCCCTTATTGAAGACGTTGTCCTGCTTAGCTTGTTGAAGGTTGTCATGAACCTGTTGCTAGAGGGGTTGGATTTGTTCAACCAATCTAGCTGCATGATCTACCTGAGTGTGGGAGGAATCTATTGGTGAAGATGCAACATGAAGAGTATGAAGGGTTTTTTTATAACCTTGCTTGACTGGGCAGTGTGGAGGCACTCCTGTAGGTGCAGTAATAATATCTTTGTACTCTTCTACAATCTCGTCGATCTCCTTCTGATGGATAGAAAGGTCTTGGGCTAAGGATACAGTGGTTGCAGTGTCCTTTGGTTCACCTTATGATTGGATTTTGAAGAGGCTAAACTTTGCAATATGAGAGATTACGCTGTGGCATTGTTTTGGTGGGAAAATAGTCGGAACTACCTCTGGTATCCTGTATAGCTGACCCCCCAAAGTAACAATGACGCTACGGGGTCGAGACTCATAAATGGAATGATGTATCCACATATATGGTTGTCCTAATATAACATCACATACTTATAGTGGGGAAAAATCACACAATACCTCATCCTTGAAGGGATTGATGTTATAGGACAGGTGACACTGCTGGCTGACAAAAATATCTTGACCCTGGCGAACCTACTCGATGTTGTATGGCTGTGAGTGTGGTTTTGTTGGAAAATCCAACTGCTTGACAACCTCTGCTGAGATGATGTTATTTTGGCTTCCACTATCAAAAATAAAATGCAGTGGGGTCCCCTTCACCCACATCTGTGAATGGAAGAGGCACTCCCCCTCCTTGGGATCCTCTTCTGGTTGGATTGTTGTAGTTGCAACATTAGCAATGGTTTTTGCATCAATGATCTATATCCTTTTATTATTTTCTTAGTTAGGGTCCAAGTCGAGGTTCGGCTTTTTGTCTTTGAGCTCGGCCACCAATTACTGTATTGAGCGACATTCATCAGTATTGTGCCAAGGGATATTGTGAAACTCACACCACTTTTCAGTGTCTCCCTTAGGCTTCATGTTACCCTTCTTTTCTTGCATCTGGGACTGGCTCTCTTGAGGTTGGCCTTTCTTTCTCTGTCCTTCATTATGTGAGTTATATTTTCCTTTGGCATACTTCTTTCACTTACTCTACTGCTTGAATTTCTGCTCAATTTTTACTTTATATCGATAAGCAACTCCCAGTGAGGAGATGTCCAAGAAATTCATTTCTGTTTGGAAGTACCTATGTAGACCACTGTGGTACCTCAAAAATAGTTGTCGCTCGAAGTCTTTGATACCCAACTTTGAGCTCAAGGTATGAAAGATGTTGGTGTACTCTGGCACCGTCTGGTCTCTTTTCTGACGCAAAGTTGTCCATCTCGTGTATTGGTCATCATAGTTCCCGACAGGGTAGAAATCCTCCTTTAGGGCATCTACAAAGGCCTCCCAAGTGGGTTCTATCCCAAATAGTGTAGATTCATCTGTTGTGTACCTCTCCCAGTAACCTTCCCACCAAGATCTGACATGGGGAGGGGATTTAAGGAGTGCGCAAGTGATATTTTCACTGTCGGAAAATTTTTGGATAGAGTAATAACCTTCTAGCAGATTCAACCATTTTTATAGAGCCTCTGCATCTATCTGGCCTTCAAATAAGGGGATATCAAAATTGACATGTACCTTGAAGGGTGTCACATTTTTGAAATGGCTTCTTGTTGAAGATGTCTCAACCGCTGCCATTTGTAGTCTTCGAAGGATTCGAGCAAAATTTTCCATCATCTCGTTCCTTTGTCGCACGAGGTATTCCTCGAGCAATGTCTTGAAAGGATATCCTACTTTGTCACCTCTCTTTTCTTTTGCTATGAGAGGTCACTTGGGCTAGTGAGAGTAGTCTTCCTCAAGAAAAACTAGCTCGAGACCCAACTCTCTATACCGTGACCTCGTTGGGGACCTGCTCTAAGAAACAACAAGGAGCAACCTACTCTGATACCACTGATCCAAATTATTTTAAGAACAACATGAAGGAATAAATATAACGAGATATAACAATAAAATACACAAAAATATAGAAGAGAACACATAAATACAGTGAAACCCAACTTCTATTACTGAATAAGATAGAAAAACATTGTAGAACACAAACTGGAAAAATGTGGTAGCTTATCTCTAAACAACAAGAGATGTTGGCTATGCTTCATTCACAAGAATATTTACATCACACTCTATTGCATGCTTAAAGGGCCTCCTTCACCTCAATTATATATGAGAAAGTGAGATGAGAACAATTCCCATGATGCATGTGGGATACATTGGACTAAGTTTATAAAATTCCATAGGCATGTAAAACATTAATACTTCCCAGGCGATCACCCATCCCTGTACTACTCTATCCTGAGTGCGCTTAACTGTGAAGTTCTAATGGGATCCAGTGCATTAACGCTATGTTGTAGGCATGTACATAGGACCACTAGGAAATCATTACATGATGTTTGTAATTAACAAATGAAGATGACATTACATTCCATTCCCCATCAAAAGGGTGAATATCATGGTTTATCAAAACCATAGGCTCAAAATGGTGATTCAATGGAAAAGGTGGATGGCCACCGAGATCCATCTGGATCAGTCCCACAAATTTGATATCTCTGTCCAAGACTATACTTCTGGGCAACCCATGTAATCTCACTATCTCTTTAAAAAAAAAAATTGTTATGTGGGTAGCATCACTGGTTTTCTGACATGGTATGAAATGTGCCATCTTTGAAAATCTGTCAACTACCACAAATATAGAATTTCTTCCCCTTTGGGTTCTTGGAAATCCCAGAATAAAATCCATGCTTATAGCATCCCACGGCCTATCTGGAATAGGAAATGACTGATACAATCTAGTGTTATGTTGCTTTCCTTTAGCATATTGGCAGATTTTGCATATGTATACAAACTTCTTCACATCAGACCTCATGCCTGGCCAATGGTATGAAGAACTCAAATGTGCATATGTCTTATCATGGCCAAAGTTTCCAACCAATCCTCCACTATGCTTCTCCTTCAACAAGTTATCCCTCATTGAGCATTTCAGGATACACAACTGACTTCCCTTGAATAACAGTCCATCTTGGATTAGAAATTGCATCCACTAATTTATGTCCCTTAGCAAAGGGTTCTCACATGCTTCATAAGCTTCTTTGAAATCTGGATCTTCCTAATACATCTCCTTGAGGTGTTCAAATCCTAAGGTCTCCACTTGGAATTCCTACAAGATCAAACATATCCTGCTCAAAGCATCTGCAACTATGTTAGCACTTCCACTAATATTCTTAATAACAAAAGTAAAATTTTGCATGAATTCTACCCATTTGGCATGAATCTGGTTCAATTTCTCTTGCCTAGTTATAAACTGCAAAGCTTGATTGTCAGTATATAAAACAAACTCCTTCAGGATAAGGTAATGCCTCCACTTTTTCAAGGCTTGTATTACAGCATAAAACTACTTGTCATACATGGAATAATTTCTCTTAACATCATTCATTTTCTCACTGAAATAAGCAACAGGTTTATTGTCTTGGCTCAAAACTGCACCAATGGATACTCCACTTGCATCACATTTGACTTGGAAGGTCTTCTTAAAATCTGGTAGAACTAGGATAGGTTGTTCTGTTATCTTCTCTTTCAACACTCTAAATCCTTTCTTAGCCTCTTATGTCCAATTAAAATATCTATGCTCCTTCTTTATGGTGTCTAGTATGGGTACACAAATACTACTGAAATTCTTGATGAATTTCCTGTAAAAAATTCTTACCTCAAACACACTTCTTGGAGAAGGCCATTCTATGATTGCCCTCATCTTTTCTGGATCCATATTCAACTCATTTGAAGAGATTATGAACCACAAATATATAAGTTTTGTTTTCATAAAAGAACACTTCTTCAAATTTACTAATAGATTCTCTTGTTGTAGTCTTCTCAACACCATCTTCAAGTGTCTGAGATGCTCCTCCTTAGTCTTGCTGAAAACTAGAATATCATCTAAATAAACAATCACAAACTTACCAATAAAATATTTGAGTGCTTCATTCATCAACCTCATAAACGTACTTGGGGAATTTGTTAATCCAAACGACATAACAAGCCACTCATACAATCCTTCATTTTTTTTTAAGGTTGTCTTCCATTCATCTCCTTTTCTCATCTTGATCTGATGATAGCCACTCTTCAAGTCTATCTTGGAAAAATATATAGCTCCACTCAAGCACTCCATTAAATCATCCATTCTGGGTAAAGGAAATCTATACATGATGGTTATCTTGTTGATGGCTCTAGAATATGTACACATTCTCCAACCTCCATCCTTCTTCGGACTCAACAAAGTTGGTACAACAAATAGGCTCAAACTTTCCCTAATCAAACCCTTATCCAACAATTCTTGGATTTGCTTCTTGACCTTTTCATTCTCTTGAGGGGTCAATTTGTATATTGATTTGTTCAGAAAACTCACTCCCAGAATAAGGTCAATATGGTGACTGATACTCCTGATGGGCGGTAAAGAGTGAGGTAACTCATCCACCACAATATCAACAAACTCATCCAACAACTCCTAAAATTCCACAGGAAAATCATTCATAGAAGTGCTTGTGAGAATGACTCTCATCTTACCTACAATAACAAACTGCATTTCCTATTCTTTTTTGACTTATTTCAAGAGTTCCTTCCCACTCATGAGAAGTATACTAGGATTAGCTTCTTGTTTGACTCCCTTGTCTTCTATTGGAAGCAAAATATGCTTATACCCCTTTTTCTCAAGGGTATAAGTGTTCTTCCTCCCATCATGTATGACATTCCTATCATATTTCCATGGTATTCCCAATAGAACATGAAAAACATCCATAGATATGACATCACATAAGACTTCATATTTATAACCACCTATTTTGAATTCAACTTTACATTGTTGGCTTACCATGAATTGATGTCCTTTCTGCAACCATGACACCTTATACGGATTCAGATGTGCACTTTTCTCCAACTTCATATTTTCCACCATCTCTGTGGATACTAAATTATCAGTACTCCCATTGTCTATGATCACTTTGCATACCCTATCTTTGGCCTTGAAAGTAGTTCTGAATAGTCTATTCCTATGAACTAGCTCTCGTGCCTCTTTCTTTGGCTTTATGAGAACTTTCCTCATCATGAGTGATCTTCCTTATTTTGTTGCTTCTTCCTTCATCTTTGTCTTCACATTCCTCTTTTGTGCTTCAGAAATGTGAGCTTCTCCAGTTCCTATATTTTTCTTCTCAAGACATTCCCAAGACATGTGCCTTGTCTTTCCACAGGAATAGCACTTCACTTCTCCTCCTCTACCTCTTCCCTTTCCTATGGAAAAAGAATTTCCTTCTCCATAGTTTCCTCCTCTAGAGATTCCTCCTTTCTCTATTTGACTGTGATACTTTCCATCTTCTCCTCTGGGTTTCTGGAATTTTTCTCTGACAATTCCTCTACCTCTGTTTGGACTCTTTCCTCTATTTCTTTGACTTTTCTCCCTTGCCAAATTTTCTTCTGCTTTCAGGGCTACCTTATAAGAATCTTCCACTATCCTCATTTTCATCATGTTGATCGCATCCTGGATTTCATATCTCAAGCCATTAATATACCTGGAAATTTTGTCTTCGTCATTCTCCCTATGTCTTGCTCTTATGTTCATCCTGTAAAACTCTTCAGTGTACTCCTTTACTAACAACCATTTCTGCCTTAGATTCTGCAACTTCCTTAATAGATTTATCTCATAATCCTTGGGTATGAATTTAGCCTTCAACTTAGCCACCATTCTATCCCAATTCTTAATTTTGGACTTGCCTTTGCATCTCATGCCAGCTTGCAATTTGTCCCACCATAATGCTACATGTCCCTTCAATCTGGTCACATCATGCTTTACCTTCTTCTCATCATCAATCTCCTCATAATGAAAGTACTTGTCTAAAGAACTTATCCATTCAAGTAGTTCCTCCACATCCAAATTACCTTCATACATTGGGACTTTCATTTTTTCTCTAGATCCCATTTTAAAAATATCTCTCAGTAGTCGCTCCTCTATTGTTTGTTCTCCTGCAACTTCTTATGCTTCAACATCTTCAATTTTGTCTTCGCTAACTTCACCGGATTTAGGTGCTCTTCTTTATGTTGTCTCTATGGCATCCAACCTTGAACGAAGTTGTCTCATCTCTTCTCCCATGGCTGCATTGACCACTGGTCTCTCTCTATGTCTCCTTGGCAGCATGGTTTTGAGTTTTATTTTTCCTACAAAGATTAATTCAGGATCTGATACCACTTGAAGCAAACCCCCCCCACCTCTCGGTATAAGAATCCTTATGCTAAGGATATGAATTAGCTCACAGGCCCTTGCTGAGCCCTTGAATTCCTTTTCCACAGGCCTTTACTCTTCTCCCTGTGCACAAAATTACATTCACGAGGGTCTTATCTCGTCAACGAAGAAATCCACGTGACCTTGGGAAAACACATGGGATAAGCTCTTTAACCCTCAAGAAATCTGGCACTTTGGAGCTCCAGGATTCAAGAGTTCTAAAAAATACAACCAACAATCCTCCTACATTCCAAATTCATGAGTAGTCAAACTATGGTGGAGATCAACGATTCTCAATAAGTGTCAAGATCTACGGTTCACCCCGTCTTCGAGATTCTGGGCTTCGGGTATTCTACCCATTCCAACATGCCATACTCCTATAGTATTGACCTCTGAATCAATAGATCAAATGGTTAATACTTACCTCATATCAATGGTCCCCATCTACTCTATGTTTCGGGCTTCAGAGTTTTTCACCACATGACACCTCAAATCCTCCAGAGTGTCGAAATGGAAAACTCATGACAGGACTCAATCGATGGTACACACCTCTCCAACAACCAACATTTACATTCCTCTCTGAGACTCCAACCTTTAGGAGTTCCGAGAGGTTAACAAATACACTTCCCTGGATCGTCGAACTCCGAAGTGGTAAGGAGTCATGATCTACGGTCCTCGTTTCCTCGTTTCCACAAGACTTTGCACCTTCATTCTCCAAACTGTTGAACCCGCAAATTCTGAGATCTGTTGACATGTGTACTCACTATCAATGGCCCAGATTTACTTCAAATCCCGGGGCTTTAGGAAACTTGTCTCCTCCATGAAACAAACTCAAGAACTTCCGAATACATGAAGTTTGAAGGACTTCAAGGGTTATCTCTCACGTACCTTTTTCCAAATTTGATGGTCACGAAAGATCTTAGATTCGTCCAAACAGATCTCATCTACTCATCCTCCAAAAAAAAGGAATTCTTCCTTGTTGGCACAGGGGCATACCTAGGGTTCAATGATTTGATAGCGCACCAACAAAACCCTAACTATTGGCCCTTTCAGCAACACCTGTGAAGAAGATGAAGTCTTAGCCGAGGTAGAGGTAGGGGTGGTTGTAGGACTCAGGTGTCTGCAACCTAGCTGGGACACAGATTTGTGATCACAATACTTAACAGAGCACTTAGTAGTTACCATTCATTAGTATTTAATCCTTATTCACATCGCAGGTTAAAACCCTAATTACAGAACAACTCAATATTCAATGAGATCTAACACATTCAAGAACTGAGCACATAGAGATAGATCAAATCTAGAATTCATCCACATTAGAAAGCACCAAGCTAACATATCAGATGCATCTAACATACAAAGATTAAGAACTAAGCATAAATCACATCAATCACACAAAGAAACCATAACAGAGGATATATGTGGTTCGCCCCCAACGTGGGGCTACATCCACCAACTCTTCTTCTTCTTTATTATCTTCTATCAATATTCTTACATGCACAAAGCAACAAAACAAATCTACATAGGAAAGGATATCTGCTCACACCTCGCCAGATCCTCCTTCCCCGAGTTAGGTCACAGTACGAATCCTTCTTACAGTCATTTGCACTTAGGTCTGCAAGTCTTAACAGTATGCACTAAACCAATCACTACATACATGCACTTAGCAGAAGATTCTACAATTCGCAAGTTCTTGCACATAGCCAACAAGAAATCTATCTTTCTTACATCACCTAGCTATGTATTTATACATTACAAAATAGGTCAACATGGGTAAACCCATGGGCCGACATCCCATACCCGTTACACTTTGATCTAGGCAATCTTGCTTCAAATGTCTTGAGTTTGGCTCGAGCCGCTTCGACCTACTTCTTCGCCAGAGCCTCCTGCTTGACGAAATCCTGAATAAATTGCTCAATCACTGGTCCTTTCAAGTGTTGTTCTACTCTGGTGATTTCTTTCTCTAGCTATGCACCCTATCCTTCGATATCCTTGAAAAGTGTGCAAGCTTCATCCTACACTGGCTGGAGTCTCTAAGTCACTTCCATGACTTTACTCTATATGGCATGGACCTGTTGCTAAACAGTGAGTTGTTCCTAGGACCATTTCATCCTCTCGACCGCTGACAGTGGTTTCAACTTTGCCTGCATTATTGCTACTTGTCGATTTTCTTCTTGGAGCTGTGACTCCAATGTCTTGAGCTCAGGGTCCTCTACAAGGCACTCGTAGGTCTGTGTACTTTCACTGCTGAGTTGTTTTCATTCCAAGGCTAATTCTTTGATTCTCTCAACTGCTCTCCTCACAACATCTTATCTCTGGCCTCGCACTTCCTGTGGAGTGCTTGGCACGTTTTGTAACTCCAATTTTTCCACTCTTACTTGAAGTTGTTGAATGACGTAAGAAAGATTCCCCACCTGGATTTCAAAAGTTCCTTCTTCTATCTGTCCCAAGCCTGTCATAGAGTGAAGTGGTCTGGTGACTGCTTCTTTAATTCTAATATGCTCTGCGAGCATCTATTCTTTCTCCTTTTGGATTTGGGATCTATATTCTACAAACTTCGCTTGAAGGTCATCTTTTTCCTTCTGCACAATCTGTCCTTTCTCTATGGCTTCCTCTTTTGCTTGCTTCAGGGCCTCTGTGGCCTGTTCTTTTTCCTCTTGGACATGAAAAAGGTGGGCTTCTGTTGCATCTGCTATTTTGTGTAGCTGGGCAAACTCATCTCCCAATTTTTCTCCTTATAATGGAGGTGGTGCAATAGATACTGCGCGACTATCGTAGAGGGCTTGTTGTACCCCTTTGAGTTCTACCTCAATCCGGTCATACATGGTCTCTTGTTTTGCTTCAATTTTCTGCAAAATATCCTTTGAGGCGTCTAATACAGTTGCAATATTGAAATCAAAGTCATTGTCTATGAGCACATTATGTGACTTCGGTCTATTCGCAGAGCTCTTCTTTCTAGATGAGGGTTTCTGTGGAGAAGCCTTTCTTTTCTTGGAAGCCTCCGCCTCTGTAAGGGGATATCTAGGTGGTGTCACTTCACCTGGTTCATGTTTGTCTTTCTTCCCTCCCTCTTCTTGATGTACTTCATCATCTCTTCCTTTGTCAGGTGAATCATCTGCAGTTTCTTTTGATGCATTGTCCAGCTCCTGTACCTCTTCATTCTTATTCCTTATACTACTGTTGGGTGCATCGTACCCTTCGCGAGTGACCACAAGAATTTTGATTAGGTCGGGGTCAGATAGTTCTGTCTGATTGACTAGAATAAGGAGCTCTGTAGGCCATTCCTTAGTTAGTTCTTCCATATCCTCCTCTGTGAGCTTGTGGTAGGATTGAAGTTCTTATTTATGTTCATCTCTGTGCGCAGTGATATAAATAAAATGTCTATATGTGCGAAACTTTACGATTGGCCTGAACTAATTCAGTTTATTGGGTGTCATGCAAGGGAAGGAATCAATATCCCTCTTCAACAGTAGGTAGTAGGTTTGAAACACCGTGTTTGACTTCCATTGTTTATCCGTGTCGCTTGAATACCAGAGTGTGGTGAACTTCGCAACTAAGGGTTTGAAGGGTTCAATTTCAGGGAAGGTTGCACCTTCTGGCATATCCCAAGAAGTTAAGGATATGAGGATCAGTAGCCAGCTAAAATGGAACTCATATCCAAGGTCTTAAGCTTCATGGTAGTCCTATTCTAACTAGTTAGCGAGATAGCTCACCCAGTTCATCTGTAATCCTTCGACACATTTTCCTGCGAGGTCAACGACAAAGATTGTGACCTATGTGGGTCTGTTCTTTCGAACTAGCTTACCAGCGATCAAATGGAAATCTAGGCTCACTGCACCATCTTCAATGAAGGTGACCTTGTATCCATGCTTCCCTTTCTCAACATCGCCATAAGTGTCTTTGATTTTTTGTGCCAGGGTGCGATCTGCAGCCTTCCTCAGAAAAAAGTTTTATGGGTTTGGTCCTTGCATGCTTAATCCATTGATCCTATGGATCAGTGCCGGATCTACTATGATACACCTGTCCAACCAGAGGTAACCACCATGGAAGCATGACAACAGGAGCTTAACGTACACATTAACCTCCTGATGTCTTCCAAAGTGTGGTATTTTCATTGCATTCAAGATGGTGGACCTCGCGATGTCCATGGTCCAGGGCTGGGGGATGATCTTCATCTTCTTCCCCTTCTTCTTGGTCAAATACTTATGTGGTTCTAGCATAATTAATTTCTTGCGATCTCCCAAGTTGAAGTCGCTGACCTTCAACGTTAAAATTCTCTCCACCCATGGTTTGGCTACGCATATCCCCTTCGGGAGGTACGTAGTAATCAGGGTGTAGTCGAAGTCCCTCGGGACACTATCACGACTCACCGCACTGGCTAGAGGTGGGATGTAGTCAGGCAAGATTGATGGGATGAGCTTCGCATTTGCTAAGCCATCACGATGTTTTCTTCTCTTCTCTTCATTCGCAGTTTGGGATGGTCCCGATCCATGAGCAGTTATCAGCCATGAGGTCAATAAGGATCTCCTTCACAGATTCCTCTGCTGCGCTAAGTTCTTCGGACATACATGCTTAAGGGAGGGTATCTTGGGTCGGTGGGAAAACAGTCAAGGAATTGGATCTATAGCGAGGTCACAATAAGCATTGCGTGAAAACAATCTAATTCTCTGGGGGCTCTGATAATCGTAATTTGCAAAAGTGTCCATGGTAAGACATTCATCGGTGTAAAAGACTCTTCCAATGGGAAGGAATTCCTTCATCAATGCAATTCCAACTATTACGGCACGGTCCCAACAGTCCAAGGGTGATCGTTCCGATAATAACTGTGTTTCTAGCCATTTTGGAGCATCGTTCTAACGATCGGGATGCCTCCAACGGTCATATTGCTTTGTCATGGCGAAGTGACAATCTACATTATTCTAATATTCTGACGAGGTTCAACTTCTATAAATCTTCTTTCTGCGAAGTCCTCTCTGGAACCTCCTTCAATTTTTCTATCTTTTTTTTCTTCTTACTGAGATTCCTAGTTTTCTTTCCTGTGATCTGCGTCTCTGGATTCCTCTTTCCATTCTTATTCCTATCTCCTCTTAGCATAGTCACTTCGCGTTGTTGAATTTCCTTCACAGGGTTCAAGGGAAATACTTCTTCTTTAGATTCTCTACTCTTCTGCATGGATAGGTTCTTTAAGCCTTCTTGTGTTCTTTCTATTTCGACAGCCAGGTCACTAGCCCTGAGTTGCTTTGACTTGTCCTCTTGTTCTTCTATTAAGTGTGATATTCTCCTAGCCATGAAATATTTTAATTCCTTCTTTTTTTGTTCTATAGCCTTCTCTTCTTCTTTCCTTCGGATGTGATTTTTCTCAATCCTGGTCTTACCTAACAAAAGTGGAAATGGGGCATTGTTCTCAAAAAACTTAATAACCTCGAATTCTTCTTATGTCAATGTTCCATGAGCAATCATAGGTACATGAGTAAGTCTTCCGCATAGGGTTATCATTTTTCCTTTAAACAATCCAATTCTTCCCAATGAAGGAACCATAGCAGGTTTATCTAAGATTTCCCAAGTTCTTTCTATCATAATATTCACCTGTGTTTCTTCATCCAAAGTACAATCTATGTCGAAGTCTCCTATTCTTACTTCTATTTTCTCTTTCTCTTCCATGATATCTAATAAACTATCATCTTTATGCTCATTCATTGTTTCTTTTATCTGCAATAATATAGTCTCTGATTCTTTCTGGTTCTGTATCATATTCGTAGTCTCTTGACCTTCCTCATGGTTTTCTATATTCATATTTTCAACTTTGGCAATAATTCTAGGGAAATCTAAAACACCATGTCTAGTAGCCTTGCAACAAAGGAAAACAGGACCTCTACCAGGGCATTCCTTAGCAATATGTCCCAGTTTTCTGCAACTATAGCAAAGAGTCAATCCTCTCTTTCTCTTAAACAATCCCCAACCTTTCTTGTACTGCGCACTGGGATCACAGTAATGTACCTGCAAAAAATTCTTTCTAGGATCCTACATCCACTTATTAGTTCAACAATTCTTTCTATGCATAGGAATAACGTATCTTTTACTATTTCTATCAGATCCATTCATATCAAATCTTCTTTCTTCTATCTATGCCCTAGTTTTCAAGCTAGGACAAAATCTATCAAACATACCTAGATCCATACTTTCGAAGAAACAATTTCCACTTATCTTACCTTTCCCAAAGCACAAATCTTTAATATCTTACCTCTTTTCTTCAAATATGGTTCCTTTCTTAGCACAGAGCTTCAAAATTCAAACATAATACTGCACACTATAGCAACATATCTTCGCACAGAACTTTTCCTTTCTGTCAGTTCCCAACAATCACAATTTCAGGTACCGACAAAAGAACCATTTGTTGTCACAGGGGCAGACCCAGGGTTCAACACTTTGACAACACACCAATAATACCCTAACTACCGACCCTTTCAGAAACATCTGTGAAGTAGATGAAATCTCACCCGAGGTAGAGGTAGCGGTGGTTGCAGGACTCAGGTGTCTGCAACCTAGCTTAGATATGTTAAATTTTCTGCTATTATTAGATTACTTTCAATTTACTAGATAACAATAGCATAGATAGGATCACTGAGAGAAACATAATCACAAGAGTACACAACATTTATCCTGGGAAACCCTCATGGGGAAGAAAACCCAACCAAATTCCTTAATATAGATAGCCAATACAATGCCAAGATAATGAACCAAGCAACACAAAAATTCCTCTCCCAGAGATGCGCCTCTCTCTCTTCCTTCTTCTCTAACTGCAGCTCCAAACTTTCACTCTAATGAACAAGTGAGTGTGTGTCTAAATGAGGCGTTGGCCTCTCTTATTTATACAATCTGGCAGGTGTGAACATAAGTGTATTTTCACTGGCAGGGGCAACTTCTCATTCTAGGTTGTTAGAACCACCTTTATTTAATCTGGGGGCTGACTTCTCATTATGCCTATTACAATTAGGTTTTGACCAATCCACAAAAGGGGATTTGGTCAATTACAATGCCTGACATGATCAATCCACAAAAGGGGATTGATCTAATCAATAATAAACATATTTTATCTTTATCCACAAAAGGGGATAAGAATATTCTTTGCAGTTACACAATATTTTAACACTCCCTTTTACCAAGAAGGATATTCCTTATCTTTTGACAGGTCACTAGATGTCAGGATCAACTATGTAGTAGCATCCACTAGATAACATCATCAGCTGGACAACATCATCATCTGGGTAACATCAATAACTAGATAACATCATCAACTGGCCAACATCATCAATTGGGTAACATCATCAACTAGATACTAGGAGGCATCAATATAATCCACTTGGTCATCTACCATCATGATCACTGACTGGCATATCTATAAATCATCTAAAGTTTTGTTCTCTTTATCTTCGTGCAGAAGATACTCTTTCTTTCTTTTGTCTTCATGTAGAAGATACTTCTTTCTTATCTTCATATAAAAGATATCTTATCTTCACACAGAAGATGTCGTATCTTCACACAAAAGATATTCTATGAGTTTTTCCCTTCCTTTTATGTTCTCCCTTCTCTTGTAGTCATCTATCTCTCCCATCCACTAAGGAAGAATACTACCATAGCTTCACTTCTAGTCATCCCACATGAACTAGAGAAGCTAAGATGCTAGCCTGGGAAAGAATAGACTCCCTTTCCATGATCCACGCAGGATCACGACACAAACCTCAAGAGCCAACTAACCATTCCACATGGTCAAGTTTTGTGTTCCAGGCTACTAAATCCTTGGAAATAGGAGAGTATATTCCCATTGCCCCTTGGAGAAACATCCACATTCCTCTCTACGAAGGTATTCTAGCATGTCCCTAGAGTATCCAAAACTCAACACTTGGACAGAGGCCAACCTTAGCAAATTTCTCATTCCCCTGCTCTACAAAGGTCTCTTCCTTCTCTACGAAGGTCTCTTCTCTTTTCCTTCTCTATGAAGGTCTACCTATGGGATTTCTCTTTCCTTCTCTACGAAGGTCTTTTCTCTTTCTCTTTCTCTACGAAGGTCTAGCTATGGGATCTGAGAAAAATTCTTGTGGTCCAAAATATTTCCATGGTATAATACCATGCTACCCATCTGCTGGGCACCATCCATCTACTTTCCTAACTGCATCAAATCATGATCCTCCATTTCGAACTAAGAGACATGGATCCCTCTTGCACCAAACTAATAGCTTCTAATCATCATCCTTAAAGTTCTCTTCTGTAATATCTTGGGTGCCTTCTTGAGTTCAAACATTTCTTTCTTTATGACTTCATATTGGATCAACTTGCTCCCTCTGCATCTATAAGAATGGTACTGGAGCAACCTGTAGTCACCTGCATCTCATCCACTATATCTGAGTATCCATCTTTTTCTTCATCTTGAACATTTATGTTCTACATCTTTAGGAGCCTCCTGCTCCTATATAAATATTAGATATTGTCTGGTATTTATTGACTTTCATCATATCATACATCCTTCTCATGCTGTCTAACTTCTTCAAGTCACGACATAAGTGCTTTCTGCTGAGACTTGTCAACTTACTTACAGTATGCTTTCTTTGTCACTCTCATGAGTGATCATACCTGAAATAAATATTTTATCTCTTTCTTTATCCTTTTCTTTGATAAGTCTGCATAGACACTTTTGTTTTTTGTGTGGGGAGGTTCTACAGACTCCATAATTTGCTATCTTTCTTCAGATCAACTATCTTCAACTTAAAGTACATAACCCTCAATTTTTGCTAAAGCTTTCTTTGAGGGAGGAGATTCCTCTTCCTCTGCCACATGAGCTTGATGCTTTCTTTTCCCTTTTCCTTGAGGGCAGTCATACAAAAAGTGTCCCAACTTTTGACATCTGTAGCATCCGATCTTTGAAACATCTTTCTTCTTATTTGTAACTCTTACAGAGTTAGCTTCTAGTTGTTCTTTGAATTGTGATATTCTGGAGAAATATTCCTAAATTGTTTCTTCTTTCCGCATCCTTGTATTATTGAATTGAGTTCTTATATTTATCTTCTGATTGATATTCCTTCCTTCATATAATCGGGTTATGGAATCAAACATTTCTTTTGGAGTCTTCTTTGAGGCCACTTGAGGAATCAAGTGATCTTTGATAGAATCTGCAATGATTCTTTCTATTGGCCCTAGATGTGTCTTTTTGATGTTTTCTTTAGCTATAGCATTGGGGGGTTCTGGTACATTCTCTTTAATGAATCTTGCTAGGTCATTCTCTTCCAGAATGAGTGCAATCCTATACTTCTAGGCACGAAAGTTTTCCACACCTTCTAGCTCATCAACAAGCTTAGTTCTTGCAGACATCTTATATCTGGAGCTAGAAAAATGACCAAAAAATGAAAATAATCAGAATTGAATTTTGAACTTACCAGGAGGTGCATTTCACTGAGGCAAGTAGCCTGGTGTGTTTAGATTTCAGAAAATCCAACTTTTGCCCCTCCAAATTTGATCTACGGATTTCTGGACTCGTGCTTCTGGTTTTCTGGTACTTTTGGTTTTCTGGTACTTCTGGTACACTGGTACTTCTGGTTTTCTGGTACTTCTGGTACTTTGTGAAAACTAGGGTTTCACTTTCTGGGAGATCTAGCCACTGAAAAGTTGCACCAAGGATGCCAAAATGTTCCTTGAGGTAGGGTTCACTTTTCTAGATCGATTTGGGGCTGAAATTCTTCTTCAATAAAAATCCCTAATTTGCATGTACAACAACAATGACGTTTTTCTTTTTCCTATGAAATATGCTCTCTTTAGCTTGGCTCTAATTCCATGTTAAATTTTCTTCTATTATTAGGTTACTTTCAATTTACTAGATAACAATAACATATATAAGATCACTAAGAGAAACAAAATCACAAGAGTACACAACATTTATCCTGAGAAACCCTCACGGGGAAGAAAACCCAACAAAACTTCCTTAATATAGATAGACAATACAATGCCAAGACAATTAACCATGCAACACAAAAATTCCTCTCCCAGAGATGCACCTCTCTCTCTCTTCCTTCTTCTATAACTGCATCTCCAAACTTGCGCTCTAATGAACAAGTGAGTGTGTGTCTAAATGAGGCGCTGACCTCTCTTATTTATACAATCTAGCAGGTGTGAACAGAAGTGTGTTTTCACTGGCAGGGCCGAATTCTCATTCTCGGTTGTTAGAACCACCTTTATTTAATCTAGGGGCCAACTTGTCATTCTACCTATTACAATTAGGATTTGACCAATCCGAAAAAGGGTATTTGGTCAATTACAATGCCCAACATGATCAATCCACAAAAGGGAATTGATCTAATCAATAATAAATATATTTTATCTTTATCCACAAAAGGGGATAAGAATATTCTTTGCAGTTACACAATATTTTAACAAGATACAGATCTGTGATCAAAATACTTAACAGAGAACTTAGTAGTTACCATTCATTAGTATTTAATCCTTATTCACATCGCAAGTTAAAACCCTATTTACAGAACAACTCAGTATTCAATGAGATCTAACACATTCAAGAATTGAGCAAATAGAGATAGATTAGATGTAGAATTCATCCACATTACCAAGTACCAAGATAACCTATCAGATGCATCTAACATACAAAGATTAAGCACTAAGCATAAATCACATCAATCACACAAAGAAACCATAACACATAATATACGTGGTTCACCCCTAGCGTGGGGCTACGTCCACCAACTCTTCTTCTTCTTTATTATCTTCTATCAATTTTCTTACATGCACAAAGCACCAAGACCGACTCGGCATAGGAAAGGACATCTGCGCACACCTCGCTAGATCCTCCTTCCCCGAGTTAGATCACATCACAAAGCCTTATTACAGTCACTTGCACTTATCTCTGCAAGTATTAATAGTATGCACTAAACCAATCACTACATACATGCACTTAGCACAAGATTCTACAATTCGCAGGTTCTTGCACATAGCCAACAAGAACTCCATATTTCTTACATCACCTAGCTATCTATTTATACATTACAAAATAGGTCAACATGGGTAAACCCATGGGCTGACATCCCATACAAATTACACAATCCAAAAACCCAAAAAGGTCCACAAAAGGTGGTGAGATCCCACGATCTCCACTTCTCATGGGCACTCTGCCTTCGACCAGCATGTCAAAGTCCCAAAATGGTCAAAACATGACCAAGGTTCTCCAAAACTTGGTGGAGGGCCAAAATTCATTTTGAGTAATGAAATCGCTATCCTTATTAATATTTGGTAACTTCGAAGTACTTAGACTTGGGTGCACTCTTTGCGCTTCCCTGCAACTTGAAAAACTTTAGACTTGGAGATTTTTGGAAAATCTTCCTGCGTACTCCTTGCGCTCGTCCTCCTTGAGAATATTTCATCACTTAACTAAGTTTTGGCCTAGTGCACACCTTGCACAAGTCTTCTCGAGCGTTTATACTCATATGAGTATATGTGAACTCCTTGCACTCACTCTGTGAGAATTCACTCAATCTCTCCTGAGCTATCGAGTATGTAAGTGACACTGCCTTTGCACTCCTTGCATGGGCACTGTGCACTCCTTGCACCATGTTTTCAAAAGAGAAACAATTGAATCTTACAGAAACTCAAAGGTTCATTCACTCAACCATAACATGCATACACAGGCATATAAAAGATAGAAACAAAATCATATAACATTACCCAATTACTCGAAGGCAAACATGTGCAGAGATCTGAAAGCAATTCTCTTCTATTATATTCATTCAGAAAAAAATTACAAAGATTCTGCAGCTCTCAACTTCTTCTCTACAACTCTCTTCAACATAAATCATAAAATAAACTTCAGCAGCCTCTTTGGGCATACATTACATACATTTATACATGAGGGGGCTTCTCGAGCTTTCCCTCCATCCTACTTAATGCTATCCTATTACAATTAAAACATTCTCCTACTAATCCTTATTACAATAAATGGGAATTTACAACCCAGATACGAGTTGATGCTCAATATCTGTACAATCCTATATGCATTTAATAAATTACAATATTCTCTGATATCATACAATGGCTCAAGCCTCCAAATATTTAAAAGGTCTTTAATTACAATATTTTCAAAATATCAAAATAACCCGCTCTCCTTGGGATAAAAAATCATCTTGAATGTGTGTGTTGGATGTTGAGTTGTCCTCCACTTGGTCTCTTTGAACGTTGATGGCGATGCTCCTACATCACCACATCTACTTTTAAAAATAGTAGTAGGACCTCCATTAATCAGAATCACAAAATTTGAAGTAGTTACACAACTCATAATCCAGTTTGTAGACTTTAGACCTATCCCAGACTTTAAAATAATTAGCCTGAGAAAGTCCCAGATAACACAGTCGTAATCTTTATGCAGGTCCAACTTTAGAACCAGGGCTTTCAACTTTTTAGTTTTAATGTTGTGTAAACATTCTTGCGCTACCCTTGCAACATCCAAAATTTCCCTTTCCTTTAAGAACCCAAATTGTTCTATTGATAAATCTTTTGATAGAATCTGCTTCAAGCGAATCTCAATGAGTATTGCAATCACTTTATAAGCTAGGTTGTAGAGAGAAATCGGTCTAACATCCCCAAATCTTTTTTTTTTGTTATTTTGTTCGTGACTTGTGGGACTAACATGTGGCTGAGAAACCACGACTCAGAGGCATCTAAGCCATCAAAATCACCTGAGCATCACACCTGGCCTGAGCCACACCAACCCTTGACATGGCTAGATTTTTTGTCCCCGCAAGTTTCGAACTGGTGACTTTAACATCATGGAGTGCCTTAACAACACAATCCATCACCGACAGTCCTACACCCTGAGGACTAAAATCCCCAAATCTTTCAGGATTATCCACTTTAAGAATTAGAGCTATAAAAGTCGAGTTTAAGGAGCCTACCATCGAGCCCGAGCTTCTTGACTCCTCCACCACTTCCTAAACATATGTCCCTAAGATATCAAAATATTTGAGGAAAAATTCCACCGTCCATCCATCTGGCCCTTGACTCTTGTCCTTGGAAAATCTTTGCATCACTAGTTTAATTTATTCTACCGTGTTGGGATTTTCGAGCTCTTGCATATTGCTCTCCATGAAGAAACATGGATACTGTTGAACTACCTTCACCTAATAAATGGTTGTGTTCTTTCATGTGTCATCATATAGGGATTTAAATAATCTAACCACTTCTAATTCATTGTCTTCCTGTCTCCTGTGGTTGGTGCCTTGACCATCCTTCATTTCCTAAATTTCATTTTTTATTTTTCCTGTGACTAGCAAATCTATGAAAAAATTTTGTATTCCGATCACCCTACTGTATCCAAATAGCCCTACTCTTTTGTCTCCAAGTTTCTTCCTCATCTAGTAGATATTTATGTCTTCTCCCTTCCATCTCCTTGATGTTGTTGTCAGTATCCAATGTGGCCCTCCCATTGAGGTTTAATGAGTATAAATTCTCTAATCTCTTCTCTATTGAATCTAGCTCAATGAACCTCAATTTCTTTCACAATTTCTCCCACCTAGTCACTTTGTGTTTTAAGTCTTTTAATTTTTTTGCTAGTCTTCTCATTGTTGAGGGTTCTAAATCAAACTCTTTGGACCTCCAAAAAAAAATAACCATCTCACTGAAACATTTATCTTCCAGCCATATAGGATTTAGTTTGAAAGGGTAAGCAATTGGCCTCTTCCCGTCCTCAATATCCAACGCAATCATAGCATGGTCTGAAAAGTAAGGATAAACTATCCAAGATCTGTACTTGCCAAATGATTGAACCAAGTCTTCCAACATAAAAACCATATCCAGACATTTTTCTATACTTTCAACTCCTCCTCTTCCATTGCGCCAAGTAGGGGTGAACTCTATAGGGGCTATGTCAACCAATCTAGAGTCTTGAAAGATACCTTTGAAGAAATCATCTAGTGGGTATAATCTGGATTTTTGGCCCCATACTTCACATGTTGAAATTGTAAAGTTTAGATCACCAAAAAATATTAAATTTTTAGTAGCTAGAAAACCAATTGCTACCACAACTTCCCAGAAGGCTTTCCTATCAGTACAAGGACCATAACAATTAAAAAAGGAGACCAATCTATTGTCTTCTAATAAAGTTCCTTCAAGGAGAATTCTTGCACATGTTAATGATAGTTGAAGAACCACCTTTGTAGGGTTCCAAGTCACACATAAACCCCTTGATTGTCCCATTGAATCCATTGAACAACAATACCATCTAGGAAAGATTTTAGATACTAAAGCCCTTACTTTCTCTCCTTCCACCATGGTTTCTTGCAGAAATAGAATATCAAGTTTGATACCAGTCAGTAATCTTCATAGGATTTCACTTTTAGAGCCCCTCCCACTCCCCTTATGTTTAGAGAAAGGAGTTTCATTATTTGTCTCTAGCTAGATATTTGAGTCCTCTAAGAGCCCTTTTTTCATTGTTATTGTTACCTTGAGTGACCGAGTCCCCTCTGCTTCTCCCAACTTTCCTACGAGCACTTCTCATTTTAATAGGCGAAGCATCTAACCCCAGTCCCCCTGACCAGTAATCCTTCATTGTATCTCTTCCTAGGCACCTCATCTCCGACCCATGTTCACTTTATGGATTTTCTCCCTTTCCACCATTTACCACTCTGCACCCTTTGTAAACTTCCAAAGATTTCTTGATGACCATGTCTCAATAGTTGGGTACTAGGGGCTCCAAGATGTCTTCCAGGGAGCTCTCTCTCGAATCCCTCTCCCTCCCCACCATTGGTTTTTTTCTCATCTCCTCCTCTTCTATGTGAGACCCCAAAGTCTCGACACATTCCATAGAATTTATCAGCTGATCTGGGACTTTCGAGTCCAATATTTCAATAGTTAAGTCAATGATGCCCTCCTTTTTCGACTCCCTAGCTAGGCTCTCAGAAAATGCGGGAGGATCCCTAGTGTAAGAGGATTTTAAAATATTAAGATGGTAAATCTCCCATGACATTAAAGTGGAAAAGAAGGAGGGACATAGGAGTTTCAACTTACTTAAATCAGATTCATCCATTGTTGGGTTCGATGATTCCTCCTCTAATGAAGGGTCCTCCCCCGCTCGATGAAGGGTCCTCCCCTGGAATTTCATTGTAGTTTGTCTTCTTGAGCATTGTCGACTATGATTCATCCTCAAAGATTGACCCTTGACAATATTTATGTAAATTCCCCTTCCTTCTGCAGAAGGTGAATCAAAATGGTAGGCCCATGTAGTCTATTTCTTTCCCATAAGTCTTCCCCCTCCATTCTATATGAATTCCTTCCAATAGCCCATTGTGAGCATCCATTTCCATGAGAATTTTTCCCATTCTCCTGTCACCTCCTTTTAATATTGAATCATCCACAAACAAGAACCTCCCTAGTTCATTTCCTATTGCTAAAAATGCATCTTCATTCCAAAACTAAATTGGTAAGCTTGGAAAAAGCACCCAAATGTGCATGAACTAGAATTATTATGCCAATGGGTCAAAGCCCACTTGCCATATTTTTAACATCAGACTGCCTTCATTTAATATCTAGGTTTCCTATAGGATTTTCATGGAGTCTTATGGGGTTCTGAAGATGAAGCAAAATCACCCCCTAATGAGAATAACCGTCTCTAGAGAATACCCAAGTAATGGGTTCCATTTTTTCTCCACCCAGTTCGATAAACCTTGGAATACCATAGCTTTGTACGAGAACCTTCCCACTATAGAACACAAAGACAAGTTGCATGCATCCTTCAGGACTACATCCCCTCCAAGGACCATTTTCCTCCTGGCCTTCCTTGGTTTCCATAGTTTTTTCCCATTCTGATTTCCCCCATTAACCCTTTGTTCATTCTCGTTGCTATCATGACTTTGTTCTAAATTTTTTACAATCCGTTTCCGAGTCATCCCCAAGTTGTCTTAGTGTCTTTCAACCCAGCTTCAAGTAATAGTTCTCCTCCAAGCATGTCCTGACATGAGTTTGTGATCAGGTGGGAACTTCTTCCTGTGTCATTTTCGACTATCTCTACTCTTTCACCTAGTAAGGTCGTGACTTGTTTCCCTTTCCCAGCCTTGGCATGTAGTCCATTTGTACAATTCTCTTCGTATACCTTATTTTTTTCCCCTACACTCCTTCCAATAACTGTCTCCCACCTAACTGTTGGATTCTCATGAGAGGTGTCCACATTTTTCTTCCTCCTCCTAACACTACCTATCCCGTTCCTTAGCTCCTCATCCGAGAAAAAGAACCCAAAGTGTTTCCAGAGCTCCTCATCTTCTGGGCTCATCATATCCATCGCACTAGTGATTCTAGCCTTTCCCTATATACCAATTTTTAGATATCGTATTTATTTATGGGATTTACTTCCTACTCGAGAAATATATTTCCCGAATGAGAATAGCTATACATGATCTAGGGAAGGAGGCTTGGTAACATATCGGTAATGAAAGTGCTTATCGAACTGTAGATGGATTTGAGTAAGGTGGTTTTGCTTTGACCATAATATCTAGATCCTCTCTTCGGTACTTCTAATAATCCATTGATTCACTTCTACTTCTGATTGGTCGGTCTCGCTAGTATGTGGCTAGTCATGATGCTCCAAATGCAGTCTTGGTACTCCAATTTGTTATGCATTTGATGCTCCAACTCCAAGAGTTGTTGTCAGTAAGGAGAGCTTAGAAATAGGACTTTACTTAATCATGCATAATATAGAGTCGAATCAACTGAGAATGGCATATAAAACCATAAAATAAATTCAAACTGACATAACTTCACTTTATTCACTATCAACAAAAGATATGAAAGAAAAAGAAACAAGTAGAATCAGAGAAACATGCTAAGCAAGATATTATCAGTTCTAATTGGAGAGTTAAATTTTTTTTACTAAAAGGTGAAACTGCATAATAATAGGTCTTAGGCTATGATTTATCCACTTTAATGGACATAAGCATTATCCTTCCCCAATGAATGAAACGAGGAATGGATTGTGATCATTGATAAATAGCCAACCCATAGTGAACCAATCAAAGAATTCTTTCACCAATTCCATCTTTAGAAAAATTCAATGTTGAGAATATGAAGGAAAATTTTCATTTTATAATTATAAACTAACATGAAACATTGAAAATTAATCCAAGTCATGAATATGTCCATGACAAAGTCCATCCAAATGCCTTAACTCATAATGAAACTTCAATAGATGTAATTCAAAACTGTTTACAATAGTAAAAAATAGTAGTCTCCAATTGTCTAAACTTTGGAGGTGGTTCATGTTAGTGAAATACATGGATTATAAAGAAAAACACATCATGGAATAGTAGGCCTGAGTCTATTATTGAAGGAATTAAAGGATGAGTGCTCAAGGTCACTTGGGGTAGTTATCTTGAATTTTTCTACCCGTTAGTAGAGAGAGGGTAGTTGGTTTTTTCTAGTTGTTGGTAGGGAGAGGGATAAGGTTGTCTTTGATAGGTTTATGATTGCAAGTGATTGAGAATGAGTGAGATTTATTTTCTTAAGAATTAATAATTATACATCTTTAAATAAGAAGATCAACAACTACAACAAGAATTTTTTGTTATAAACGCTTGTAGAGACTTTTGTAGCAGAGAACTAGTAAGAACTTAGATTCAACAATGTTTCCTTTGTTGGAAAATTGATTTTCATCGATGTCAAGGTTAAAAAACGTCTATAAGCCTCTATAATTATTGGGTATAATTGAATAGATCTCCAAAGTGGTCCCATTATGGCATAGCTTTAAGCATGGCCCGCACTGGAAGATGTTTTGAAGAAGACTAAAAGAAACCCAGAGGTGTGATCATGAGGCCCGAAGTTGACTGAGGAAAATGAGGTTGAAGAACATTTCAAGTACATATGATACCCTCATATATGGATAGTCCTCATCATGTTGTTTCCAATAGTAGGTGGTACACCACGAGGTTCCTCACGGTTAAGGAGTTATGCCCTCATGAAGTTGGAAACCCCATAGAATAGCTAATAAGCCCCTAAACAACTACAAGTCATTAATTGAAGGGAAAAGAGGTTGTAACAAGAAATTATAGGTTGACCCTAAATTTAATGAAATAAGTTACTTGGAAAAAGTATAAATACACCTCAAGAAGTCTCTCATAAACACACATGGGTCCAATGATTATCTATCTTTCAATTGATATTTTGGTAAACTTTTCGTTGCATATCTGAGGAAGTGGATCTGAAGAAGAAAGGTGTATGAAAGTCTCGGAGTTTTAGAGGAGGAAGGGTTTGAGGAAACCCTAATTCAGTTGAACCCCGCTGGTTAGACTACTGGTGTCCTGAGAGGCACTCCCACAAATTGTTTAGTGTATGTCCCGCGAGGCCCCGTGTGATAACTGACATCTATCTAGTGAGGCTAAGCCATATTTGAAGAAGGATGCTTGGTTCAGGTTGCATCAAGGCATGATGATACAACAAGGTTGTTACAAGGTCTAATATGGTATGCTTCATATTTTATTCATGAGTAAAGGTATGTCTTGTATTTGTTTGTTTGAGTCTTGTATCATGGATGATATGGCACATACTTAAGGCATGTCTTAGAGGCCCTTTTTGGTACATGGTTGCATATGGCTGAGGCTCATGTCTTGGTGATATTAATACATGCTTGAGACATATCCTTGGTAATTAGTTTATGGATGTTATGGTTCATTGTTAGAGCCACATCTTTGCAATATTGGTATATACTTGAGGCATATATTATGGTACATGGTGTGATACATGCTTGAGGTACATGGTTTGAATACTTGATGTTTGGAATATCCTTAATGTGATATATGTGAGTGGATCTAGTTGATGTATCAATATCAGTGACAGTGACAGAGACAATAACAAGGATAGTGACAGGTTGACAAGTTGATGATTAGTTACAGGTTGATGAGACAGTAACAATGATAGGGACAGTAGTAGGTTGGATGATATATTGATATATTAGTGAAAATGGTAGTGACAGTATAAATGGTAGTGGAAGGTTGAGTCTACACTTATATTTTAGGGCAGCGGGATGAGACAAGGAAAGGGGATCGTAGCATCCTTCTGGTTGGAGACAGAGAATACAGAGAGTTGGAGCCTAAAAACTAGGTGGTTGGAGATGGTGAATTCAAGGAGTTGTAGCTTCCTTCAGGTTGGAGTTTGTAAACAAGGGGTTGGAGCCTCCTTCCAGTTGGTGCTGGAGAATTTGGAAGTTGGTGCTTCCTATGAATGTATTCCTTTGATGTATGAGAAAGCATTCAGTGGTTTTCTCCCATTTGGGTTTCCACGTAAATTTTGGTGTACTGTGCATATGGTTATTTGATGTGATATTTCTTATGGTTATATGTTCACGAAATGTTAAATGAAGGAAAAATTTTTCAATGATTATATATTCTAGTTGAAAGTAGTAAT
>JZKD02S1674412.1:87020-97929 GCA_000966675.3 Picea glauca | reverse complement strand
AGATCATAGAGTACATTAATATTGGAGTACCAATGTTCGATGGTCAAAATTGTGCCTTCTAGAACAAAAGGATGAAAACATTTTTACAGGAACATGGATTTGATGTCTGTTAATCAGTAGTAGATGGATACATGACACATGTCACTCCCCCAACTGACAAGGATGGAAAGAAACTCAATGAGAACAACTCAAAGGCTAAATGCACCATTCAGAGAAGTCTGGTTGATTTAGTATTTATGAAGGTGATGCATTGTGACACTGCAAATGATCTTTGAGACAAACTTCAAAATATTTACAAAGGAGATGCTAAAGTAAAGGGGGGAAAGCTTCAAATCTATAGAGGTAAGTTTTAACAACTAAAATGAAGGAAGACAAAGATATTACAACTTACTTTCTACGAGTTGATGAAATAGTAAATTCCATTAAAGGACTGAGAGAATAAATTAAAGAATCAGTAATTGTTCAAAAGGTACTGAGATCTCTTCCAATGAGATTTGATCCTAAAATTTCAGCCCTAGAAGAAAGAGAATATCTTTCCACGTCGAGCATGGATGAGCTAAATGGGATACTTATATCCTATGAAATGAGGACAGAGCAGGATAATCCACCCATGAAGGAAGCAATGTTCAAGTCATCCAAGAAGACAATGAAGAATAAATATGAACCAAAATCAAAGCCAAGTTGCAGTTGTAGTGATGATTCAGATGAAGATGAAGAAATATCCAACTTTGTAAGGAAGTTGAAGAGAGGAATAAATGAGTACAAAGGTATGATTCCCTTAATATGTTTTAATTGTGGTAAAATTGGTCATTTTGCTTCTAAATGTACTTATTCTAAGAAGTCAGATAGTGATGAAGAAGAATCTCCCAAGAAAGAAAAGAAATATTAAAAGAGAGACAAGAGAAGAAACAAAAAGAAAATCTTCAAGAAAATTCTTTACTCAAATGAGGACAATTCCTCATCGGACGAGGAGGATGATTTTGACAATGACTCTGAAAGTGTACTCGTTATGGATTATGAAAACAATGAAGAGGATTATGAAGAAGAAGGTGAAGTGGATATTAGAGCAGAACTAATCAATGATCTAGAAGAGATAAGAAGACAAAGGAAGAAAAACAAATCATTCAAGGGAGAATTACTTATGCTAAAAGAGGATTCTCAAAATCCAAACTCTGAAAAGGATCAACAGATGATTATGAACCTGAAAGTCCAAGTTGAAGAATCCATAAGGATTGAAGAGATACTCAGAAGTAGGCTAGAATAAAAATAAAAGGAGAAAGAGAGTTTACAAATGGAGATAGTTTCACTAAGGAAGGAAATTCAGAAAAGAGATATGCAACAAAACAACACCAAAATACTGGATGAAATCAGCAGTGCTCAAAGGCCATATTATGATATGTCTAGACTGGGATACAACCAAACACATACAATAAATTTTTTGAGTTATATGACTATGGAAGAGGAAGCAGAACAAAATACTTATGAAAAAGTCACTAGAGGATTCACCAAGAAGGAAGAATACAAACCTTCACATGAGAATGATCAGGGATAAGATTACAGAAGGAGAACATTGTCTAGAAGACCCAGGATTTAGAATCAGCAGACACCCATGGAAATAAATCAAGAATAAAACTACAGAGGAACAATACCATTCAGAAGAAATCTCAGGTATCAAATTATCTTTCTTGGTTCATGTTATTCTTATAACAATTTTTGGCGCAAAGCTATAAACTGCTAGGCTTATGCTAAGAACAGAAATGACTATGAAGACCACTCTAGAATTAATCACTTCAGAAAGCCTCATGAAGCGTATAAAAAAAACTATAACAGTTATGGATCATTAAATGATGAAGTGGAATGTTATAAAGGCATCAATTTTGGACACATGGCCAAAGATTGCAGATTGATATCTCCTCCAAAGGAACCAAAGCAAGATTTCAACAATTATGCAAAAGGACTATCAAGAATTTGGATAAGGAAGCAGGATAAAATAAATGTTGAAGAATGTTCCCTTGCACTACGAGACCAAAATAGAATAAGTGATTGGTATTTTGATAATGTTTTTTAAAATAATATGACAGGTGACAAGAACATATTTATAACTCTGAAGAAAGAAAGAGATGGATTAGTTTCATTTGGAAATGACAACTCAAGAAAAATTATAGGGAAATGAACAATCAAGCTTGGAAGTAAGGATGCCAAGGCAGAAAATGTCCTACTTTTTGAAAACATGAATCATAATCTGCCAAGTGTGATTCAAATGTGTGATTAGGGACATAGACTTATATTTGACTCAGAGGAGTGTGAGATAAGAAAAGAAGGATCAAGAAAATTGGTAGCTACAATAGTAAGGACTCCAAATAACATATACATATTAAATGAGATTGGAAAGGAAAGATGTTGGTTGGAAAAGGAAAATAAAAGTTGGCTTTGGCACAAAAGAATGGGGCACATGAACTTTGACAATCTTGTCAAAATTAGCAAAAGGGAAGCAGTAAGGGAAATGCCTGAAATTTCAAAACCAACTAGTACTATGTGCAAGCATTGCCTACATGGAAAACAAACAAGAACTGAATTCAGATGGAAGGAATACTCTACAACAAAGCTATTGGAAATTGTACACATTGATCTATGTGGACCGATCAGAACAAAAGGACTAAATGGTGAACAATATTTCATGCAACCTATTGATTATTATACAAGAATGACTGCAATTTGTTTTCTCAAGAAGAAATCATAAGCATTCGGAAATTTCAGAGTATTCAAGGAGATGGTTAAAAAAAATGGATTCGATAATTAAGTGCCTAATATCAGGCAATGGAGGTTAATTCATATCAAAATAATTCATGGAATTATGTGAAGAGTGTGGAATAAAAAGATAGTTCTCAACAGCTAGGACACCTCAAAAAAATAGAGTTATTGAAAGGAAGAATAGAACTGTAATAGAGATGGCCAGAACCATGTTGAAAGATTCCAAGCTGACTAAGTTCATCTCTTGGGTACAAGCAGTGCACACAACTGTTCACATATTAAATAGAGGAATTCTCATAACTAACATTGATAAAATTCCATATGAGTTATGAAAAAAAGACCAACAAACATCAATAATTTTAGAGTATTTGGAAGAAAATGATACATAAAAAGAGAAGATGACAGAGTTGGAAAATCTGATTCTCGAGTTGATAAAGGAATATTGGTTGGATACTCAAGAAAAATTAAGGCATACAAATATTACAATTTAAGACTAAAAAAGATAGTGAAAATCATAAATGTAAATATTGATGAAACATATGTCCCGAAGATCAAAGAAGAAAGCAAAAATTCTAAAGAGCGGGAAGTAGAAGAAGAACTAAAAGAAGAAGAGTTAGAAGAAGCAGAAGACACAGAAGAAGAAGAAGAAGAATAAGAAGAAGAAGAAGAAGAACAAGAACAAGAAGAGAATTATTCAAAAGAATAACAAGAAGAAAATGACCAACAATAATTTTAGATGCCCTGCAAGACACCTAGTCATTGGATTCAGAAGAATCATCCACTAGAACAAATTATTGGAGATAGAAATGAAAGAATAGAAACCAGAGGAAGAAAAAGGTTACATACACCAGAGTAGAGACACCTTGCACTACTATCCACAGTTGAACGCAACAACTTTGAGGAAGCTAGTAATGATGAACATTGGGTCAAGGCCATGGAAGAAGAACTGAATCAAATAGAGAAGAATGAAACATGGGAATTGGTTCCAAGACCGAAGAACAAAAATATGATTAGTACAAAATGGGTATTCAGAAACAAACTAAATGAAGATGAAAAGGTAACCAAAAACAAGGAAATATTAGTATGCAAAGGATATGCTCAAGTTGAAGGAGTAGATTTTGAAGGGACTTTTGCCCCTGTTGCCAGAATGGAAGAAATCAGACTACTTTTGTCCTATGCATGTTCCAAGAGAATCAAAGTATATCAGATGGATGTAAAATCAGCATTTCTAAATGGTGAATTAGAAGAAGAAGTCTACATCGAACATCCAGAAGGATTCCTACTATCGGAAAGGGAAGATTATGTTTGCAAATTGAAGAAAGCTATGTATGGACTCAAGCAAGCTCCTAGAGTCTGGTATTCAAGATTGGATAGGTATTTGCAACAACAAGGATTCATAAATGGAAATGCATATAGCAATATCTATGTAAAGGTTGATGGGAACAACATACTTATCATTGAAGTATATGTAGATGACATTATCTTTGGAAGTGATGATGACGGGATGAGTAAGAAGTTTTCCCAAGACATGTAGAATGAGTTTGAAATGCCACTACTTGGTGAATTGAAATTATTTTTGGGACTTTAGATATCTCAATTGGATGAAGGAATTTTCATTTCCCAAACCAAGTACATCAAATAAATGTTGAAGAAGTTCATAATGGAAGATTCCAAACCAGTAAGCACTCTTATGGTGATCGGTTGCAAATTGAGAAAAGATGATGAATCTAAGGAATAAAATCAACGACTCTATAGATCGATGATTGGAAGCCTACTCTATGTGACAGCCTCAAGACCAGATGTAATGCAAGTAGTTGGACAGGTTGCAAGATTTCAAGAAGCACTGAAGGAAACTCATGTCCTATAAATAAAGAGGATTTTCAAATATCTTAAAGGAATAATAGAGTTTGGATTGTGGTATCCAAAAAGGAATGAGTTGACTATGGTTTCCTATGAAGATGCATATTGGGATGGAAGCATTGATGATCGAAGAAGTACTAGTAGATAAACCTTCTATTTGGGTGATTATATAGTATCCTAGTTAAGTAAGAATCAATAATCAGTATCATTGTCTACAACAAAAGCATAATATATTGCAGCAGTAGCATGTTGTACTCAGGTTCTCTAGATGAAGCAAACCCTACAAGATTTCCAAGTGAAGTATGATGAGCCTATTTTGATATTTTGTGATAATAAAAATGCTATAAGTATCTTCAAGAATCCATTGATGCATTCCAAGACCAAACATATTTTGATCAATTTTCACTTTTTACAAGAACAAGTTACATAAAAGAACATCAAATTAGAGTATATTGGGACAAAGGAAAAAATTTCAAATATCTTCACCAAACCTCTCCCAAGAGAGACATTTGAGTATCTTCGATAGAAACTTGGAGTAGTTTCTACCCCACGGTGATTTACACGGTTTTTTTCTAAGAAGACAAGGGAAGAAAAATCATATGTAAAAAGACGATACAAGAATCTTAGTGTGAATGCTTCTTATATGTCAATTGATTACATCATCAAGAAGCACCAATGGACAAATTGCACCAAAAGAGAGAGAGAAAGAAGGAGAGAAAGTTCAGAAGCACATTGTTAGGGGGAGTTACCCTTTGCCATTGATTTCAAAGGGGGAGAAAGAACAGAAGCATGAAGACAAGGGGATAATTGGTCACAGAGGGACCATGAGTGTTTCCATCGATGTCAAAGGGGGAAATTGTTGGAAAATTGATTTTCATTGATGCCAATGTTAGAGGAAGTCTAGAAGCCTCTAGAAGTATTGGGTATAATTGAATAAGTCTCCAAAGTGGTCCCATTATGGTGTAGCTTTAAGTATGCCCCTCATGGGAAGATGCTTCAAAAATGTATACAAGAAACCCAGAGGTGTGGTCATGAGGCCTGAAGTTGACTAAGGAAAATGATGTTGAAGAACATTTCAAGTACATACAAAAACCTCATAGATGGATATTCCTCGTCATGTTGTTTTCAATGGTAGGTGGTATCCCACGAGGTTCCTCACAGTTAAGGAGTTATTCCCTCATGAATTTGGAAACCCTAAAGAATGGCTAAGAAGCCCCTAAGCAGTTACAGGTCATTAATTGAAGGGTAAAATGGTTGTAACAAGAAAGTACAAGTTGTCCCTAGAGTTAAGGAAAGAAGTTACATGGAAAAAGTACAAATACACCTCAAGAAGTCTCTCATAAACACACAAAAGGTCAATGATTATTTATATTTCAAGTGATATTTGGGTAAAAATTTTGTAGCGTATCCGAGGAAGAAAATCCTGTAGAAAAAAAAAAAATTTCTGCAGGAAAATTAATAGACTCAAGCGGGGTTAAAAAAAAAGAAAAGAGAGAGACCGTGCAACAACGTACGAAAGCGACCGTACGGTCATAGGTTACTGAGATAGAGATAGGGAAAGTGGGTTGTGTTGATTGGCCAAGCTGAGCCGTGAAGGTGGATGGTTGGAAAAACAACCACTGATTGGATCGTGTAGTTTTTTGTTACTACAGAGAATCTGTAGATGTGAGAAAGGGTCATGTGGGATGAGAAATAGATGGGTGTAAGCAGAGAAAGGCTCACGTAGGAACAATTGGCCAGGATCGCATATTAGCAACAAGAAGATATGGTGGAGCTGAGACATAGGATTTGTATCGGATTGTTGAGGTGAAAGAACCATCGGGAGGTGGAAGCTGAGGCATGAAAAAACAGTTGGCGAGTAGCAGCTCTGTAGATTTGTGGGGTGTGACAACTGGTATGAGGAGAGTAGAGAATGTGGGGAAAAGTAACGGTAGGTGCAGCAAATATGTCGCGTGTAATCTTAGGATCTATTCTCCACTGCTGAGGAGAATATGACAAGTTTGTAGGGAGCTCGTTTGTACGACATTATTGTGAGTGAGCAGCCAGAGTGGAGCCACCAAATTTGCAAAGAAGCCGCCAACATGTAAGAAAATCGATGGGAGCATCGCGTGGTTGGAACAGTTGTGGGTATAGCTCCAACCCTTGTTCCATACTTTCAACATCACAACTCCAATATTAGTCATTGTGGCCTCATAGAGATTGTACTGTGTGCCACCAGGCATTAGGTAAGAGAACCATTAACATAAGTTTATTGATTGAGATCTCGAGGCTCTTAATTGTATTCACAGAGGGGCTGGTTGGGAGGAGAGTCATCTCCCAAACTTGGTTGCTACTTGTGGAAATGAATAGTGGGAACCCAAACGTTTCCATATTAATCTTGATTGTAAATCATTTCCTAAGGAATTTAGGTATGCCTACCACATTACCCTTTATGTTTAAATTATGTAATAAATTGCTTGCACGTATTTTATTATAATAAGTGAAGTAAATTTTATAATTAGATGTGAATTCCAATTAGATGGTTACAATAGCCCATTTAATGATGATGTGTTCATTTGTGTAGTTTTTAATGTTTTGGGGTTATACATAAATATTTGTTAAAATGAATTTGTCACAAAAAGAATAGACAAAGTTGCATAGGAAGCATGTACCTTTTTCTTTAAAAAAATCCATAAAAATCAATTTGGAAAGCTATTTGATATTTGTAAACACTTTATATTTGTATATGAGAATATGTGTGTGTGTGTGTGTGTGTTAGTTTTTTGGATAGATCGTACAAGTACTTTTGCATTGGTGATGCCTAGCATGTAGAGGTGTCTGAGCGACAGTCTCTAGACAATAACTTTTTAAAGTTCTTTTTATATTTAATGACTTTATAAAGTTGAGTGACTTAAGCGATTTAAGTCATCTCAATGAGAGATTAAGTCATGACCATTTATCTCATAGGGGAAATATCTAATCTTAACCATTGGAGATCTGGGGTTAGGGTTTTAGTCATTAAAGGGATTATAAAATAAAATTTAAGGAGAGTGAGGGACATGATGAGTGCATAGAAGCAAGAGGGAGTCTTTCTCATGTACTTGTGACTAAGTGGGCAGGGCTGAATATGTGTGCAAGGGGGCAATGAGGGAGATACCGGCTAGGTGGGATAGGCTATCAACTGCAACGTTGTAATTCTATGAAGGGCCATTATCCCAAGATTGGAGCCCAATATTTTATTTAATAAAATCAACTCAGAACTAGTTTTCCCTCAAGGGTTTTTCCAAGGGTGTTTACCCAAAATCTATTGTGCAATGTGATTGGTTTATGTGTTTTATTCTTTCATTGATTTTAGTTGAGTAACCTTGTTATGTTGTTAATTAATAAAGCATGTTCATTTGAGTTAACAGTCGGGTTCTAGGTTCAGGAAATTCAAGATGGTATCAAAGCTCTGACTCTGAGGAAACCAAGATTTTCACTTGTGGGATTTTGTTGCAGCACGAATTTTTTTTTCCTATAAGAAAATTAATAGGCTCAAGTTGTGGGGTTAAACAAAAAAATAAGAGATATCATCCAACAACGTATGAAATTTTCCCTACAGTTGTACGATTGCAGGTTGTTGAGATAGAGATTGGGCGAGTGGGTTGTGTTGATCGGTCTAGCTGAGCTGTGAAGGTGGACGACCAAAAAAATAGTTTTTGATTGGATCGTGGAGTTGTTTGTTTTTGCAGAGAATCCATAGACATGAAAAAGGGTCTTGTGGGCTGAGTAATATCCAAGTGTAAGTTAAGAAAGGCTCGCGTAGGAATAGTCTGCCAGGATCGCACTGGAGAAACAAGAAGATCCAGTGGAGTTGAGATGCAGGAGTTGGATCGAATTGTTGAGATAAAAGAACCAATGAAAAGTGGATGTTGAGGAACAACAAAACAATCGATGAGTAGTAGCTCTATAGAGTTTTGGGGTGTGACAACTGGTACGAGGAGAGGAGAGAATGCAAGGCAAAGTAGTAATAAGTGTAGCAAAGCTACTGCATGAAAATTTAGAAGCCACCCTCCATTGCTAAGGAGAATCCGACAAGTTTACATGGATCTCAGTTGCACGACATTGTTGTGTGTTAGCAGTTGGAGTGGAGTCATTGAATTTGCAAAGGAGACACCAACGAGTAAGAAAGTCATTGGGAGTATCGCGTGGCTACCACAGCTGTGGGTGTTGGTGTATACATGTTGGCAAGACGTGGAAAGGGATGAGGCTGGTAGCAGCGTGGATTCGTTAAGTTGTAGCAGGAGTCGGTTGAGATTTGTGCACCCACAGAGGAGATTGGAGCCATCGACTAAGTGGAGAGTAGCCACCAAGGCCGAGTCAACCGTTGGCTGAGCCAAACAGGGTTGCAAAGAGTCAACCAAGTGGTAGCATGTGTTATCACATGAAATTGTCCAGAGTCACGGGTGACATCCATGAGCGCATGCGAGGGGGAAAGTGTAGTTTTATGCGGTAGAGATCCCCTATGCAGTTCAATTTAGTGATATATCTGAGTGAAGTTGGAGGGATTCCATAGTTAGCAGGTGGATAAATTTTAGTGGGGGTGCTAAAATAGCAGGCGCACCCAGATCGCAGATCGCAATCAGATCAATGGTCACCAATCATTTTGGTGCCACAAGCTGCGCAGCTGTTAAAATCCAAAGGCAGACCAAAATCCAAACCATGGTATTGCGGGGAGGCTATGTGGAGGAATATGGTGCATTTCAGGCCCGAAAGTGGTGTGGGTCCGAACCACTTTCGACGGCCCCAAAATTATATGCGCATATAATATTGTATCCAACAACGATAGGTGGTCACCCGCTAGTCATGCAGCCGCGCTACAATCCCGAGTAGGATTCAGTTAATGAAAAAGTACCGATAGTTGAAGCCTTAGCTCAGTCCATAAATAGGAAGCTTGGAAGCTATGGCCGAGGAGAGAGAGTTGTCATCCCGAGGTACCATGATGGAAGATTCCTTCTTACAGGCCCATACTGATCTGATCTTGTGTCTGATAGGAGGAAACATGCACAGTCTGAGAGAACGATGTATAGACGAAAAGCTTTGAATGGGATGGCCAGATCAAACTCCTGGTAGTTGTGGACTGATCTGAGTATAAATAGATCAGTTCAATATTTTGTTATGGTCGTCGAAATGGTTGAGCAGATCTCCCTATTTTGTAATATTTTGATACGAGGGTTGTTCTTTGGTTATGTATAAGGCTTGACAATTTACCATTAATAGAAGTTAGTTTCTTTCATCATCTTGTTTAATCTGTGCTGAAATACTCGTGCATGGATGATCCAGACGAGTTGTTGTAATTGTATGGTAATGGAGGTTTGATTATAATGTTGTTGTGACTTATTTTAGTATTCTCTTTCATTGTCTTGTTTCCTCTTATGTTGAAATGATTGTGCATGGATGATCCAAACGAGTTATTATAGTTGTATTGTAATGGAGGTTTGATTATAATACTATTGTGATATATTTCAGTATCTTAAACTTGAGTTCAAGAGTGCTCTTGTGCCTAGGTTTTTCTTCACCAAGCTTCTTGAAGGTCGTATGCTCATGGAAAACTTGTCCACCTTTCTCACTAAGTCTTCCCCCTTCTCACTTTTAACCTTAAACCACTGACTGAATTTAATGAGGAACTCATTTCCCTATGCATTGCTTGTCCAGTTTTTGTGTTAAAACATTCTTGTACTGAGCTTTGTCCATTTGACCTCCACTCATAAACCTACCTCCACAAACATTTTGATGGGTACTGGGCTTATCCTCTTGCAATATGATGGTGAATATCAGTGCTAACATTCATGGAATCGTTGTCGGGGAACAAATTGAAGAAATTTCCCTGGGATTGAATGACAAAGAAATTTTGATTATGAAGGTGCATCAAAAATCAATACCTTGAATATTGCAACTTGCACTTGGCAACTCCACTGTTCTAGTTGTGGCTCCCAAAGACAGACAGATGAGGTATACTCCACAGCTACCTCTGACAACACCTGAATTTGACCCATAAAATATTATCAAGAAAGGAAAGACCTCTCAAGAAGGGCTTTCATTTGTTGTACCAGGTGATTTTGGTAATTTACATGATTCTTCTTTTAAAACCCTAGTAGTTGTATCTAATTCTCCTTGTTGATTAAGGTTGGTTGTCATTGATGTCAACCCTTGAAGAAATCCCCGTAGCACAAAGGTTTGGGTAATGGACCCAATATTGTTTGATGTAAATATGACTCCTTATTGTTTTTTCATGGTTGATAAGAAGTAAATATGGATGAACTCCAAAGTGGTCCCCTTA
>JZKD02S1674412.1:51376-77404 GCA_000966675.3 Picea glauca | reverse complement strand
AGTTCAGTGAATTAATTATTCATTAATTCACAATCAGTTAAACTCGCATGCAACTAAAGACTTGCCACGGTTAACTACATGCATGTCATTCCAATGGACACCAGTTGAGATAACACGTGAAAGGGATAGTTGGCTATCGGTTGTGATTTGTTCACACATGCAGTGGATATGCTTATGAGCATGTGCAAACGATTCATTTGATTCATTGTGAGAATTTGGATTGCAGAGTTTGTGCAGAGGAGGCAAGTTGTTTGGACACAGGAATTGGCGCATGCATTTGCTAATTTGTGTATGACAGTGTGAGACGATTGTATTGTACTGAGAGCTCTTGGATTAGAGATTTGTATGAGATTGTTTCATGATTCATGATATACATAATATATGATAGTGGGGTTTTTAGCTTTACGCTTTCCCAAGAAAACTTATTGTGTTATGTGTTATTGATATTTCACTTTGTGCTTATGGTTGTGATCGTGGTTTAAATTGCTTCCGCAAAAGTAATAGTAGAAGCGATTCTGTATTTAACAATATAGGAACTTGTTAGATCAGGAGAATCGCAGGAATACATTAATTTGTATCGAAATTTCTACAGATTGCACTTGGTATAAAGACATCATATATTTTCTATAGAATTTGCGGCCTCCTGATAGCTTCGACAAGAACAAGGTGAGATATTTGAAACTCAAATCAATCAAATATTGTCTCATTGAGCAGGGTTTGTATTGGAAAGATCCTCTTGGATTTCTTTTGAGATGTCTAGATCCATAGGAGCCCCAAAGGTCCATAACTGATTTTCATGACAACTTATGTGGGGAACATCATTTTTGGAGGACCACAACTTATAAGATACTCATAGATGGGTATTTCTAGCCTAGCCTTTTTACTGATGTTTGTGCAAATATTAGAGCTTGTTTCAAGTGCCAAAATGTTTTTGGAAAGCAGCAACTCAAATATTTGCCTTTGAAACCTATGGTGGTTTCTGGACCTTTTCAACAGTGGGGTCTCGACTTCATTGGAGAAATCCACCCATCCTCAAGTGTTTAGCACAAGTGGATTTTGACCACCACTGATTATTTCACCAAGTGGATAGAATCCATTCCTACAACAAGTTCCTCCCACAAGGTAATCATTATTTTTCTTGAGGATATCATGTCCAGATCTGGTTGTCTAAGAAGGATTGTTGCTGACAATGTTTCCTCCTTCAAAGGTGAACCATTGATCAAGTTATGTGAACAATATGATATCACATTATTCCATTCTACTCCTTACTACCCCCAAGGAAATGGTTTGGCAGAGTCCTCTAACAAGAGCCTCATAAAGATCATCAAGAAATTGTTAGACGACAACAAGAAAGCATGGGACTCAAAGTTGAAATTTGCATTATGGGATGACAGAGTTACAACAAATAGGTCACTCGGTGTTTCCCCTTTTCATCTTGTAAATGGGGTTGAGGCTATATTTCCTACTCATCTTGCATTTCTTGTGGAAAAATTCCTCGAGGACTATTAAGGAGGATACAACAGCTGGTAGAAGTACATCAGGATAGGGAGAAACTACTTGATAAAGATCAGGATCATCAGTAGAAGATAAAACAAGCCTTTGACAAGAAGGTAAGAAAGGAATATTTATAGTTGGGTTATCTAGTGCTCAAGTGGGATTCACCCAAGAAAGACAAAGGCAAACATGGTAAATTTGAAGCCTTATGGATTGGTCCTTTCAAGATTTTTGAGGTATTTTCAAATAACACCTATAAATTGCAAAGCTTGGAGGATTCCGAAGTTTTTGGTGGCCCTATCAATGGGCACTTTCTGAAAAAATATTTTTCTTAAGCCATGATTAGCTTTCCATCCATTGTAAATTCCACTTTCTCTTTTGATTTCTATTTTAATAAGAGACTCCATCACCCAAAAGCTAAGGCACTGGAACTGCATGTTCTTGGCAGCTCGCAGGGAGTATGCCATCCCCTCTGGAGCCAATGTTATCACATGAAATTGTCCAGAGTCACGGGTGATAGCTATGAGCGCAGGTGAGGGGGAAAGTGCAGTTTGCAGTGGTAGAGATCCCTTGTGCAGTTCAATTTAGCGCTATCTATGAGCGTAGTTGGAGGAATTCCATAGTTAGCAGGTGGATAAATTTTAGCAGGGGTGCTAAAATAGCAGGCACGCCCATATCACAGATCACAATTGGATCAATGGTCACCAATCATTTCGGCACCACAAGCTACGTGGGCGTTAAAATCCAAAGGTGAGACGAAATACAAACCGCGGTATTGCGAGGAGGTTACATGGTGAAATATTGTGCATTTTGGTCCCAAAAGTGGTGTGGATCCAAACCTCTTTCAACGGCCCTGAAATTACATGCACTTATAATATCGTATCCAGCAACGACAGGTAGTTGCCCACTAGTCGTCCAGCTACGCTCCAATCCTGAGGAGGATTCAGTTAATGAAAAAGGACCGGTAGTTGAAACCTCAACCCAGTTCATAAATAGGAAGCTTGGAAGCTATGGCTAAGGAGACAGAGTTGTCAGCCTGAGGTACCACGATGGACGGTTCCTTCTTGCAGACCCATATTGATCTGAGCTTGTGTCTGACAGGAGGAAACATGCATAGTCTAACAGAAGGATGCATAGATGAAAAGCTTTGAATGGGATGGCAAGATCACACTCCTAGCAGTTGTGGACTAATCTGAGTATAAATAGATTAGTTCAAGATTTTTTTATGGTCGTCGAATGAATGAGAAGAGCTCCCTATTTTGTAATATTTTGATACTAGGGTTGTTCTCTGGTTATGTATGATACTTGAGACTTTCTCATTAATAAAAGTTAGTTGCTTTCATCATCTTATTTAATCTATGTTGAAATACTCGTGCATGGATGATCCAGACGATTTGTTTTAGTTTTATTGTAATGAAGGTTTGATTATAATGATGTTCTGACCTGTTTCAGTATTCTCTTTCGTTGTTTTGTTTCCTCTTATGTTTAAATTCTCGTGCATGGATGATCCAGACGAGTTATTATAGTTGTATTGTAATGGAGGTTTGATTATAATACTATTGTGATTTTTTTCAATATCTTAAACTTGAGTTCAAGAATGCTCTTGTGCCTGAGTTTTTATTCACCAAGCTGCTTGAAGGTCGGATGCTCATGGTAGACTTTTCCACCTTTCTCACTAAGTCTTCCCCTTCTCACTTTTAACCTTAAACCATTGACTGAAGTTAATGAGGACCTGATTTCCCTATGCATTGCTTTTCCAGTTACTGTGTTAAAACATTCTTGTACTGAGCTTTGTTCATTTGACCTCCACTTATAAACCTACATCCACAAAAAAATTGATGGGTACTGGGCTTATACTCTTTCAATTTGAGGGTGACTCTCAGTGCTAACGGCATGAGGATGCCAACAATCAAAGGAAAGTAGTCACAAGAGTATCAATGCAATCAGGTTGATTCAGAACATTCACAGTAATTCCCCAAAATTTCAGGTAGGGTTGGGGTGACAACTATCGAGCAGTGAATCCGAGCAGTAGACAACATCCCTTCCTAGCAGGAAAGTGCCCTAGGAAATGGGACAACATAGTTGGGCAGCACCCAGAAAAGGATTCAGGCAACCTCAGACAGGAATCCAGGAAGAATGCAACAGGTCCAAGTAGTGATACATGGGTGTTGGATAATGGAGCATTTAGCCATATGACAGTTTTTGACACTTGAATCCATTAGGACCGAAACAGAAACCTCACGAGGATGTAAAGTCCCCTCCAGTTTTATAGAGGTGGTACTCCTCTTTGATTTAATATTTTCTTGGGATTCTAGATATTCAAAATATGGGATGTGAACAGAAGTTTGTTGTGGTAATTCAAAGAAATATAAATATTGCAAGAAAGATAAAAAGGAAAATGTTTTCTTTTCTTTTTGAACTATGTTCCTGAGAAAGGACCAGGAACCAAGTGCATTCACACATTTAAATCAAATAAGGAAAATTTCCTCACATCCATCATAGTTTAAAATGAAGATTTTTGATCACATAAAAATAAAAGAAGATGGTATGCATGCATAAGAGAACTTTAATAGAGTGAACATGGAAAACTCAAATAAATACAATGATAGATCAGCCTCAAATACTTTGTATTCAAAACTCTAGGTTACAAAGTACAGTCGAGATTGTTCCCGAAATAACTCTCTTGAAATTTCTAAAAAATATATAGTTTGTTACATATTCTTTGAAATTAAAAATGTGTTCGTCTTAAAGACTGGGATTTGGGCTCCCGCGAACCATAAAAAAAATATACACAAGAATTAATATTGTAGAAGGAAGATGGTGGCAAGTAAAAGAACAACAAGACTTGGTAAGAAGAAAAGAGTAGTTATCAATCTTCGGTTAAATCTTTCTAGTGAAAGAGGTGGAATAATTGGATGAAGGACTTGATAAAGAAAATAAGGACGTAATCAGCATAAAATCACTATGATGGTCTATCATGCGTTCACTTTCTTGTTGGTGTCCTTTTATTGTCTTCATTAATGGTTACAGGAACCATCTCAATTGTTTGTTGCCCCTCGGTGGTCAATTTTTCGATAGCTTTCTTAAACCATTCTTCAATATAAATTTTCATTGGTACCACGTTGATTTCATGCTGGATTTTGATATTGAACAGCTTGCCCTCCAAGTCATATCAAGGGAAATGCCATGTAATGCTTCTTCAATGTCCTTACTTTTCATGAGTAGTCCACTAGCCAATTTTCTATGTCGTCCTCATCATATTCAAGTATACCATAGAACATTTCAACTGACAACCCTTTAAAGATCTAAACTTGCTCATCAAATTGTTTCTTTGTTAGGAACAACGAGTTGAGGATCAATTTGGGATCTTGGACTTCATTAGTGCTTCAAGTGAGGTCCACCTCCATGATTCTTTTGAATAGTTTTTCCCTCCTTGATATAGCTTGGTTGCACGTTTGAACAATGTTATTCAAGTTTTTTGTCTTTTCTTTCCAACACGCATTCAACTGTTTGATCCGCTTTGGAGAGAGAAGATCCTCCTTTCTTCTCCTTAATTTTTTCATGTTGGAAACTTTAATACCAAATGGTACCACAACATCAAGGTAAAAACCTTATTCATTATTTAGGTCGGCTTGCAAATACTCATGGAAGGCATGCGCCCTCGACCCAAAAGAAACCATGTTTTTTTAAATTTCGCAAGCCTCTGTGATCAATTTCATTCTTTTCTTGATATTTCTCTCCACATAGCTCCTGGCTGATGTAAGTAAGCTTGAGAATCCCTTTAATTTAGAAGCGAGCATGGTGGATCCAACGATTGTCAAAGGACCAGTAAGAAGTGGAAGAGGAATTAAGGTCTCTTCCAGTTCCTTGATCCTTTCTTTTAACTTCGTGTTTTTTGCTTCAATACCACCAATGGAGTCATCCAGTGCATCGTCAGTTGCTCTATGAATTATAGAAATTTGGGAAGGCCACATATCTCTTAGGTCAACCTTTGAACGATATTTTCCTTTCTTACTCTTCACATCACTTTTATCAATAATAGATTTCTTGGATTCCCTGTCATTTGTTTTATCTGAAAAACAAATGACTCTTCTTCGTTGAAGGTCTCATTCTCAATGATTTCCAATGATGGATTCTGGTGGGACGTGTTCCCTGAATGATCCAGTGGGGGAAACATTTTCTCTATGTCTGACTCGAGCTCCGTATCTTCAAGGGAGAAACTATTGATGTCACTCTCTATGTGTTGGTCTTCTTCCTCTTGCATGACGTTTTTCCTCTTTTTTCTTAGAGGAATCTTGTGCGAGCTCTCAATTTTTACCAGAGGGGGATTATTTCCTCCTCCATCGCCTGAACTATTTTTGGTCACTTTTCTATATGGATGGGCCACTGGAGCATTTCTCTGAGATTTTGTAGTCTTAGGATTAAAAATTGGGGACTGGGCACTCTTCTCGTTGGGACCCTTTCCATTTTTCTTGTAAAATTCATTGGTATTGAGTACCATTTCCAAGTCACCAACATTGTGAGTAGGAGTGCCTAAGTTATTATCTTCTTATTCACTTAGAACAGTATGGATAAATCATTTGATGAATCCCTTTGCTAGCATATGTCCACAAAAAATTTGTTAGGGTCAAACCCTTTTATTTTTTCATCATATTTGAGATTTAGGTTGTGGAAGTGGTTTGCAAATTCATCGATTTTGTTTATATTTATGAATATAAAGTCCCCAAATTTCCAAGGCAAGGGTATGAATTTATTTTTTCATTTCTCATGAAAAAAGTGCAGTCGGAAATTATATTGCGTTGCGACTTTCATAATAAACATTCTATCGGATATATGGCATGGAATAAAGGAGGGATTCTCCTTAAAACCAAAAATACTGATAACATTGTAATTTTTCATTTTCTCCAACGTCCCCTTTTTATCCAGGAATTTACTTTCCTGGTCGGATATTTTGGGGGTATCTTTTCCAAACAACAATCCTTTAAAACCGAGAAAAAATCATTGAAAACTTCATAGAAATGCAAAGAAGATTTGTGTCTCCACAATGCTTGGTACCAGAAGGTAACTAGGTCAAATTCACAGTTCACCCTCTTACAGATAGACAATTTAGGAAATTAGTAATATGCTATCACAAACACCAAATAAGAAGCCATAAATAATTTTTTATCCTTTTTGTACTGTGACAATTGGGAAGATATTTCAATGGAAATCTATTTTCCCCAATCAAAAATGGCTTTCTCTTTGACATTAAAATATAAGATATAAAGAATCATACAGGAAATGTTGGCGGTACTTTCTTGGCCTATCACCCTAGTGAATAACAAAGCAATTTCCCGAAATGGGTTTTTGAACGAGTCGACCTACAATATGGTAATGTGTTTGGGGAAGGTTGTGGGATTCTCCAAGAACTCAGGAAATAGATTCAGGCCGTTGTCATGTTCTTTTAGGAAATCCATGCAATCATCTCCTTTGAAAGTAAGTGTTGGCTTAGGGAGCTTTAACATTTTACGGAACACTTGAGGTGAAAGAGAGATGGGAGAATGGTATTGAAGTTGAATAATCTGCTAACTTGGTATATATTTCTCAACACACCATGCAACCAGTTCCTTGCAGTCAAAAATTTCATGGATACACCCTGCACGAGCAAGTCCAAACATCTAGATGACTTCCTTCTGAGCATAAGGGGATGAATAGTAAGAATACGCTCTAGAACATTGAAAGTTCTGGTCCTCTCATCCAAAAATATTCAATGTATCTCCACATAACTGCTATGAAGCTGCTGCTGACATAAGTTGATGAGAGTGTTCTTTTCATCCAAATAATATTTGCAATGAGCACTTGAGAGAGATAACAATAATATAATATTCATTAAATCGTGCTTTAATGCGATTTTAATGAGAAATATCCTTGATCCCTTCACTTATTAATCATGATTTTTACAGATCCTGCATGATGATTTAGTAGAATTAAACCATTCTTAAATGCATATTGGGAAAAGCACGAGGATGGCGGGGACGAATGAGAGCAATTAGGATTTAGGAATTTTTGTGAACCCGCCAACACGAGAACCCATAAACCTACGGTTGTGATAGGTCGAAAATAGGATAAGTGTTGTAATGCGGTCGGTAGGACTCAATAAAGGAGAGATGAGATACTTAGGAGATCGGTGAGTTCGATGGTCAAAATGTAGATCATGGATATTTTGGGTGCAAAATGGATATCGTGGAACATGGGATATGAAATCTTGAACCTGTGAACCTGGGACCCCACGACTGCAGAAACGATTAAGTATAGAATAATACGACGGTCGGTTAGACTCATGATATGGGAGTATGGATGGAGATGAATATCCGCGAGCCACCAACCTGCCTACTCTTCGCTTTGAAAAAGTGACTAAGTATAGTAATCAGAAAGGGAAAAATAGAGGGGAGAAAAAAAAAAGGGGAATTTTGGTAAGTATATAAGAGGGAAAATAAATGGAAAAAAAAGAAGCTGGGAAAATAGAAAGGAGACGAAAACTCGAAAACATGAAATGGTCTCAACAACTGGCTCCAACTATGGGATGATAACCCCCTGCGGGTTGTCAAGAATCTAGAATCTTTGTGATCAGGAGTCTCCATACATTGGGCTATGGAGTCAAAGGTAAGAATATACAAACTGAATAATAAACTTATGTACAAGGAGAATGAGAAACTTTTTAGGTGGAAAAACCTTTCAAATGTTGCTCGTTGATAGGAAGCATCAATATTTTACCCTTCATCTCTTGAAGCATATAATAATTAAAACACAAGATCTTTTCAACAATGTATCATCCAATCCAGAACGCTTCGAACTTTGTATGCATCGATGGTTTCTCCTTGGACTTGCTCCAAAGTAACACCAATTCTCCCTTCTGAAAATTCTTTACAGTTGCACTTTGATCAAAATATATTTTGATACTTTGTTGTCTCTGAGAAGTTCAATTCAGATCTTTGCTTCGTTCTTCTTCCAACTTTAACAACTAGTTGATCCTCCTTTGGATAGGTAAACTATCTTTTGTATATTTTTTATTAACCACGAAATTCAAGGCATTGAGTTAGAGGCTAATTGTCATTTTCACTTCTTTCCCATAAACCAATGTATACAGGGACATCCCAGTGTTGTCCTTTGGAGTCATTCTGTTTTTCCACAATGCATCAGTCAGCTTTAGATGCCAATTTATTTGCTTCTTGTCAATAGTTTTCTTTAGTATCTGAACAAGTGTTTTATTTGTGGATTCAACAATACCATTACATTGTGGATAATAATTCGACGATTGACCCATGATAATTCCATATTCTCCACAAAACTCTGTAAACTTCGACCCGATGAAAATTGAACCATTATCAGTGATAAATTTATCTGGGACACCAAATATTGATAGAATATTATCTTTGAGGAATTTAATTATGTCTTCAGAATCATATCTATTTAACTCCACTGCTTCTGGCCATTTCATGAAATAATTTGTAGCGGTGAGAATGTACACATGTTCCTTGCTTGGCTTTGGATTTATTGGGCCGACGACATCAAGTCCCCATTGGGAGAATGGTTGTTCTACAATTATGGGCTTGTTGAGGGGTCTAAGATCCTTTAACTCAACAATAGGAACCAAACCCGCTTAAGAGGCCCAATTAGACTCGTAAGCGTTTTGATGAGTGGAATGGTTCTCCAGATCTTTGATCCGACCAATTTATCGATGGGCTTTACTAGTGACTAACAAGTGTGCCCTTCTATGAGAATTTCTCCTTCAGGTTAAATGGTTCTCTTTTTATTCTTTTCCACTCTTAAATGATTATGGTAAAATAAGATGATGGTATAAACCATTGGCAAAGGGAAATTACTGTATACTGAAGAATATTGATCTTAGGATAACCTGTATACCTCAGCATGCAGACAATGATAATCAGACCTATTCCAAGATTATAAATAATAATTTTAACTTGCAAACATTCAACATTGATTGAGATAACAATTATAGAAAGGAAAACACATACGTAATAAAGATGAGTGTAAGAAAATTATTTCTCATAGCTCTACTATCAATCACATATTAACATAGTGATTTATTTTCATCGTTTAGAACAAAAGAACTATTATAGTATTGAAATATAACTTAAAAATAAATACATAAAATCTTACTAAATACTGTTATCAGACAAATCGGTAAGTACGGACACAAATAGATCTCCCTAGTTTCATCACGAAACTAGAACAAAACAAGACAGAATATAAAACTTTCCCTAAATTTCAATCATCAAGCATACTAACTAACAAGAGATAAATGACATACCTTTTAAACGTCATTTGTCCTCGCTAGTTTCATCCTCGCTCCATTCCAAGGCTTATGGGATGTTGAACCTGTAAAAATACACAAGCTAACGAAGTGAAAGAAACAACATATACTCAACAAAACCTATATATGTGATCAAGGAGTCATACAATAAAATAAGACCAATTTTATGGGAAAGAAATATATCACTATATTAAAGATATGAAAAGGAGAATACAACCAATGCCTTGATGTTTTAAGGTCCCTTCCAACAGTTCCTTACTTCCCACACACTTCTTCTACATGGATTCTGAGATCAACAATCGATCTTGACAAAGCAAGGCTTAAAACCAACATACAATCTCCAAAAACTCCAAGCTACAAAACTCAAGAACTTTCCAGCCCAATCAAGTTAATTTTCCCAAGCTAACTTTTTCCATGAGAACTCTTCTCCTTTTATAAGCTGAAAAGGATAGGATGAGGAGGTTAGGATGATCCCATGAGATCAGGGATATGACTCAGATCCAAACCGATCGGAGGCCAATTCACCCTCGAAGCATATATTCTAGAACTTTCGAGAAATTCCTCTTTTTCCTTCGTATGAAAATTGTCGCACCCTTAACATTGATAAAATTTCCACGACGTCACATGCCACTATGGTGAAACCTGCAAAGATCCTATATCGTCGCACCCTTAACACTAAGCAAGGTGTGACGATCCCTTTTTCTAAGGTTTTTGACAAAGGAAAAGCATAATTTCATCTCTTTGGAAAAAGTATCTTCATTCTTCTTTAAGGATTAAGGCCATTGATCCTTCGAATGAAAAAGGATAGGTTTACATCATTAATGGTCATACGTGTGATGAAAATAATGTGTAACAGTGAGCCCCCCAAAGTATGAAGTTAGAACATAGTGATAGTTGAAATACTTTGTCGAGTGTGTGTTGGGAACAAGGAACATGTTGGTCGGAAACCTACCAACAAACAAGGAAATATAGTACAATAATATATCATCACTGAGGTAGGCATTCCCATACTCAGAATACAAATGAATCAAAGCATAAATTCTGACATGCAAATATCCATGTCAATTAGTATAGGTCATGGCCACCAAACATACACTATGGATCCATGCCAATGTGACTCAAATCTGAACATAGCCACCAAAAATACATTGTGGATCTATGTGTTAAAGAATCAAATTTGAACATAGCCACGAGACATACATTGTGGATCTATGCAACAATACAATCTGAATATACTCAAACGCAACATGAATCTATCAGAAAATATCCAGGTTCTTCATCTCCACCACTCTATAGTACGAATCTAATCATGCAAATACATGTGTTGAAGTCGAACGTGGTAGAAACAAATTGATTACCGGTCATTAATGAATACCGTTAACTAGTGCAAGGGAAATCACCATTAATGTCAATGACCCCCAAGGTACTCTAGTACAATCCAATGAATGTGAATTAATGAGCCGAAGTTGAACACTTGACGGAATCTCCTAATCAGGGGTCAATAATGAAAACCCATTATCGAAGGAGAGGAAACCTACCATTGAGGCATGCAAGTTCCAAGGTACCAATTAGTTTCTAATTCTAATTCCTAGATAATGATTTGAAGTTGACAGGAAAAGACTCATCACATGAGGGCCTTAATGTATCCCCCATCAATGACACAAAACAGGTAAAAAAAATTGAGGTACATCAGAGTAATAAGTGATTCGGGACTGACTCATGGATGGCTGATGCAATAGAAGGCTTAAGGACTGCAAAAATGGCCGACGCAATAGAAGGCTTTCCGAGTTGAACTTCTCTTTGAACATATTGATGACACGACAATTGTCTTGGAAAAACTGACTCAACAACAGGGATCATAGACCAATTTGTAATCTTATAAAGGAGTATGATCAAGAGACAAGCGGATTTTCCTACCTAGACACAAAGCGAGTAAAAGGGTTTCATGTTCAAAAGAGACTCTTCCATAGAATACAGGTTTAAATACATTTATTTCCCAATTTCCCCCACCATTTATGGTGAGTACCTCTTTATTTTTACACAATATTTAGGAGGATAACATATGCTTGAATTGTAAGTTCATCCTTCAGATGAGCCCCTCGAAGTATTTTTAACGAACCCTAGCAAGGAGTGGTTGGGTCCCATATGGGCCTTTCAATGTTTGTTTTACGAGTCCAAAGAAGGTAAACTCAGGGGTTTTTCATGTTTAGAGAGTCTGAAAAACACTTAAAGAGAAATCATAAGGTCCTTTTTTATAAGTTAGTCCGATGAGACCGAAAAAGAGATAAACTATCGCTCAACAGACGTTTTCTTCAAATAATTGAACTACCATGAAAAGAAAAAGATCACTCGGCAATCTTTTCATGTTTAGAGAGTCTAAAAAGAGCTTAAAGAGAACTCTAGGAGGTTCCTTTTTCATATAACCTTTACGAGTCTGAAAAAGTGATAAAATTTTACTCGGTTACATTCTCAGGTATTTACGAGCACGAGAAAGAACAAAGACTGAGCTCGGGATTGTTTTCATTTTTATGCAAGCTTAAAACAAAAAAAAATTATGCTCAGGATAGATTTTATTTTTACACAAGATTAAAACTAGCCAAAACTATGCTTGGGATAGATTTTATTTTTACACAAGCTTAAAACTAGACAAAACTATGCTTGGACCTGGTTTCATTTTTACATAAGCTTGAACCAGAGGAAACTATGCTTGAGGTAGGTGGTGACCTGGTTTCATTTTTACACAAGCTTGAACCAGAGGAAACTATGCTTGGGGTAGGTGGTTTCATTCTTACACAATCTTGAACCATAGAAAACTATGCTTGGACTTCTCAACGCATAACAAAAGGATTGTTGGTACTTAGCCCCTAGCTTAAAAAACTAGCAGCTTAACTTCAACATGAATTCCAGAGGCTGGAAGCATTTCCCCCCAAGCTTTGTTTCATCCAATGACATAAGGAGATGTAAGGAAGCTTCAAATACTATACGTAATGAAGTACTTGACTCAATCAAAGAGGGGGGCAATCTATTTCATTTTTTAATGAGCTTGACATAGGAACAAGAACTATGCTCGTGAATCCAGGTTTAATCCTCGGACCTCTATTTTATTTTTTGATGAGCTTGACATAGAAACAAGAACTATGCTCGTAATATTAGTTTAATTTTTTAACGAAGTTGCCACAGAGACGCAAAACGATCCTCACAGTTGGTTTCATTTTTTAACGAGCTTGAAATCAAAAAACCATGCTCAAAAGACTCTTCTCGATTATGGCTTCCAAGAGGACAATGCTCTGGAAAGACACCATTTCAAGGGATGAAACTAGGTCGTGGCTTCCAAGAGATATTCACTTGACTGAAGAAACACACTCTAGAAGGAACACATGTCGAGGGTCGCAACAGGGGTAAAGAGACCAGGCTCTAAAAGCCCTATCGAAGAGATCACCATGTCAATTACCGGATCCAAGTCATAAGAGACTGAGCTTACAGTGAGAGGCTCATCTACATTGGCAGCTAAAGGAATGGGAGACAACGCCACATAATTGACCTGTGGCGGGGGCGATACTGTCTGCGTATACAAACCATCTAGGGAGGTCATTGAGTTGATGGTCAAGTTAGCACCAACAAATGAAATTTGATCAACAGTCACAATTCTTCCATCGTGAGGGAAATATATCACACGAAAAAGAGTGGATGTGATAGCTTTCATGGCATAGAAGTAATCTCTCCCAAGGAGAAAATTGAAATCCAAGGGGTATTGGACTACCATAACATCAATAAAAACATTTTTCCATCCCAAAGTTACAGGAAACTGAGGAAGGACTCCTAAAGGGTGACTGGTTCTTCTGTTAAAAGCTAAGAGATTTTGCACAACCGGCATAAGCTGAGGATAACCCAAAGACTTCCAAGCAATAGAGGACAAAATACTAACAGACGCACCTTCATCTATCAACGTCTGAGGATCGTCTTGACCACAAACATATATGGTAATATTGAAAGGAATGTGAGAGGGAAAATGAGGTCAAGTTAGCGCACCCCAATAAAAAAGGATGACCTCATTACTTGGAGGGGGTTCCACGGGAGAAGGAGGAATGCCCCCTAGCACGATAGAATCAGTATCAACAAGAAAAATGTGGGTAGTATTGGATTTACTTTATAGTGGGAGAGTAGGATCGACCGATGACGAGATCAAATCGACCACTTGGGTTGCATTCTCCAAGGGGAGAATGGGGTCAACGAATGGAAACAAATCGACTGCTTGGGTTTCACTCTCTAACAAGAGAGTGGGATTGATCGAAGATGGGATTGGATCCACCACTTTGTAAACTATTTCAACTAAGGACGTGACCATATTGACTACATGATCAACCAACCTGACTAACGAAGGGACCGGATTGATCATTCCATCAACTACAGGTGGGTTGAGATTAAGCTTGCGATAAGAAGTTGGAAGTTGAGGCTGGGAACCATTCATTTCTTCCAGTAATTTTGAGGCTTCGTCCATATGAGGGAAAATGTGAGTTTCATGACTCCCTTCACATAAAATACACGGAAACTTGACTCTACTTTTCTTCATCCCAACGGTATCTTGACAAGTTGATGGAAGGTCATCAACATGTTGTTCAGAGGATGATGAAATGGCTTGGAGAGGGTGTGTAGACCATGCTTCTATAACCTTGTATAGACCAGGGAAATCCTTAAGAAGATGGCTACCCTTATAAATCCTGCGAGGGTACTTGGGCTTACGTGTTTGGGTTGTCTTGGAAACATCAACACTCCCAGCACAATCATCAATATCTGGTTGGTTTCCAACATGTCTAGAAGTGGTTGGAAGTTTGGAACCTTGCTTATTTTTCTTCTTCTTAATCTTCCTTTTCTTCTTCTTCTTAGCCACCAAGTTACTAGCTTCAAATCTTTCACTCGACGAAGAAGATGAAACGAAAGAAGACCTTGCAAGTGGAGAAGGTGAAGAATATCTTACCAGTGAAGAAGGTGAAGGATCAACATGAGGTTGATTTTCTTTGGGGGGAGTTCTTACAACTGAATCGCTTGTTGTATTCATGATTATCAGAGTGGAAAACAACCATATCGACAATCCAATTGTCAAACATGGACGGCTCAAAGTAGCGATGTAAGGAGGACCAACATTTCTATAAGAAGGAAAAACTAAAGGTTCCCCTGGAGTAGGGGTTGTTTCATTGGTCGTTATGGAAACTGACAATATTAAACATAGATCCAACCTAGAGTAAGCTAGGGAAAATAAACAACACACCCTAAAAAACTAGGAAGCAAGCAAGCAAACAAAACCTTCTCACAATGAACGCACTAGTTGGTGATGAAATCCAACGTCGTGAGAACAATGTAAGAAGGGTCTGAGATAGAGCGGGTGGAAAATTTACGTTGAAAACCTACTTAACGGACTTACAACCTGGTGCAAGCTCCCACACATAAACTTTTTTATACCCTCCAAGGAACCCGAGTGATTTTGGCCAACGTCAATTCCAGGTACTGTGAAGACTTGCCCCTCCACAATCACCTTGTGTAAAGACCCTAAAGAGATAGGCTACTAAGGTTACCAATTATGACAATGATTCTTGGGTAAGAAGTCAAAAGTCTGATCCACATGTAGATGTAGGGTATCTAAGCCCAAAATCAACTCGAGAAGGTCCCCACATGATTTTCTTCTCAAGTGACCCCCAATAATGCGTGCAATGTCTACACTAAGACCAACAAAGCAGGGTGAGTAACTTTGTCGACCCTAATGCGACCTCGTGATTGATTCTTGTGTGAGAAGGGATTCCCAAGACAAAATGAAATAAGTGGATTTTACCTCTCCCCTCTCCCTAACTCAAGATTCTATGTTTGTTTGCAGCTTTGGAAAGTTATCTTTCACACCTATTCCAAATCCCTACAACTAATCTAATGTAGGTTTGCTACCAGAAAATATAAAAATGTCTAATCAATTTTTATAAGCGCTTTATTTTAAGGTTGTTGTTTACTCAAGAGGGAAATGGCATGGACTAATGATTTTTTGACTGACTCTAAATAATGCAAAGAAATGAGAATGCAAATATTTCACTTCGATGAAAGCTATATTACAAGAAGGAGAAAACGTTTATCATTCCCAGATGCACAATGTCCCAAAATTTTATTAAACTCATCAATATCAATATCTTCAAGAAATTATCCAAAGATATTGTACACCAATACACGATTCTTGCCCCCCCCCAGCCATGAGGGGGAATTCAAGACTAAAAATGCCAAAAACCATGCAATTTTGCTACTTCAAATGCAAAGATGCCCCCAAACTAATGCAAAGAAAGAAATTATTTTTTTTTGGTTTCAAAGATAGCTAAAAGAAAATTCAAAGCTATCAATCAGACTGTAATCAAACCCAAAAAATCACCCCAAAACCATGTCTAATATTTGGGCAAGAAAAACCATCAAAAATCATTTTTTTTCACAATCATCGCAGGCTGTAGACTAACACAGCGTGATGATCCTTGATAGTAGCAGGATAGAGAAAAAATATAGTACGATGACGTCGCACTGTTTCAAAAAGTAGGTTGTGTTGATCCTATATCATTTCACTCTCTCAAAGTAGGGTGTGACAATCGAAGGAAAAATGGAAAAAATAAAAAGAAAGAAGGTTTTTCCAGTGAAGTTTAACAGTGAGAGAGTCAAGATGGATCTCCCAGTGACTCAGAAAAAAAAACTCAGGCAATCAAAGAAAGAAATAAAAACAAACTAGGAAAAAAATTTGTTCCCCACTATGGTCGCCAATTTTTTTATCGGAAAAATCAATAAGTGCGGACACAAACAGATCTCGCTAGTTTCACCACGAAACTAGAACAAAACAAGACAAGATATAAAAATTTCTTTAAGTTTCAATCATCAAGCATACTAACTAACAAGAGATAAATGACATACCTTTTAAACGTCATTTGTCCTTGCTAGTGTCATCCTCGCTCCATTCCAATGCTTATGGTATTTTGACCCTATCAAAAGATAGAAGCCAATGAAGTGAAAGAAACAACGTATACTCAACAAAACCTATGCATGTGATCAAGGAGTCATACAATAAAATAAGACCAATTTTATGGGAAAGAAATATATCGTTGTATTAAATATATGAAAAGGAGAATATAACAAATTCCTTGATGTTGTAAGGTCCCTTCCAACAGTTCCTTGCTTCCCACACACTTATGCTCCACAGATTTTGAGATCAACAATATATCTTGACAAAGCAAAGCTCAAAGCCAACATACAAGCTCCAAAAACTCCAAGCTAAAAAACTCAAGAACTTTCCAACCCAATCAAGATAATTTTCCCAATCTAACTTTTCCCATGATAAATATTCCCCTTTTATAATCTGAAAGGAATAGGGTGAGGCGGTTAGGATGATCCCATGAGATTAGATATGTGACTCAGATCCAAACCGATCAGAGGCCACCTCACCCTCAAAGCTTCTATTCTAGAACTTTCGAGAAATTCCTCTTTTTCCTTCGTATGAAAATCATCGCACCCTTAACACTGAGAAAAATGTGACAACATCACAGGACACTATGGTGCAACCTGCAAAGATCCTAGATCGTCACACCCTTAACACTAAGCAAGGTGTGACGATCCTTTTTTCTAAGGTTGTTTACAAAGGAAAAGTATAATTTCATCTCTCTGGAAAAAGTATCTTCATTCTTCTTCAAGGATTAAGGCCATTGATCCTTATAATGACAAAGGATAGGTTTACATCATTAACGGTCATATGGGTGATGAAAATAATGTGTAAAAAATACAGCAGCACTTATCAAATTCGAAGACGGAAACAATCCCTCCTCAGTCCAATCACATTCACGCTTTAGATGAAAAAATTGTCTTTGGTTCTAAACATAACTTCTAAATTAAAAAAAAATGTGTGGAAATAATTGTTTTACAATTCTCCAAAAAGATTCTTTTCCAAAAACCATTGACAATTCGTTCAAGGTGGATGTCTTTATTTATAGAAAAAATCAACTAGTCTAAAAATAGCTACTACAATGGTATTAAATTGGGAAAACGCCACATGGCGGATTTCATTTATTTGTTCTCTTCTGCTTCTCAAATGTTTCTACTGGAGTAGATTGTTATTCTCATACTCTGACCACTTGATGAATATATCTGTGCATGTGTTTTCATATGGAAACTTGTGCTAATCCATCGGAGCAAAGAAGACCTCTTTTATCTCTATTGCTTGTTCCTTGTACTTCATTATATTGGCACTTAAGCATTGTAGGACTGTGAGAGATTTGATCAGGTGTTCCATGATCTTCTTTACTTGACATGAGATTATGCTTGAAAGTCAAAAAATCTTTGCTTCCCATGGCGATTCTTGCTCTGTGTGTCGTTTCACTATGTCATGCAAATCGGCGAAATCTTCCCATGGGCCAAACTTTGGTAGGCCAATGCTCTTCATCCCCTGGTTGAATTTCTCCCAGCTTTTCTCACATTCTTTCCATATTTCTTGTATATTTTGTTGAGGTTCTTGGACCATACTTACCTAGTATTCAGTTGCTTTCCTGATTCAGGATATGCTGCTATCCATCAGCATTCGGATGCCATTCTCCTCTTTGTCTCGACCTTTCTGCACTTCACTTATGTAGTCGATATGCTCCAAGGCCTGATGTGCCTTCTCATACCATCTCTGTACATATTTATAGGTTTCCAACCCCATGAGAGTATCTTCTTGAAAATTGAAAATGCGAGTGGTGAAGAGATCCCTTTCGCTTGTGAATTACGCATATGTTTCTCGAAACTCACTCGTTAGGAGTACTACCACCTATGTTGAATTCTGATAATACTCCACTTTATGGCACATATGGTCTAGCTCTTTATTCATGGTGGCTATCTCTCTTTCATATCTTGTTTCCCTGTCCAAAGTGGCATCGGTGATAGCTATACCTACTCCAATTAGCTCAGTTATCTTGGCATTTTCTGCGTCGAGCAACATCTCCTCTGTGGTGACAAGAAGTGTCCTATCGAGTGTGAGCCTCATTTTCTTGGTCGTTCTTCTCATCACAGCTTTTATTTTTCTATCATAAGTAATAGCCTGTACATCAAAGATTTTGTCCACTGGTTCAGGAATTTGTTTATCTCCCTAGGTCAGAGTATTGCCTAGGCTCCCTGTCGTGTAGAAATATCCTATGACTAGTTCTTGTGATTCCTTATCTAGGGAGGTCTCTGTATGCTCTGGGGACATATCCTCTTGCTGGTCCTCATCATCTGGTGGAGTCTTTGTCCTAGCTGGGGAGATAGGAAAAGGATCATCTTTAGTTTGGGGGTCGACTGTTGAACTGTCGATTTCTGGTTACTACATTTCCTCTTCCTGTTCACCAAAACCCTAGTCATTTTTGGGTCTATACTTCTAAAGTTGTGTTCCCACTTGGTCAGAAACTTTAGTGTCTAGAGTTCTTCCAACCTCATGGTTTCCCTTCATAGGATTTGGGATCACAACGTCGGAACCTGGAGCAATTGTTTCCCCTGGTTTTTCTTCTTCTGTGATTGGCACTAGTGTCATGCAAGAGACTTTTGAACTTTCCTCATCGTCATATATGGTAATTAAGTCTATGAGGAAATTGGGCACACTCACCCCACTTGATTCTCTTTTTACCCTCCGTTGAGTTGTAGTCGTCCCCAATGATCCTTCTTATGGGAAAACAGAGTTGGGGTTTTCTTGATCGGAAATTTCCTTTTTGGGAGTTGCCTCTGAGCCATTTAGTTCTTCTCCATGATTTCTTGTGTCGACCAGGGTAATCCTAAAGGGTTCAAACAAAGGGTTAAGTGGGGGATCTTCTTATTCCCTTTGTATGGCTCTCTGGGCTTCATCTAGTAACAACATCCCCCTCCTTCGTGCCTCTATTGCTTCTACTGTTCTACTTTCATCTCTTACCTCGAGATCCTCTTGAGTTGTATTCTCTATTGTCTCAACCTTCTCATCCAAGGAAATTTCATTGATCTTAATCATATTCGGGTTGTCCCTTCTTTGCAGTACTTCCTCCCAATCCTGGGTGCCTTCAATGAAGATTTCATATTCAAAATTATCATGAGCATATGACCAATAGGAGGATACCTACGTCGTGTGTTGGGGAACTAAACCCTTGGGATCGTGATTGTGAAATCGGCATGTATGAAACCAGTACTCGAGTTGATTCAAACCCTCTTGTTTCGCATGTGCAGTGTCTCTCACCATGTAAAATCCTATGTGAAAACCATAGGGAATGAAATCTCTCTTCTTTTGTTTGACCAGGGAGGCATTGTAGCCTTACAAGATGGTTTGGTAGAAGATCTCCCCCAAAATGAGGTGATCTAGGACATGAATAGGGAGAAGGTGGGGTGCATTGGTAGCTATGAATATTATAATATAAGTTCTACTTTCTTCGAAGTACCAGTGGCCAACCTTTGTTATCATCTTCTTTACCACCAGCGAAAGCCGAGGGAACTCTTTTCTAGAGATGATGAAGTAAAACCTGGCTAGGAACTCATCGAATATTAAAGCATATGATCTCTTGTACCTATTTTTCCACAATACTCTAAAATAGACATGTATAGAAAATTTGGAAATATGCCAGCTCAAATTCATACCTACAAAAATGTTCCTTGTGCAAATTACATCCAACAAGTAGGATGCCATGTAGAAGGTCATAACCTATCCTTCCTTTGGTGTCGGAGCCTATCAAAGTTTTATACTGAGCTGCTTGGATATAATCACTACCCAATTGAAGTTGCTCCCCAAAATTTCCACGATGTATGCTAAGGGCATCCATGCCTCTGAAAAATTGGAGCAATCCTTTTCTCCATATTACCGACAAGTTAATGCCATCAGATACATATATGGCTCTCATAGATTTACTATGTTGTACCATCCAGTGCTCCTATTTGTGAATTTCTTGTCTTCTTTCCACCACGAGGCTAGAAATCCACTGGTATCATGAACCTCATAGAAATTGACCACAACATTTGTGTTTAGCCTTTCCTCAGGGTCTCTAATTTTGCAGTACTTATGCACCTTCGTTAGAAGGAAAAAACCAACACACTCGCCTTGTTCATTGTTGATGGTTCACTTCTTCGCGTCGCCATGGTCAATTATCCACCCCAAGGTCTCGATGCAGGGCAGAACTAGGGTTTGGCTAGACACCCTATGCATATTTGACCTTTGAATGTTTGAAAACACCTCATCATCCAATATTCAGACATTTATATTGCTATGAGGTGTAAACTCAGGGTATTCCTCTTGACCAATTTTGTTGTACAAGTCACCCCAATGCAGGAGCACCACTTTAGATCCTGTGGTCACTTATATGTCATTCAACATCAGAGGCTAGATAAACTGCTTCTTGGTGGACTTGCAGATAACCAATTTTGTCTTTGAGGTGAAATCTAACTCTCTTGCAGCGCTCGACGTAGATCCTTCACCGACCTCTCGTTCCTTTATTTTGGGCATCTTTGATGAGTGCCTAGTTGTCAGTTTTCTTGGAGGCATTTTCTGTAAATAGATAGAGTGAGATACCAATCTCTAAAGTATTATAGATGCAATTGCAAATATAAAAATGATAAATACAATGCATACCTCTTCCTTGCATAATATTAACCTAGTTTAGAGTTAAAGATTGGTTGTAAGCTCTTCGACATGTTCTCTCGCTCCTTCAACTGCTCCGGGGAATAAAATATTTGTGCACAAAATGGTGCATTTGCATATGTATTTGTAATTTAAATGGAGAGAATACTTACCTTGTCGCATCAGTTCTTATATTCAAGGGTGTAAATGTGCCCTGCACAATCCATTACTAAATTTGAAACATGCTCGGGATTAAATGGAATGAAAACTGGTGGTGCAGGAGTGGGTTAATTCGTAGTTCATCGGTGGATACAAACTTATACTATTTGGATGGTGCACGGGATAGTAACGTGGGTTGAGTAAAAAAATAATTGACCTCTTAAATAACCAAATCCAATCTTATTCCTACCAAAGGTATCCCATCAAGCTATCGATCCTTCTCATATTTTTAGCAATGGTATGATCGGCATAGGGGGGAAAAGGTAGGGTATTTAAATGGAACCAAAGCGGAGACTTCCCAGGATCGTCGATGTAGAAGGGGAAGGTTCAATGAAAATCCCCCATCGTATGATGTCCTATCAGTTTTCTGATAGCAAACGAGTGGATCGGTGTCGGCGCTTTTCTTAAACATTTTCTATGGATACCTTTAGCCGAAAGCTCGGATGCCGATCCAAAACTCCGTATAGTGCTGACATGGAAACGTTGACTTGGAGATACAGACACAATACAGGGAACATCAAGAGATGACGTAGGGGAAATAGGTCATGTCGTACGAACTTCTTACACGACAAAGACACGGGGTGGTTGATTTTGACCTTTTCATGGGAAACATTCCTTCGACATCGGTGATTTCCTTTAGAACTAAGTTTGGTTTCTACACCATGTTATACCAACGTTGACATCGTTAATGAGGATCAAAAATCGGTGATCGACGAAGTGCTAAAATGAAAATTCCTGCATTTTTGTCTCTTGAATTTTGTTGATGCCAAAGATGTGTCGACGATCAACAATCGACAATGGCAGTTTATTCCGTTTGCAATTTACTTCTCGAAACTTGCTGACGTCGAAGGGTTTGTTTGGAGTTAAAGGACTATCTTATAGGCCAAATTTCGTCGATCGACGATTGTTAAAATTTTTTACACCATGCACCTTTCGGGCCTATCACACATTATTACTTAGAAAAAATTCAATCCGTAAAAACCAAACAAAAATAGCCAATGATAAGGTTTAATGACATAAAAGAAAGAAAACAAATTCACCCATGATACAGACTCTTGACTTAGAGAAATGAAAAGGGGTACCGAAAAAGAAAAATATTTCGCAAATACTTTTAGGGTGTGTTTATTGCTCAACAAATCACGATTCTTTGGGTGAAAATAGAATCTTTGCTCCTTCCTACATGCTTAGTTGGTTCAAAAGTTGATTGAGAAACCATCTGGATTTTCTTTTAACAAAGCCTTTTCTATCAATGCGTACACAACTTCCCAAGGTTTATAAATCTAGATCCGCCTATGCAGTTCAGCCTCCTTTCCACCTTCGTTCCTCTTTACCATGACCCACGCGCTTCTTTGAAAAGAGTCAAGCAAGGCATCCACTTGCTTGAGTCCATTTTTAGTTATTATTAATCCCTTGTTGCAGTGTCTCTCCGATGCCAGCGAGCGTCCATAGCCCTGACAGAGTCACCCCGACATCACAAACCTTGCTCCGCTGCCAACGAGCATCCATAGCCCCGGTGGAGTTATCTGCATACCCTCTCGGACTTTTCACTCCTTTTTTAATATAGATCAATTTTTTTTGGTAGAAATGCCATTAGTGAGTCGAAGAGGAGGACATATGTTATTGGTAAAGTGAAACTGTTAAGGCGAAGCCTTTCCTAGATCTGTCTTAGAGGTACATGTGATCCTTTCCAACTAGCCATCATTTCCTTTGGGCTTTACTAGAGCATCAGGCGAATATTTCATCATTTACCAAGGTAGTATGCTTGCAAAGACAATATTTAGATCTTCTTTAAAAAATTGTGTCTGTTCATTATCTATTATTTTGCATGCCAATGTCGGTCAGAAGCAGATTTTGTTCTACTATATTTATTAAAATCAACCACTGCTTTACAAAACATAACTTACTTAAATAAAATAACAAGCAAAAGAAATAAAAGAAAAGGTATTTGCAATCGGTCTTCCCTAAAACCACACACTCAGTTTGATCAAAATGTATGCCTAAAATAAAAAAGAAAATCAAACAAAACCTCCAAAGACATTTTTTTTTTAGGAGAAGTATTGTTTTAGGGCATGGCCATTCACCGGGAGGGTGTCAGACTCACCCCTCAGATTTTGCAACCAGTATGTGCCTATTCCGATCTTCTCGACCACCTGAAAGGGTCTAAGCCATAGATTTTGGAATTTTAAGTGTTTTCCTTTGGACTCATTTGTTTTATCCCACTTCAAGGCTAGGTCCCTACTTCAAAAAAAAAATCTCTAGCCTTATGTTTGTCGAACCATCTTTTAACTATCTGTTGATGAGAAGTGAACTTAACTTTAGACTTTTCCCTTTCCTCATCCAACATGAGAAGGGTATCAATTCTTTGTTTTAGAGTAGATGAGGGCTGACCTCTTGATGCATGGGAAAGTTGTAAGGATGGAAGGTACAATCCATTTGGAGGAATGGATTATTTCCCATATACTAGAAAATACAGAGAGTTTCCTATGGCTTCTTTAGGTGTCACTCTATCGGCCCACAGGGCGTTATGAAGAAAATCATGCCAATTTATCTGATTTTCCACAACTGTCTTTTTTAAAATTCGTACCAGATTTTTATTAGTTGACTCTGCTACCCCATTCCCTTGCGGATAATAGTTTGCAGAATATCTTATTATGATCCCTTTATCAAGAGAGAATTATGTCAAGCGTGTGGAAGAAAAATATGCAGCATAGTAAAAAATGAGGATGGAAGGCATCCCAAACCTTGTTATTAGTTGTTATTCTAAACATTGGATCACTACCTTTTCATTAGTGTGCATGAGAGGGATATCCTATGTCCACCTTGTGAAATAATATGTTGCAGTCAAGATATACTTATGTTTTTTAGAAGAATTGGGAGTAATTTCTCCTATGACATATATTCCCCATTGCTCAAAAGGCCTGGATATGGTCACTGGTTGGAGTGGAATGGCTGGTCTATTTTCCCTACCAGTGCTCATTTGACAAGATTTACATTTCCTCGTATATGCATGAGCGTCCCTGAACAAAGTGGGCCAATAATAACTATCCCTTAGTATTTTATGAGTTGTGGTTTCTCCTACAAAATGCCCACCTTTCGGGTCATCATGGATTTCTCTCAGCACCTTTCCTACATTGTCCTATTCAAGACATCTAAGAATTACTCCATCATAATTTACGTGGAAAAGAACAAAATTTATGAGGCGATATTGAGCGGATTTTAACCTGAGGGATCTCCTTTCTCTAGGGTTTAAGTTTTCGAGACAAGTCCCATGATGCAGGAGATAAAACAAGTTTCCATACCAGGATTCTTACCCCGGATGTACGTATAGGGATTCATCACACCATAATGATAGCTCATTTTCCCAACCGGGGTCTTCTGTGTTAATCAAATCTTGGGCCTCGGCAGCCAGTTTACACAATCCTCGTCCTTTGACAATTTTGGCAAGGTTTATGTCTAGATCAAATTCCTAAACTACTACCATCCAATTTCCCCTCCTTTCTTCCATCTCATGTTGGGTGAATAAGGATCTGACTGCAGCATGAGGGACTATGACTTTGGTATGATTTTTTAGGAAATAGGATCTGAAATGTTTGACTTCTTTATATACTACGTAAGCTTGTTTGTCTATAGCGGGGTAGTTTAGTTCATCTCCTTGGAGGTTGGTGCTCATAAACAATATTTGTGCTTCATTGTTTTCATCATCCTTTTGGGTAAGTACTGCAGCCAAGGATTGGTCAGAAGAAAAGGTATAAAGAAAAAAATCCTTGCTAAATTCAAGGCTTCACAGCATTGGTGCTTGGGATATTGTAGTTTTGATGTTATTAAAATCTCCTCTCCTTTCTTCATCCCATTTAAACTTTACATATTTGTGAATGTTTTTTTGTAAAGGTTTAACAGTTCCAGTGAAGTCAGGAGTAAATTTTCTCACAAATTTGATTTTTCCAAAAAAGGATTGCATGGCCTTTTTATTGTGAGGCAAAGGGAGTTGAGCTATTTATTTTATATGTTCAGGGTTGATGCTAATTCCTCCTTGAGATATGATGTGACCTAATAATTTTCCTTCCTCTACACCAAACATGGTTTTCTTAGGGTTCAAAGATATTCCATAATTCCCAAACCTTTCAAAAATATGAGTCAAATGATGAATGTGGGACTGGGCAGTTATTTTTTTCTGATGCTCTGTTAAGATTTCTGAAATCCACAAATAGGTGGATCTCCCTAGATTTTCTCATGACAGACACCAAATTGGCTACCCAGGCAGAGTGTCTAACCTGAAAGATAATCTTGGCATCTAACAATTTCTTCAGCTCTTGATACATCAAAGGTTCCAGAGATGGGTGGTACTTCCTAAGTTTTTGTTGGAAGGGTTTTACTCCATATTTTAACGGGATTTTGTGTTGGATAATGTGAGTATCATAGG